>CM069451.1:1745224-1947318 GCA_035610835.1 Ophiura sarsii | reverse complement strand
ATTTTTATTTTATATCTTTTTAGAATTTTCAGAAATATTTGTTTAAGGATGAACCCTTCCCTGATATAAACTGAATTTCTGAATTTCTCTAGTTACAAGCTTTCCAAAAATGTATACTTTTGCTATCATAGATTGAAAACTTTTTCTGTTATAGTCATTTTTATAAATCCGGTAAATTGAGGCTGATTATTCATGTTGACTGTGTAGCGAATAATAGGAAGAAAGCTGATGATCATGGTCTTATCCATAATTAATTAGTTGTTACATATAGTTGACAAGTCTGTTGAACCACATACTTAAAGACTACTAAATATCCTTTAAAATGGGACCAAAATGGTGTTTGTAACATTAGAGAATGACTAGTTATTGTAAAAAGAACAAAGCATGGGATTATCCCCATTGAGTTTGTACAGGCGGCACCCCTTCCAGCACCACCCCTGGTCCCCAAACATCAAACAGCTGTATCTCACTTTTTGTATTAGCTACACCAATGCCATTTTGCAGGCAGATAGCTTGTTATTAGGGCTTTAAAATGATACCAAATTTGTTGAGATAGCTTTTGTTGTTTTAAAAATATTTGTATTTTATTTTTCAGCATGAAACTAAAAATGTAACGGCACCACCCTATTTGGAGGCGAGTTCATAACGCGTGAACTAATACGTAAAGATGCAGTAATTCAACTATTAAAGACTGGAGACTGAAATAAATGTGACTCATTCTTGTTATCTTCTTGACCGGGCTTCTTTCACGAAAATAAATGCTATGTCGATAGTAATTCTCGTCCAAGACGTAGCTACGCCACTGGTTAATATTATAACACTGGACCTGGACTGGGATAGTGACCGGTTGGTATTATTGTTGATCATAGGGTCGTCGGGTCATGAGTATTATACCTTTTTTCTAACAATTTTTTTCTTTTTTTCTCCAAAATACCGGTATTGGTAATTTTTGGTTCTATAACCTTAACCCTGCCAAATCCAACGAGCCATTCACCCGGCATGCAAGTTTTTCGAGGATAAAATGGACCCAGGCTATACTCTTGGCGGAGTATAGGCCTATACTCCGCCACCCAAGTAGCCTTGACACCCGTGGTGTAGTGCATGGGAATCCTAAGCCGCTGGTGCTGGAGGTCCGTGGTTCAAATCAAATCCCGGGGCTTTGGGGGTCACTTTTCTCCGCGCAGAAAAAAAATCTGAAAAAGTGCCCGAATGGGTTAGGGTTAAGTAATCACACGTTAAACACGTACATTGTATGTATATCGGACTGAAATTTCAGTCTTATCAGATTGACCATTTTCAATATTTTAAGAAGTTCGGCCTCTCATAATCTTATAGATATTGAGTATACAAAGCATATAAACAAAGAGGGGGCTATCATTTTCTTCGGCAGGGGGGGGGGGGGGGGGGGGTGTGGGGGTCACAAATATGTCAATGGCCGTTGTTAATACATTTATAACCCCCAATATCCGATACAAAATAATTGTATGACCCCCCCCCCCCCCCCCCCCCCCCTCCCCTGGCCTATCGAAGTTAGATTTTTTAATGACTAAAATAGCAAATAATGAAAAATAAACAGGAAAGGTGTCGTAAATATGTACATTTATTATAAGGGATATGCTTAGATGAATGCGCGCGAAGCGCGAAAAAATTTGCCGTTTTGAAATTTTAGAATCTGAATTGCTACACCAAACTATAACCCCCTATTTTAGATTTTACAAAATTATGACCCCCCACACCATATTTGTGCCCCCCCCCCCTCCCGAAGAAAATGACAGCCCCCTTAACATGAAATCAAGTCATGAATCCATCGTCAAATCAGTGTGTGGGGGATGGGGCAACTCAAATTAAATGTCCGCTCAGAAAGAAATCTATATAATAGAATTTCATCAATTTTCCTTAATGAAATATTCATTGATACCCAATACTCGCATAAAGAAACAAACAAGGCTATTACATTTTGCAGATTTCGGTTAGGTGGCTAATTCGCCACATGGGCTGTCATTCGAGTTGAAATACTAGTTTCTCGTACAAGGACTTGACCATGTAAATGTCAGTGGATATTTACTCATTAATAATAATATGTCCTCCAATGTAAAACCCGTCAACACGTCGTGCTGAACTGCAGATGTAGGGTGAAATCTGCCAATATTTGGTTTCCAGAGCCTCCAAGTTCAAGTGTACTATAGTACTTTGAGTACGTCCCTACAAATAGGCCTAGTGTTATTCGAGGGAGGGTCATTCAATAAGTTCTACCTCCTCAATTATAACATCGCTAATATAAATATGTCAGCCTCATGATGACATTTTGTCATGATTATAGGTCTAAATCAGGAAATTTAGCATTTTTGAAAGTTTCTTTTAGGTTTTTCTAAACCTTTTTATTAGAGCGTAAGAGCGATATATTAAAATGGTTCCCCAAAAGCTATATTTATGACCCTTCATGACCCCCCTGGAAAACCCCAAACGACCCCCATGGGGGTCACGACCCCCAGGTTGTGATACCCTGGTCTAAATCATAGCACACATTTATAGTAAATCATACCTAATATCTGTTTTACTTTTATGATGAAATCCAAAATAGCCTGAGATTTTGGACATGTACAACGGAAACGGATATCTACCTTTAAAATAAATGCAAGGGTTTCGGAGGGTTTTTGTATTGTATGGTTAGATAATTAGGCTAGGACGGTTTAAATATCAAAAATAGAAATCAATGAATGATAATTGAATATATTACAGTATTATCATGAACAAACAAGATTCTAAGTAATATTAACTCATGAAGGCTTGATGATAGTGCACCAACTCGAACGTATTGCTGCTGCTGCCTTTGGCATCTATCTATACAGACTTTACTGCTAATCAGTCCAACATTAACAATGTTCGTTATTACGAATCAGGCCACAGTCAGACCAATGCCTTGGTCAGACAGTGATATGCCTCGTATGATAAATCTTTAATAGTGATAGTCACTTGATGAGTTTTCCTTATATGCGCTGCAACCTTAGACAATCAGGTAGTCAATGGTAGAAAATTATCTCTCCGAGAGACTTGTACTTCTTCCATTTAGTCCTGTATATTGAAGATCTCTTGTTATAAAAATCGAATCTGACTTTTGCAGAGTTCTCTAGAGGAGGGGTAAACTTAATGGTTTTTCTGATCTCGTTATGGCTAATCAGAGGGCATATTTTTCCTAAGAAATCAGTAACCATTATTGTTAAAGAGACAATTTACATTAGGAGTGGTTATATTGACCGATAGGTACGGCGCGTTGTCGCTTAATTGGTGAAATGAGTAGCACTTAGACGATATGTTGTTGTTTTTCATCCGTTTCCATCCCATTAGTGGAGTTTGGTTTTAACTGCATCTCCAGAAGAGTACAACCAATACTCAGATTAATTTACGGTTAATTTGTAACTGACGAGGTTCCAAGCTATACACTCGGACAAGTGTGATATGTTTATTTTATAACAAATGAGCCTAGGAGGTAGAACTTATTGAATGACCCTCGTATGATAACTAACTGCGCACTCACAATGTCACATCACAAACAATCACCCTTAAACATTAGCTGATGTATACCACCTAACCATAACTTCTGGATTATGAGCCTCGAGTCATCTAATTTGCATTATTATTTATTTTAATAAAGACTGGTTCTTAATACCCCATTTTGTTCCTAATACTCCGTACCCTACAACTTGACGAAGTGTTCATGGGCGCAACCCTGTTAATTTATGTAGTTTTATATTGTTTCTGTCTGTGAACTTCAAAGGGCCATAATTCAAAATGACCAAAATGTTAAAACCTTGCATTCTCAGCTCACGACTCGTTGCCCTAATAAATTTAGAACTGGTTAGGTATCTGACACCGCTTGCAGCAGTCTTGTCAGAGAAAATGATACTGCTCATCACTAAATTAAAATAAAACGGTGTTCACAGAAATAAGCAACTCCAATTATTAAAAATAAACTTATTATATTGAAATATTAAAACATAAATGAATAGTACTATATGGTTTTAAGCTCTAACTTTAATGAGATGAACATTTAATTTAAAATACATCTTCTTTGTTAACTATCGTTGGTACGAATGCACACAAAATCAAAACACATACTTACTGGAGGAAATCATAATTGTGCACAAACCAATCAATTATCTTCGCACTTGCGCAGTATAAATTGCCAACTCGTAGAAAAACATAGGATTGATTACACAGGAACTGTACAAAATCAGCATTTATGGCGTAATGAAATAACAAATCTTTGTGAAATTGAGAGGCTAGGCAAGAGGGAACTTTCTAATAACATCTTAACACAAATAAAAATGTTTAACAAGTTTGCTGCAGCGTTACACCACGCCGTTGAGGCGGTAAGTCATGATGATGAATGAATGAATGAAATCTTCAATTTCAATGAAATGTTTAAACATAATAAATAAATGTAAGCTTAAGCCTTAGCCTTGGCTAGCTTATAAATTTAAAATATAAAGTTTTAAATGTCTTCCTCTGTATGCCCATATCGCAAAAGGAGTAAACTTAATACACACTAGAGTTCGAACAGCTTTACTACATGATGTACACTACAGTGAGTTAGTGACTCAATCCTATCAGGTGGCCAAATTCGGCCCCTGATAAAGTGGGCAAACATGGCCACCAAGACAAAATTCGTAATAAATTCACTATTTTTCATGTTTGAAACCCAAAATAATTGTTCCAATGGAATAAAAATCTGCTGGGGAAAGGTTTAAGTTTGATTTCCTGTTTGAATTAAGCAAATTATGATGTTTGTTGAAGAGATGAAGAGCAGTTGGTGATTTTGGTGTTGGGAGGCTTGATATCTCCCAGCACTATATCTGGGGGAGCTCACTAGCCAAAATGATGTCATAGGTACTTGTAGCCAATTAAATACAAGGGGTGTGTGAGGGGTGTGTCCGAGACATTCACTCAGCATCAAGCAAAAGTTTTGTCTATTGTATAAAAGTTTTAGTAGTGATGGGCACAACGGTACCATAATGATTTTTGTGATAGAAATAGGTGGAGTGTATACTCTCATCCCTATTGAATTGTGTATGAATATTGATGTATATCAAGGGGAGTATGTGGCCAATGATATGCTGGGTTTCATGACAACCAGTTATGCATGGGTTAAGGACAACCAATCAGCTTTGAGAAAAAAAGTTTGTGGATATCCTAAAATAGTGATGGGCTAACTTTTATTTGTTCTCTCTCTCTTTTTCTTTCTTTTTCTTTCTTTTTGGGATTTTTGAAGAATTATTTAGATATATTTATTGTCATGAGTGTGGATTAGTTTTTTTGGGGTGTTTTTGTGTTGATATATTTTTGTTTTGGGTGTGATTATGTTGTTTTAATGGCTTTTTTAAAGGTATTTTATTGTTGTTTTCTTGTTTATAATAACTCTATATAATAACTTTATTTATTTATTCATTAATTTATTTATGTATTTACTGTTTGGTGAATTATTTTTTAAACATTTATTTACTTGTTTATTTATCAATGTTTTTCTTTTCTTTTCTTGTTTTAAGTGTTATGGGGGTGGGGTCTTGTGAGTATTCTAGTAGATTTGGGGACAATCCCCGGGGGACAATCTTGTGCTTCTTGGCTTGTTTGTTTCTTTTTGTTGTTTGTTTTTCTTTGTTTTTCTTTCGTTTTTCTTGGGGTGGGCTGTGTGGGGATTGTCTTTTGTGTGGGTGGGCTGTTTGTTTTTATCGGGCAGGGGGTATTGTCTTTATCCGGGGGGGGGGGGGGGGGGGGGTCTTTTTCTGGATAATGGGTGCTGGGAAAAATCAAAAATCCTTATTTTATTCTAGGTTGTTGTTTTTTCTCAAGGGGGGGGGGGTATTGTATTTGCTTTTTATTGATATCATTTTCTGGATATTAGGTGCAGGGAAACAGCTTCTAATATGATTAATTTCATAACTTGTGGAGGGGATGTTTGTTTGGTGGTGGCTGATGATGTATGTAATTAGGATTATTGCTCTTTTTGTGTTCAAATTGGTCGTTATTAGCTACAAGAAAATGTCTTCCTTAGCTTTTTGTTATGAACCAACATTATGTCACCTTCATGTAGTATACATACCTTTTGATGGTAGAGTAAAATGAGAGCCGGGGAATAGAATCTGCACCCCACCCATTTCTCTGCTGGAATTCCTTGACCATGTCTACACCAATCATGTTTGAAGCCAAATTAGCCATACTGAGATGTAATGCTTTATATTTGAATCTAGTAAAATAATGTGATGGTAGAAGATGTTGGATCAGTGTGTGCAGATTGGAGCATTGGTGTGTAGTGTATGATGGCAGGTTACCAACTGACTGGCCATGTGGCATTTTGTGTAACTATTGGGCAATCTTGCTTAATCCCATACACCTGGCATGGTTGCTTTTATTATGCAAATTATAATTCAATGCATGAGCTTTTACCAGGTATCTTGTTTACTAGTTCAGTTCACCTGTATTTCAAAGTTGCTATTGTTCATATGAATGTCCATTGAATATACCTTTCTTGAATCAAAGGCGTGGTCATCTGTACATGTACTAGTATGTTTGTATGATGCAATATATAGCTAGTGGCCATGATCAGCTAGGTCATAACAGGACTAGCCACACTATTTACTCAGCTGATAGTGTATTCAAACCATGGCAAAAACTAAGCGTGTAGCACCTCAGGCATAACTTGAGGAGCAATGCAGGAAGGGGCAAGGTAGGCCAACCAGCCCAGCCTCATTCTAAACGACAATGTTCATGTAAAATTCATGAATACACTTTGAGGCTTTTATATTTTTCTCTGATATTACAAAATCCAAGTGAATCCAAGTATTTATGTTTTGAATTTGTTGCTGTTGTAACAGCATAATAACATGCTTTTTTTGTACATGTATGTAAGTCCCATTTCTATCAAATGTTTAAAATAAACTTTCAATGAAATATCTTGATTTTTGGAGGCCCAAAATGACTGACATTTAATTAATTTTCCAACAAAACATAAAATACTTTTTGGACGTTTCACAAAATGTTTAGGTATTGAGGATTTCCGTTTTGTTAATGTTAGAGCACTTTCAATGAAAGTTTGAAAATTATATTACAAACATTACAAATATTTTGGCCAAAAATGACTGAAATTGCATCATTTTTCTGGTAAAATGCAACCCAATTTTTTTCAAGCGACACTAAATATTTTGGTATAGAGTTCAGATATCGATATAGGAAGGATAGAAGATGCCATTTTGTGTGTGTGAGAGCGCTACTTTTGGATTAACTGTAAATACAGGAAAAATGTCTACTTGCCACAAAATGACTGAAATGTCATCATTTTTCTGGCAAAACGCAACCAAGAATTTTTTTGAAGCGACACGAAATATTTAGGTATTGAGTTAAACAATTGATATATGAAAGGTAGAACATGCCATTTTTTGTGTGGAAGCGCTAATTTTGGATTAACTGTAAATACTGGCAAATATGCCCACTTAGCGGCCATATTTGCCAGTGCACTGGCAAATTTGCCAGGGCTGGGGAATTCGGCCACCTGCTAGGAATGGACTAAACAAAATCCTGCAAAGTCAAAAAGTGACATCGACTCAATCGCACTCCTCACCAATCATGAGACTGAGTCAGTCTGAGTGACAGTCACTGCCACCCAGTCAGGTCACAACACAAACATTGTTGCAATACGACAATAACTTCGTAGGTCTCATAATGTATACTATGCCTGGGAAACGTCTTTTGTCCTTATTTTGGCAACACAGATAGGCCTAATTCGCTGATAATTAAGTTTGAATACCAAAATAATTCAACAAATCCCTTCTCTATCCAAATATTAATATGTTTTTATTTTTATACTGCGAATTATTAACCCAGTATTACAAAGTTTTGAAAAGACTTCGACACTTTTGGGGCACCCTGTACTCTCAGTAATTCAAATTTTGTCACGTCATTCAAACAATGGTACTGTTAAATTAGTTATCTTTAAATAATTACAATACATCGTTTCTTTCTATTCTCTCAACAGCTGGCACCCCAGCAAACTCTACTAGAAGACTTCAACTTTCATTGGAAATCAATAACACACTATTTCATAAACAACAAAGGTATGGTATATTATAGCTACAAAAACAAGCATTGACTTCCTACGTCGTATTTATTTCAAAACAAAAAATAAATTTACTGGTAGTTAAATTTAAGTTATCCTTACTTATAGAAAAATACTTACGGATTATTTTGGTACCATCGATGTTATTCTACGCTCACGAATTCTGGAGATTTTAGAGGTTTTTTAACGACTATAATTTTTTCCATGATTACCTTTCTACAATGCCGTCGTTTATGCTTGTTCCCTACATTAATGGGCTCCACACAACTCATTTAAAGGGGATCCTGGGTACCGGGAATCAGCCAAAGAAATAGGGTCTATTATAGACTGTAACTCTCAGTCGCCCTCTATTTTTGTACGGCTTTAGCTGCCGTACGGTAATATTGAAGACTTGAGGGATGTAACTAGGGGTCGGTGCGGATAGTTCATATAAAATAGAGTTCTTCCGTTTGCCCAGCGCATTAATTCCCTGTCTAGTATTTACATAACCGAAAACTGCATACCCAGGACCTTAATTGTACATAATTTGTCGTATTAGGTTGTTTTAAATGTCAAATATGTTAGAACATTGTATAGTTGGCATAGTTTGGTAATAGATCATTTAAAATTGAAATCAGAAATCTTCGGAAAACAGATCACGTGCGTTCTTCGGAATCTCACTAACAACAGCCTGGTGCCAACAATTTGGAACCAGGCTGTTGTTAACAGTTGATCGCATTCATAGTATTGGTTGTCCGCCTAGTGATTTACTATGTTTACACACACGCGTACACCCATTACTTATTAGGAGTCAGTAAAACGTGGAACGAGACTAATTGAAAATATTCGGAACCAATCATAAACTAACGCGAATTGACTTCCATTTTCTACTGACGACTTCTTCATTTCGCTGTGATTAGGCCCCACCAACTTGATCTTTAGTTTCCCGTAACCCGCCCGCGCTTCATTTTCATGCCCGCGTTTGAATTCATTATTGACATTTTGGGGAAAAAAATACAGTTTTTGCAATGAAAACGTCCGAATTCATGCATTTTGTGTGATGAAATTGTCTGATCAATCGTCCGTCGTGAACAAAGTAAATATATTTTATTTGCCTACCCTTAGAGGGTCTTAATAACCTAAACCCTCGCGTATCCCACAGTTAGTCAACGAGACAATAGCGATAAAGTAGCCACGCGTATATTTTCAGTAATTGATGGACTACATCTACATGCGTATATCCAATCTAACGTCAGGCCTTCACGTTTGAGGCGTGCGAGTGCGATCGCACGCCATCGCACGCCTGAAATGGTTTCGAGAAGAGCGATTTATCGCACGCCTAAAAAAAAAATAAAAAAAAAAAATTTTTTTTTTTTTTTTACATTTACTTTTTTTTTTAAATTTTCCAAGTCCAAAACCGGACTTTAGACGACCCATATTTGAACCTAAATAACACACATAATACCCCATGACCCACACCATAGGAATAGTAACTCATAACCCAAATATCCTATACTAAAATAGTACTATACTATCTTGCTGTATTAACTGATAATTTACTGAATTTAGGTGGGCTTATGCTTGTGATATCATCAGCAGATGTATATTATCAAATCTATTCCATTACCTGTAAAGTTGCAGGGATCCAGTCCATCTTATCTAGTGAAGCATCTTTGTTTTTTGTAATACTATACTAAGCATAGATAGATTCATGGGTTGATTAATTTAACCTTTATCATTCCCAAATTTAGGCCTATGTCTTTGTTTCTTAATTAATTGTGACACCAAGATAGAGGTTACATGGAAATGATATGGGGTCACATGAGGGCAGAGAAGGTGGAGAAGGATGGGGCAATGATGGTTGTGGCCACCCAAAATAAGCATTCTCTCAAGTTTAATCGAAAAGATATAGCATGGTCGTAAAACAGCACACCTAGTTTTTTTGAGGAGTGCAATTTATGGCACACCTACAGCACACCTCAATGTTTTGAGGAGTGCGATTTAAAGCACACCTTCAATTTTCAAACATGAAGGCCTGAACGTGCTGTTATAAATACGACAATATACGACATGGTGGTGTGCACGAATTCATTTAAATTAATACAATTCAAATTTTCGTTCGTTTTGAACACTAAACCATTTATATTATTTATTTTTGATACTTTTGGGGGTGAACTGCGTCATTTTTGCTATAAGAAACAAATAAATAATATAATCCTAACCCGGCTAAAAACGTGACATAGTGTTCATGAAGCATGCGGTATTCTACGTTGCAGAATGCGGTAGAATAGATTTTCACACGCTGTCATCCTGTGTGATGTTGCAGAATTCGGTAGACTTTACGCTGTGATCGGGGTTTTTAGTGCGTAATTTTCTGTGTTTTTTGCGGCCTTTTTGGAGACTTTTTTTTGTATTTGTTCATGTTTCACCATGTACGTGACTGTTTGAGGATGTTAAAATGAAGTGAAATGTTTATTCATTTTGACCAGAATAGCCTTTCTGTAACTTACAATTACATAGGCCTATATCTAAATTGACCCATTTCATTCTATGATGGTGTGCAGCGGTGTATAACAATACGTCTGACATCCACATTTTGTATAATAATGAAAGTCGTAAAAATAATGAATAATGAATAATGAAATGGGTGCCTCCCCTGTTTTGAAAAAAAATGTTACGGGAAACTAAAGATCAAGTTGGTGGGGCCTTAGGGCCGATTTTATAGCATTAATATTTCATTTTGAGTAGCATTTATGGAGCTGAAAATGTATCTAGGATGCAATAACAGTACATAGCACATGTATAACCCAGGTAAGTGTATCAGGGTCTTAGCTAGGATTTAAAATGTGCCCGTCCAAAAAAGAAAGAAAAAAAGTTGTAATGAATGACGTGCGAAGCACCAAGGTGCGAAGCACCGCGTTCCGCGCTAGCGCGGACAGGGGGGAGTCTGAGCGTTCGAAAATTTTCGAACCCATTTGGTGTGATTTGGGGGGCACTTTTGACCGATATTTTATTGAAAATGTTTGTTGTTAAATGTTAAATAAATATCCCTTTTTAAAAAGTAATAAGCTTAACTTTATGAGTCCATTTTCTTCTCTGCATGAAAATATATTAATTTTGAAAGTTATCCCTGGTAGAGAGGTTTCATTATTTACATTATATTCCAATTAATGTCTGCCGTTTTTGACATTTTTTCCCGCCGAAGAAATGATTTATTTCGTATTCGCGCGGCCATCTTGGCCTACATCCCCTAGTCGATCTTGAATATTACCGTTCGGAACATTGATGACAAAATTGTAGAGGGCGGCATAGTCTTAGTCTACCAACCGCCGGCGGCAGTATTTTGCATTGCGTCATCGATATCGGACCACGTGCGCGATTAGTGGTACCCATTTTACAGCACGACGTAACATAAGAAAAATAACATACGGCCTACGGGAACCAAATGCTGTTTACATGATGATTGAAAGGTATTCCCCGAGCCAAGTTCGCATTGGTACGATAGATCGAAGTATTTAAAATGACATTTCAAGATTTTCTTGCACTATTTATGGTCGATTTTTATGCACAAATTCGAAATGTAGTTACAATTCCGCTAAATCGCGGGATACTTTGAGAAAACCCGAGGGAATACCACCAGAACGACAAGTGTTTTTTCCAAGCATGGTAAAGGTTAATAATAATACATGAATATCCATCTCTTCATCAGCCAAGATCTGAACGCATCATAAACAGTATCATAATATTTGATCGGGATGTTCAATGCTTGTAGAATTGATATAAGTCGGATTCTGGACCGTTTAATATAATGACTAGGCCTACCATTAATTTTGTACTAGATTTTATAGTGCCTACCGCGCCGTATTATTTATTTAAAGTGCTCGCTTATCATGACCCTTGGAAGTTTATAATGAATTAATGATTTATTTATTTATTTTTCTCCAAAAAACTGCCCGTCAATAAGACGGGTTGGGGATATTTCCACCCGTCCACTTTAGAAACTGCCCGTCCAAAAGACGGGTGGACGGGTGGCTGGCTAAGACCCTGAAGTGTATTCAAATGTTCTAGAAATAGGCAAACTAGAAACGAAAATCGCCGACGTACGAACATTACATATGCTTTCATTTCATAGCTCTCATATTGAGTCGTATCACGACGTATTGAGAGCTATGAAACAGAGCTAGGTATATTATATGTTTAAGCCCTGTCCCCATTCCCTCTCCTTGCGTTTAATTCTTCATCTCAGTGATTTGACCCACTTTGTGTAAACGTCAAGGCTTCCATCTTCATGCCTGCATAACATGCAAAACTATCATTAATTAGAAATGAAAATCCCAGCTTACCCCTTACAACATAATTACAACCAGTAAATTCACAGTGTACAATTTTCTAAGGTGAAAACCCAAAATGATGGACACACACTTTGTGTTAAGTGCAATGTTTTCGGTTCCATAGTAAAACTATTCAATTTCTGACATTTGTCAATCTGGAGTAACACTTTCAAGGGATATGTATGTATACATGTACTAAAGGATTGAGCCTTTTATGTAACGAAAGAAGACATTTTTTTCCCCATTTTGTTTTATTATTACGATATGTATACGTAGGTTGAGTGACAACACTGATATAAACCTTGGCTCACAAATTAATTTTCCTACAAAAGGTGCATCACATAGCTCTGCTGTGACTTTCAAGAATTTTATGATGATGTCAAAAAGTAATATTTTTAGAGATTGGGGGCATTTTTACAAGCATGGCAACATTTACCTAGCTTTCAATTTAATTGTAATAATGCACAAGGGTACGTATATGCACATTCATAAACTCATTAGTTTCGAACCAATCAGGAAGCCTAAGTTGTTTAGATTTGTTGTCCAAGCAGCACTTGTTCGTCGTTTTTATTGAAAGTATGCACAGAATTGTGGATTTTGATTTGTGTAGAGTTGTGTATGAATTAGGTCTAATACAGGCAATTGCATGTCTTGATTGTTTCTCGAAAAATTAGAAAAACTGATGCGCTAGCGTAAATGTTGATATGCTCATAATAAAATTGTGAGATTGGCTTTTACGGCGGTACTCATTCATAATATATGTTAACCCTACCCCCCCCCCCCCCCCCCCCCCCCCGAGTGCTAAAAAATGCTAATCCAAAGTCCCTCTCCAAACGCATGCGCCGTCGGTTTTCGATGACGTAGTCAACCCGAGCCTATATAATGAGTGCAGTATACTGCACGAATGTGTAGCTGAGGGCCGTGGCTTAATGGTTGGAAGGTGGGGCTTGAGAACGGAGGGTCCCCGGATCGAATCCCGGCAGGTTCCCGGAGATTTAGTTGGTGTTTTTTCCTCGAAAATTGTGATCCCGGTCAAAAATCCTAAACCAGGGTTAGGGTTATGAGTTTCAAAACAAATTCGCTGTCGGACAAGTTTAAACTTGTGGGATTGTGGCATCGATTGGTCTAATTTCTCTCAAAACAAAACATACACATCATTGACAATAAATAATTACCCTTGGATTACCGTATAGTATACAGCATGAAATTCACTTTTTCTCAAGATTCAAAAGTACATGTAGAATACACACAACCAATCTTTAACAGCAAAACTGCAATTTCTATAGAAAAAAATCAAATTAAATAACAATTTGTCAATGATTCAAGAATGTTTGTATATTCTATTCTAAGTATTGTGTTTATTTAACCAGATGACAAGAAACCAGTACAGGAGAGCAACATCCCGTCACATCTTGAGAACATGCTGGGATTATTAACCCAAGAGGAGGCTCAGATGGATGATAATCAGACAGGACCGTGTATGGAACATCTACTGCAACATAAGATTCTAGAAACACTACATACACTGGGAAAAGCTGATGTAAGCATGGGTAGATATAAGTAGAAGCAGGGAGCAACTTTCCCCCCGCTATACTTCAAAATTCTGATGTAAATTATGTCACCAGGAGCAACTTTTATATTCCTTTGCACTCAACTTCATCAAGAAGACATGTTTTACTATGGTTTTACCCTTTAACCCTAACAGTTTTGTGTATCAGACAGGCAAAGACCTGAACAGCCTGAAACCCCATTTATAAAATGTAAGTACATGTCTGGACATCATGATATCCCATATATAATCCTATATGGCGATTCATGAGGTTCAGGAGTTTGCAGTAACCTTGTCCTGCATGGCTTAACTCATATTAGGCATTATAATTTAACACAATTACCATCTTTCACCGGGGAGTTCAGATTTCAAATGGAGTAACCCATGCAGGTCACCCCATTTAGAACAAGTAGCATTGACACTGTCCGGACAGGGGTCAGACCCCCACCATTTTTATTTTTGCCCCACCCTTTTTACAGAGCCACCCTTTTTATTTGGGAATGTTCAACCCCCACCCTTTATACCGAAAAGGGGACATTTTGATCATTTTGTGCATTCAAATTTGAAAAAGCACTCCTTGCATTGGAAGAAAGGACAAAGTGACAGAAACATCCCGGGGCCCGTTTTGTTTTTCAGGCGGATCCCGGGATTCCCGAAATTATTCATCCAAAAAAATAATTGAAAAAAAAATAAAAATAATAATCTTACTTAAAAACCACCTTGTCAGCTAAATCACGATTATTTAATGCAAATCTATAGAGGAGATTTATTTGAAATGGATTTATTTATTCAAATCAGTGCATTTTTGGTACTCTTATGCTCCCTAAATTGTGATAATACGCTGCGTACGACACTTTCGTAGCTCCCGGTAATTTCCATTTTAAAAAATGTCACAATTTCAACAAACAAATTTAAAGATGGCGACTTTTTAATTTCGAATCAAAATATATCTTCGGATACATATTTATGATCTATCTAGCGCTAGCGAATCGACAAGGTCGGTATTTTGATTATTTTGATGATCGCTGAGAAACCGCCACCCTTTTTATTTTATCTCCACGCTTTATACAACTACACCCTTTATATCAGAAATATTCTGACCCCCCACCCTTTTGTTGATTTTTTGATTTCTGAAGTCCCACCCTGTATAAAGCGTGCCGTCCGGACTATGATTGACTAGTACTGTTGATGTCTGTACAGCACCAAACGCCAAGTAGGACTAAAATGGGATATGATGGGGTCTGGGTGTGTTAGGGTTAATAACCTCTGGTATGTGACAAATTACCTGTGGTCTTGAAGGAAAATATGTGAACCAGAGGCAAATTTGTGTAAAAGTAACTCCTGGTATAGTTTCAGATCACTCAGATAACACAAGCTTGACTGTGCATAAGTATTTAAATTTGGTTTACTCTACAACAATAAGAGTTTTCTATAATAGGTATCCTAGAAACTAAATAGCAACGTTTTTGGAAGTGTTTTTATTTTTAGCAGTAACGATATGACTACAGTAGGGACAGGGAAAATGCGCTATAGACCACAGCCACATGGTTTTTTTTAAATCGTCTAAATAAAATTTAAAATTGTCCATTTACCAAAAATCAACAAATTACATTTATAACTGTGGAAGTGATTATTGTACACCTTGTTTTGTTTGAATTTAGTTTTGTATGAAAAGTGATGGTTTTGACAAACAGGAAATGTGTAAACATGGAATAGCGCAACATAAACATAGCCACCTACTTTTGCCTATTTTTGACGTATGGCATATTTTTTGTGCAAAAAAGCACATTTTGCCTCAAAAGCTTTTCCCAAAATCAGACAGCACTTTAAGTACTTTTAAAAGTGCAAATACCCTGTCCCTCTAGGTATAACACATGTCTAACATTTACAATCATATTCCTTTTTTACTTTTCAGTGTCCCCCTGGAATGAAGCAAGTAGTTCTAGTATTCTTTACCAATCTATTGGGTAAAATAAGACAGCCGCTTCTACCACACATCAATGTTTATAAACCAGTACATGTAAGTATATAGGAAGATCTTGGATTGGTAAGACCTCTAAATACTCCAACAGATTTTTGACTGGAGGTGCAACGACGGAGGGGGGTTAGTTGGAGGAACGGAGAGGGCGGGAAAGGGCAGTTATGAATTTGGATGGATCAGTGTTTTGGACGATTTCGGGAGAGAGTTAGTTCCAATCGACGACAGTCCCCATGAAGAATGAGTTGGCATACGTGTCGGTTCATGGGTGCTTTTGTTGGAATTGCTGTGCATGACCACGCCTGCTTCTAGATGTCTTCGGTGTAGTGTAGTCATGGTGGTTGATGTCTATCTGGTCGTGATGCTTGTGTCCTCCCCGTAGGTATTTGTGGTAAATCTTGCTGCAAGATGTATGGTCATTCAAACATATCTTGATAAAGAGAAGGGTATGTAGGTAGATACATACTTTTTTGGTCAGTGATATGTAGAAAACCTGGGGAACCTGGTATCACATCCCAGAAAATAACATAAGAACAAGCGGTAACATTTACCATGTGTCAGGGTATTTTTGTAATTGAGGAACAACATTTGATGATCATGATGAGGACATTTTGCACTTTTTTCTGTCTTGGATAGAACTGCATGAAGATAGGTATGACTGTGTGTACCAGAGAAAAAGCACTCAGTACTTTTAGTTAATAATGCAATAAAAAAAAAAGGTTTTAAATCACAAAATCATAAAAACAAACAAAGAAGTAAAACTGTATTATATTAGTAAAGTAATCGTAGTAAATTACAGATACTTAAAATAAATTATAGCCAAAATTTCACTTAATATTTGTTTTCTTCTATCTGTACAGAGGTTAGTGAAAGTGTGTGGAAATGTAAGAGCAGCCCCCACGGAGCGTGAAGAGATTCAATTCCTATTGTTAGTGTGTGCTAAGCTGAGACAAGATCCTTATCTTGTCAATTTCTTTTTAGAGGTAAGTGATATATAGAGGCTCAGTGCCAGGACTTCCTGTACAGACTGCATGGAAGCCCTTTTCAAGCATAAGTCGAGGAAAAAACACACCCTGTTTTAAGGGCCCGACCGACCCACTTTTTGCATTGTTCAAGATTATTTATTTATTTTTTTAGATTTATTTTTCTCAAATCATGTAAAATCAGCCGTTTTTTGGCCGAAAATCTGTCGAAATTGTTTTTCCACAAATTAATTTTTAAAAATCCAGAGTTTGGTGACATTTTAGGTTAAAAAAACCCGACTGACTGACCCTACTTGACAGGTTCGTCCGCCCATAAAACAGGGTGTTGTTTTTTTGTCGCCTAACAGCAAACTCTGGTGTTTGTAAACAGAATGCATACCTTCGTTCCTTCGTTACTTGAAAAATGTTGTGGAGAAAAAAAAATATTTTTGTCTAACCTCTATATGTCGTTGGTCTTTCACTCTCTCTGCTAACTATATATCAAGAGCTAATGGCCACAAGGCAATATCAGTAATAGCTGCCAGTTGTTATACACAGGGATTGGTTATATGCTGGGAAATTAGTATTAACTAAATGTAACTTGGAGCAGCTATTTTGCAGATGTGTTTTTTTGTTTGTTGAGATACCTAGTGATGTTAATAGTCA
Organism: Ophiura sarsii; assembly: GCA_035610835.1. Lineage (NCBI taxonomy): Eukaryota > Metazoa > Echinodermata > Ophiuroidea > Amphilepidida > Ophiuridae > Ophiura > Ophiura sarsii. The sequence continues at coordinate 1,929,746 of CM069451.1, read as the reverse complement.
CTAGCTGTAATACATGTAGCTGCAATAGCTATACACTTGTAGTGCTAAATGGTGCACCCTTGTAAAAATATAATCTTACACTTGGCAGCTATTGTAGATAGGGTCTTGTGGCTCCAAATCCTCTAAACTGTGTACATACTTGTTCAGGGGTTCATGCCCTGAAAATTTGAAACGCTTCACTAGTATCCACAATAGTGTTTACTTGTACATTAATTAATTAATGGCCAGTTTGGCTGACTGACCAATGACCATCCCTCTGACTGAAATGGGAAGATAATAGTGGTCATTAATTATGGTTGTCAGAAGTTTGATATTTTTAATGAACATTTTTGAACTTGTATGGTGACATCTTAAAGGGCTGAGCATACTCCACAACGCTTGACCGCCGAGCAGTAGAGTTTGGCACCGCTACGCATGTCATATTGGCCCCAACCTATGTGTTTCTATGGTGTGATGACCGCATGTTGGAACCAGCGTATCATATCATGAACACCATAATATGTGTGAGAGCATGAACGAGTTGGATCATTGTGGAGTAGCCCTTAAATCAATCTTTTTCACTATACCAACTTCAATTGCTACCTCATAGGACATTGAGTGTCAGAATATCCCTTTGGAGAACAAGTGTGATATAAAATTAGATGGATTGAGCATGATACACACAGATATTGGTTGAGCTGTGAGTTTAGCGAGACCAATTTATTTGTGTATCATGCGAAATAATCCATCCAATTTTATCATTATTATGTTTTGAGAATCTGATTTGACAACAGCAACAAAAATCAAAATTCAAAAACCATTTTCGGGAATATTTAAACAAAAAATATCAAAACATTTCAACAACACCATAATTCAAATATATCAAAATAATTGTTAACAAATACTTTTTTTTTTTTTTTTTTTAAATCAAAAAAATTCTCAAAATATTTCACAAATTAAAAAGTAACCGCAACATCGGAAAAATTAGTCTCTACTGCATTTTGTGACTGCTACACATACAATCAGCATATTAATACACTATTTGTGTATTTGTGCGGCGTAAGCTTTAATGTGTTAAAGAAACCTCTAAGTGCTAAAAATATCGGTTAGCCAATATCGTTCTTTAACTCTCCAGCAGACATAATGCACAGAATAATAGGTTTTTTAAAAATGTATTGAATGAATAGGACGGAAGATTTTTAAAGTATAATAATGCATTATTAGTAGTAACTAAGTCTCTTTACCATGTTTATTCTGCAGGTACCCTTATCCAAAGGCAAGAGTAAAGAACCCTATACATTATCAACCAGCAGTAGTGGTGTACAACCAGAATTCAGTCTAGTGGATTCACTACTAAATCTAGTTCAAAGTCCAGTAAGTGCTTGACTATTAATTCTATGTTGAATGTCTATGAAGAGACAGGGTGTAGTTTCTTGGGAATTAGCGCTTGGGTAACAAAGAAAAACAAATCGTTCTACGGGCCCAATCGACCTAATTTTTTCCCTGAGATTTTGAGGTTTTTTGTGGTTTTTTTCTATAAAAAAATTCCAAAATCGTTTGAAAATTGATAAAAATTCACCAAAATGTTCATGAAAATGTTGAACAATGTTGACAAGTTGTTGTTTTTTATTTCAATTTGTTTTCCAATATCTTTTGAAAATTGATAACATTTCACAAAATGTTTCAAAAATGTCGAAATTATTGAAATTCATTACCGTATTTGGAGTCACCATGGGGAATGCATTGAAATAGACCTTGAACAGTTTCTGAACAATCTCTTTTGCATGGTAAAACCAATAGCCGTGTTAAGAATAAAATGCCAAATGTAGCCAAGTTTTAAAATAGATTATTCCAAAAGTCAGCATCTCCAAAAGCGAGCCCATGGATCTCAGTAATAACTGACTAAATGTTGCTTTAGAAGTAACCTTTTATCTGAGCGAGTTGTTCCTGGAATTTAGCCCACTCCTCATATTGATCTTTGTTGTGAAAAATAAAAAGCCAGCTGGCATAAAATAACAACAACAACAACATATACCACTTGCTTTTAAAGGTGTATGTTCCAATCACTTTTTTTGGCTATGATTTTTTTTTTAACATCATGATATTTTGATATCAAAGAATCCCCATATCTTTCTCATTATGTCTGTAAAATCTTAGGGGTCAATGTTCCATTTAGAAATTATAGGCTAAAATGTGGTGAATTACTGCCAAAAATGGTTAACCACCAGCCAGTTTGTGTACGACTCAATGGGCAAAATTGTTGTGACCTTGTGCTTCTAAAATAAGAACCATTGGAGTGTTATGCAGCTCAAACTTTGGCATGTGACAATTTTAAGGATGACCTTTCATTGTAAAATAGAAAACATAAGTTGAAAATCGGGCCAGCAATCAGAACATCTACCATTAATATACTTGACTAGCTATTGTCACTTATAAATCCATATATGGTTATTTTGTGGATTAACACACTCCATATTCTTTGCATTGTACAGGATACTAGAATAGCAGTAAAAGCCTGTGAAGGTCTTATGTTAGTATCAAGTCTTCCTGAGCCAATAGCAGCTCAATTATCCACAGAATATACCCAATTGTGCGCCTTGTTAGCAGAAAGACTATGTTCATTGTACAATGCTTTGCCACTCTCTATGGACCCGGTAGATGTTGACAGTGTGGAAGCTAAATGGGGGTAAGTAGCAAATTTACATGTAACACCTAATTTGATTGGTTACAAAGAGTTCTATATAATTTATTGAACCAATCAGGGTCCACATTAAAAAGATGCAGAGATAATAAGACGGTATATATTAAATTGGTTAATCAGATATTGTTTAATCATGAGACACGACGTTAAAGGAGTAGTTGTGCCCAGGGGATTAAAAGGTGTGCTTTGGGTTGGACAACCTCCTTTTAATTTTCTAACAATAAATAATTAAAAATCTATTAGAATTTCGCATTGTAAAAAATATGTTTAATGTGGGAAAGCTTTCTTGCAGCAACTCAAGTACAGTTTTTTTCAGTCCCAATAACGAACAGGTGCCCTATTGGCAGTGATTGAGTGTGTCCACATCTGGCATTAGACAGTAGAGAATTATGACTCAATAGAATAGCAATGTTTAGATTGCTGGTTGTTTGATATTTTATTTACCAAGAACGTCCTTGGGTAATTCGAGTATGCTTGCAAAATCATGCCTGCTTAGTAACTATATTTTTAGAAGAAATTGATATTTTGGGGAATTATAGTTGTGAGGGAAATGGACTTTTATAAATCTACAAACCTCTAAAAAGCCAACAATCTGATAAAGATTTATTAGTCAGAGCACATTATTAAACAGACAAGTCTTGAATGCGATGTGAAAATTGGTAGTACTATTTTACAGCAAAATTTAGTTGTGGCCCCTGCATGAGGCCAGACAAGTGAGAGAGAGTACTGTAAAATAACTTAATTTCACGGCAACTTAATTTAGAGAATTAGCATTTAGTCAACATTTTGCGGCAATTTAATTTGATTAATTTGTATCATATATATAACCAATATGAATAATATAATTGGCATAAATTTAATTTGGCGAATTGGATCTCCTAGCAAAATTAACAACATTAATTTGTTTTACAGTATTATGGTATTAAATAAACATGTAGAATAATAATAATATATAGGCATGCATCACAAGCAAACAGGTATATAAATAACAATCTTAGCAGAAGGTTTTCCCCTGTGCCAAAACAGACAAAGATAAACACCTTCAACACACACTACTATTTCATCTCTTGTACATCTTATTAACAAACCCTGATTGTGTAAATACTAACCATGCATTTTTAATACTCATTATCAATCATCCATCCTCATACAGCCTTGACATGTCAAGTGACTCCGATGATACCAATATGTTCCCTGGAAAAAGGCAACTGATATCTCTGCTATCCTGGTTTGATTATTGCGACCAGATGGCACAAAATGCTCACCCTATTATATCAAAGGCTCTTGCCACACAGATCAGAGAAAGGTTCCTGGTTCCAGTCCTACAGCCACTTTTATTACAAACGTAAGTTTTTAATTCTGATATCTCTATCCTATAGTTTGATAATTGTGACCATACGGCACAAAATGCACTTAATATCAAAGGTTTTTGCTACACAGTCCAAAGAAAAGTTCCTGGTGCCATTCTTGCAGCCACTTTGATTCCAAACGTAAGTTTTGAATCTCATATCTCTTCAATCCTGGATTGAATATTGTGTTATAAAACAAAGGCTCTTGGTACTCAAATCAGAGATAGTTTCTAAATATCATCCAAAACGTACTCTCCGGTCATCTGATAAACTTTTACTTGTTGTTCCACAGACTACTTCTTCATTTGGAGATCGCGCATTTTCGGTTGCTGCACCAACTCTCTGGAACTCACTACCTTATAATTTAAGATGCTGTGATTCACTTGACTCTTTTAAGAACTTGTTAAAAACAAGATTATTTGACTCAGTTTATAATTGATTTCTTTGTATTATATACATGTACATGTATATGCAAATCATCCTTGTTTATGTATTTTTCATGTTAATTTGTATTTTTGTTTTATATGTTGCGCCTCGGAATAGTTTTACCTAGATTGACGGCGCATTATAAATGCCATTATTATTATTATTATTATTATTATAAATGCCAAATCCGAAGCCACTTAAATTGCAAAACCTATGATGCAAGACTGCTATTACTATCCTGATTTGATCTGAAATAAGGCTCACTATTTTCCTTTGCCACTTGCTAGTGCCTACAGGCATGTCACCCTTATCTTTTATGCATTATTTCCTCTCTAACCATTTTACATTTTTAAGATCGTTAACTTTTATTTAAACAATAACCCTTACAGCCCAAACCCCATGAAATCCCATTTGAAAACCTTGCTGGCAGCATGTGTCGCCACAGTCTATCTCGCTGGGCGCTCATGGCAGGTGATAAATGCGCAAGGAATTGGTAATTACAGGTGCGTGGCCCTGTGGCTGAGTGGACTAAGACACTGTATTCCATGCTGGAGGACCCGGGTAGAATTCCTTTGCCAGCAAGTCTGGTTTTTCCCGCTAAATTTTGCCCATTTCCACCCCCAGATAGTTTTTTTAACGTTTCCGTCCCCAAAATGTAAGGGTTATGGACCATTCACCAAAAATAGAACCAAAAGACCTTACTTGTATTAGCCATGGGATAACCCAGAAAAACAATGTGATGTCCCTGTAAAAATAACATTTAAACAAAAAGTAGCCAATGTAAATAGTAAATTCTGACACTACACCTCTATATTTGGTTACTTCTTTCAGGTCTGAGGTTGGTATCATAACCAGCACAGCACATTTAGCAAAGTTCCTGCAGATGACAAGCTCTCCTGACTTACTAGAAGAGTTTGTCTACTTCATCTTAGGTACATCATCCAAGCCAGAGATACCGGGGGAGGCAGAGCACAAGTTGAGACAGCGACTTATAGCCAGATGTGATCATCTATCAGATGAGGTGAATATAAGGGAGGAATAGTTCATATGGGAATGGCAACTTTTAAAAACAATGTGTTGGAAAGTGTTAGAATATTTAAATAGAGAGAAAACAAGGGTCTGCCTCTGATTCCTCAGGGCCAATTACCTAGGGTTGAACACTTGTTTAATTTTTTTTGACATGCAAAGCAGATTTCAAACAAATATAATCTGAATTTATTGACAAATATTCTTTTAACAGCTCTGTCAGTAAATGGTACCATATACGCTGTGATTGACAAGTGAAACTTTGAATGAACCAAGTTATTGCCTTATATAGAGTGTTTCCTAAAAGTATGGACATTGATGTTTATCGTAAGAAAGATTGGTAAGGAAGGATTATGGAAAATACATCAAAACATCAATTTGAAAAGTGATTGTGAGACATAGGAAAATTAAATTGGAGTGTTTTGTAATGAATTCAAGTCATGCTATCCTTATTACAGTGTTATTATCCTTATAAAGTGCTCAACAAAAGAAAGTCATACACTTTGTTTAGATCCTATAGAGTGTCTTTGATTATTTTGTTGTCCAAGCAGGCTAGGTAGACATTTAGATGAATCTTTTCAGAACAATTGGGTACGCACACAACAACAAATATAAACCATTATTAACACCATCTAATAAAAATCTGTGACGGCTCCAAATTCGGCGAGAAAATGCTGTGTGTGGTACGGGAATGGCCGGGAATAAAAGGGATATTGATCACACAGCAACTGTTGGTTCGTGTCTGAGCGAGCAGGCTATTTGATTGTGAACAGGTAACATGTGGTCTTTTCTCCCTGCATAAATTGTTGAAAATGTGAATTTGGAAACGGCACAGATTTTCATTAAATGGTGCTAATCATGGCTTAACTTTGTTGCTTGGTGGCAAGTTTGGTACCAGATTGTGCCTAAAAGATCCATTCAGATGTTTATTTAGCCTGCTTGGTCAAAAAAATAATCAGAAGTTATTCTATGGGATAAACAAAGTGTATGACTTTCTTTTGTTGAGCACTTTAGAACACCTACATGGTGGATAAACATCTTACAAGCTTATTTTGCTTCTTCCACAGATCATCATCATGTCACTTAAACTGTTTGAAATTCTCCTCAAGAAACCAAACGAACATGTAATCAACAACTTAGTGCTATGTAATCTGCAATCAAGAGCGTACATAGATAGAACAGCCATGCCCCCTCCGGATCCCCAGGATACGGAGGAACCCCAGGGGGCTTCTCAAACCGATGAGAATCAAGTCAATGATACGAATGAAGAAACTGCTCAGACTCTAGGCGAAAATCAAATCACTGATTCAGCAACAACTCCTAACCATACAGAACAAAGTGATAATACAAGAACAGAACATTTAGAGCCAGAGCAGCTAGATATACAAAGAGACAGCGGTAACGAGACGCTTAGTAATGGTCCGGAAAGTCTGGACGTGGACAATTTAATAAACACCATTGAGAGTGGGATTACGGAACATATAGGAAGCAATGAGACCTCTTCGGAACCTAATTCACCCATGTTTGATTTGCCCGTGTCGTTGCTTAATTCACCTACTAAATTGATGTCACCTGTTCAACTTATTTCACCTTCATCGTATCCTGCTGTTACGTCTGGTTCCCCTACTCCTAGTGATTTATCAGCCACGCCATCTGCGTCTAGTGCGGAAAGTGCTGAGGATGGAATAGGAATACATAAGATTGTCAATTGGTAAGTTAAACAGGATTATGGTCCTCTTTTGCCAAAAGGTGTTGTCTCATGATTTAGAGAATAATGTATAGTTCTTAGCTGTTTTGCTATATATACGATGGTCATACACGACGACACAAATATGGTACAGCCTATACATTATAAGACCATCGTATATAGCAAAACAGCTAAGAACTATACTTTATTGTCATTCTTATTTAGTTTATTGGTTATTTTGACCTTTTATCCTAAAATAACGCAGTTTGTTAGATTTATTTCAATCAAACAACAACAAATGTCCCCCTTAATAAAATCGGCAAATCCATCGAGCTGTTTACCAACTTCCTGCTTCAAATTAATCTCGTTCTTAAGCACACACGCACATGGCTAAGCTGTGTTATACGCACAACGCATATGCCGGCGACTTTGTGTAGGGCACGCTAACGCGATAATCATACGCGCTGGAGCTATTATTATTCGGAAGGAATTAAGCTCCGCCCAAACTATGCACCATTGTCGCTTAATGTATGGGCGTGTCAGCTAAAAATCAACCCAAAACCAATCAAATTGCCTGCTGACATCCAAAACAACACCCACTATATAAGAATCTATGATAACATACTTTTAATTGTCATAGTATACTGATTGGCTTCTCTATTGTACTCTTGTGGAATAAGGGTTTCACGATTTGATGAAAATAAAACTTTATTATTAATCTTTAAAACTGTAACCAAATAAAAATCAAAGAGAATTTTCCTTATTTTGATATCTTTCCTTGCATGAGATGACTGTGAAAAAAGTCTTATGGCAAAATGTAGTGATATCTTGGTCAACTGATACGATACTCTTTTTATGTGTAAGGAAGTCCCTTTGAATACCCAGTGGAACAAAACTAAGGTTATATGTTGTGGGTTAGGGTTGGGAGCAAGTCCCATGTAATCTAGTCCCGCCCAAAATGTCCAGTCCCAGGTGCCAAATACAATTTATTTCAAAATCAACAACAATAAACGTCCTAGCTGGAGAAGCAGGAAAATGAAAGTGCACATTACATATAGTTTGTTCTACGATGTGATCCAGGGAATGAAAAAAAGACATTAAAAAAATTATATATATGAAGAGGTATTTTGCAAAAGGGCCTACACTGTACATCCACTTTGGCTCTTATTGAGAAAAAGTCAAAAAACTGTTTCTAAATATTCAAGTTGAGCAATTGAAAAACTGAATGGATTATGAAAGAGGTACACTACATACTAATTGAAATTGAAATAAATTTTAAATGTGCTAGTTTTAATTATTTTTAAAATCATGTTTACATTTTTTGAAAATTTGGATGTAGGCCCTTTTGCAACAAAACTCCATCTGTTTGTACATAAAGAAAAAATACCACACACAAAAAATCATTTATTTTAATCATTTCAAATAAATAAGTTTGATATTGAAATGTATAGGTCACAATCATATGTTTCAAGGAAATAAAGTCATTTTTTTCAAAAATACCTACATCTCATTGTAAACAGCCATTGAAGTTGTTGTTTTGTTGCAAAAGGGCCTGTATCCCGATTTAATTCTGGATACAGGCCCTTTTGCAACAAAACAACAATTTCAATGGCTGTTTACAATGAGATGTAGGTCTTTTTGAAAAAAATGACGTTGTTTCCTTGAAACATATGATTTTTCCCTATACATTTCTATATATCAAACTCATTTTTTGAAAAAAATGCACCATAGCCCTTTTGCAAAATACCTCTTCATATATATACATTTTTATTTTATTTTTGTGGGTGGTGTGGGGGGGGGGGGTGCAGGTACCGGGGTGGTACCCGCCCGAAAAATATTTTGGATACCTGGGTACACAATTACCCGAAATTCCCACCCTTAGTGTGGGTTAGATAGACAGTGCTAAATCCCATTACCGAATCTGCTTGCTGCTAATTCACCAGATTACAAAATTTAGCTGAACCTTATGAATAACTGATTTACGCTTACATTATTTTATGTATGTTAAACTAGATGATGGTCCTCTTTGTCAAACAAGTGTTATTTGGCATGATTCTATGATAATATATTTTAAATGTCAGCTAAATTGCACCTGTAGTATACAGTCAGTACGCAACAGGCCGCTTTCAATGCGTGACCTTGCCCATTTCTAACCCGCGCAAAGATCGATTTCAGGATGTCAACCTTGCGCTAAAATCTTACGAGAAGTTTGTTTTCCCTGAATTAATTGAGGTAGGGTTAGCTGGCAGCCATGATGGCGAAGTAGGTAGATTGTTCGTAATTTTCTCTATAATATGATGCCAAATCTGACATATTTGGTCCACAAACAGTGATTTTATCGCTAATTTTAGAATTTAAAAACTTTCGTGACTTTGCTTCTTGTAACTATTCACTTGACTGGACTAAAATTCGTACGATATTTTAAGAGCAATTTTCGTACTAACGGAATCTTAAGCTTTAATTTCATATCAAAAACATTGATGCCCAACTTCTTTTTTGATAAGAAAAACCGAGTTTGATTTTCACCGATTTTCGGTCAGAAAACGAAACTTACGATCCCCCGTTAGGCCTCGCCAACTTGATTTTTAGTTTCCTATAACCCGCCCGCGCTTCATTTTCATGCCCGCGTTTGAATTCATTAGAAATGTTGGGAAAAAATACCGTTTTTGCAATGAAAACATCCGAATTTATGCATTTTGTGTGATGAAATTGTGAAAAATGATTTTGACGAGAAAAAAAATATCATATGAAATTGTGCAGAGCAGAAGGATCGATTTCGAACCCCGGACCTCTCGCTCTTCAGTCTAACGCTCTACCATCTGAGCTATCAAGCGAAACTAATTCAATTCGTGAGATTTAAACACTTCATCAACAACCCAACGACGGTACGAAATGAATATAGCTCGAGCCAGATTCGGACACCCATTTTATTAACTATTCACTTGACTGGACTAAATGATTTCATAATATTTTAAGCATGTTTCTAGTTACAAAAGACTATGAATATTATGATACCATCAATACAATTGGTGCCTAATTCTTCAAAAAGGGAATATTTACTGTTAATTTGGCTTTAGTTTCGTCAAGTTTTTCTCGAATTCGGCTGTGTGTGATGACAATAATTTGCACCGAAAATGCAACATGTCATGAAGTCACAGCTAATATTAGATAATATTATTCGCATAATATGCCTTTTTATTTTACAATTTCATGGCAAATGTGTTTGAAATGTGTGATTATAATCATGAAAAGAGCTCATTTACATCGTGCTATTACGAGGTCAACTATGACTGCGAAGCAGTATCGTTACGGGTGAGTACTTCCGGGTCGCTTTGCTGGGTTAGAAAAGGAACGACTTTTCGTGTGGTTGCATACTGGCTGTATACTGTAGTAATTGCGTGTTTCAAATCAAGGTTGATCACATTTTGATGTTATGCAATTTTATTTTTAACTGATCCCACCGTTGTGATTTTCTACTTAACAGTTTCTTAAGTTTGATGCCAGATGCCTCCAAGTCTTCCTATCTCACAGGTGATGTGGGATATGATATGTATCTAAGAGAAGCTCATAGACAGGTAGGTTATCATTTATTTCCCCCTCATTTGAAAGCAAAGATGAGAGATTACGTGTAGATAAGGCTAAATTAAAAAAATCATTTGTCTCAAAGCTCCCGCGCGCGTTAGTTTATTGATGCGCATTAGAAAAACAAAAATCTTAAAAATGAAAAAATGAAGAAAAAAATAATAATAATAATTTTTTTCAACAAAAAAAAATCCCCCAAAATCCCAAAATTTCACCGATTTTTCAAGTTTTCTTTGATCACAACATTTTAAATACAAAAAAATCACTTTTACAAGGATTTCAATATTTTATATTTAAAAAAAAAAAAAACTTAAAAAAAAACGCATTCCGCATTAGGTTTTGAAAAACTTAAGAGCTTTGAGACAAAAGATTTTTTTAATTTAGCCTTACAGGAGAAATTACTGAGGGGTCTTTTATGTCCATGTCAATTGACAAGATTTGATTTATCATGATTCATTGCAAAGATGATGTATTGACCATGTGAAATATTTATGGTACATTCATCATTGAACTTTTTGTGCACCATTAAAGAAGTTACACAAATATGGAATGCCACAACAAAATGAGCGCATTTTAATTTAAATTCTGTGGATTGAGCAAAAAATGGACTGCTTTCTGACCCAGCATCTTTCAGTCATGATATTTTGTATATAAAAATCGGAAAGTATAGATATTTTTCACTCTCAAAATGTAGATATTTTTGCCTAAATATGCATATATTTAGCCAAATTTTAGGAAATTTAGCACAATAGTCTGCTGTTTTTTTATATTTCTTTGAATTTCAGATTTTTCACCTGATATGAATATCATGTCTGATTTATGTTTTCTATTTATAGTTTCGAGAGTGCTCAGTGAATTGCTTGCCGTGTGACTGGCCCAACTACGCCACACCACTTGAAAGATGTTCAACTGAGCAGGCCTTCTTTGAAGGTGCATTAGTAAAAATGCTGTATGATAAACTGACAAGAATGTTAGATCAGGTAGGTATTTGGGTTTTTTTGCCTCAAAAATGCAATTTGTTACCCTTTTTGGTCAAAAAATTAAAAGCTAAACATTTTTATGAAAAAATTTAAAGAAGCGAACCTAGAGAAGTATCTTTAGATGATTTTTGTGTAATTTAAACATTTTTTACCAAAAACTGATTTTGTTACATTGGCCGAAAAATGTTGCGCAAAAAAAAAGAAATGTGGTCAACATTTTTAAAAATCAGAATATTTAGTTAAATTTGATACCAAAATGGTTTCTGTGACTCATTTCCTTTCCAAAAAGGTATACTTTTATATACATCACATTACTAGTTCAAAAGTTACAGCGCTTGATAAACTTCAAATAAAAAGGGTTAACACCCCCCTTAAGTTTACTTTGGGTGGGTTGCTTCCCCAAACCATGTCTTCCTGTCTTGAGCTTCCCCATTGTATCCAGTTTAAGGTGGCTCTATTGGCCGATGAAAATTTTAGATTTCCTTTAAAATCTGATATGTTCTAGCCCTTGGTTTATCAATTCTGGAACTGAAAATTTTATTTCAATCGGACATTCGGTTGCCGAGTTATGATAGGTCAAAGAGGCCTAATACCAACATCTTTGGCAACAACTTTCTTTTTATTTTATTTATTTTTTCCAATTCCAGTTTAGATTTTAAAGGAAATCTAAATTTTTCATCGGCCAATAGAGCCACCTTAAGTAAGTTTGTGTTGGTAAAGGCTGGTATTCAACTATTTTTCGTGCCATGGTTTGGAATATAGTGAGTGAGTTTGATATCTGGCTTTTTGGTCCTTGACCTTCTGATATAAATTTATTGATACGAATTGAGGAATAATTCAACACAAAACAGTCGGATACATTCAAACTTAAAAGATCTGATGTTCCTTTAACATCTAATCAGCAGATCTCAAATACATGAACATCTTAACACCACTTTCCACGCGGCAGGCATCTGCAGACGACATTCCAAAATTTCACAAAATGTTTCAAAAATGTCAACATTTTTAAATTTCATAACCATATTTGGAATCACCATGTGAAATGCATTGAAATAAGTACAAACATGCCTAGTATTGGTTCAGTAATCCTTGAGATAGACTTTGAAAATTGCGAAAGGTTTCTGAAAAATCTGTTTTAAATATGGTAAAACTAATAGCCGTGTGGAAAGTGTTAATCAAGTCATGGTATACTCTGTTTGGCCATCTCGAGACAGTGACGTAACTGAACAGGCGCAGCTTTTACGCACGCGTGTGTATCTTCCGCCTTTCAACGCTCGTGTTTGTACGCCAGCGCCGAAAGTATGCGCGCGCGTTATGTGATGCAATTAGTAGAATACGCGGTTACGTCACTGTCTCGAGATGGCCAAACAGAGTATAGTCTATAATTCATACACTCTATGTAGTGTTGAACCAATCAGGAAGCAGGAATTACAAATACGCGGAGTGCATTGAAAGTGTCCACTGCACTCCGCGTGTGCGCCGTTCAAATGCACGCAGTGCGCGTTTTGTTTGATTCGTTGTTCAAGATACGCGGGTTCGCCGATTTCCACTGCGGGTGTTAGCAAACTTGTTAAAGTGTTTTTAGTCGTTTTACATAGATCAAAATTATGCTTAAATTGTGAATTTTTATTTGTATAGTGTCGTGTATGAATTAGGTCAATGCATGCGTATGTTTTGTTTCTCGAAAAATTAGAAAAATCAATGCACTTGCGCAAATGTTGATATGCTCACAATAGCACTCCCCCTTCGGGGTCGTGCCATTATTCACACATCAACATCAGCGCGCGTGCATTGATTTGTCTAATTTCTCTCGAAACAACACATACGCATTTATTGACCTATAATTGTTAAACCAATCCTGTAGTTCGTGAGTGACAAATGTTTGCTCTTAATTTAATTTCTTGACACCACTCTTAAACCTTCAAGAATAACTATATAGAATCTATTAACTTTGTTGGATTCACACAGCACAATTTCTTTGTATCAGGTGCACCAGATTGAAACAAAAATGTACTGACCAAAATTGTAACAACAATTGTGATTTTGTGGAATGGTATTTTTACCTTTGTATCCACCATCTCGAGGTAATTCTATAGTTTAATCAGTTCCAAATTGGCAAGAAATATTCGTTTCTTATCTCTTCGCACGCAAAGGTTATCCAAGCGATTATGGCCGCACGCACACGGTTTTGGCCTCACGCACCTGTCACGCATATGATGCACAGTGCGCTTGTTGCCTTCATGCTCGCCAGTGTCCTTCTGTATTCATTCGCTGCTGTAAAGAGGCTTCACCAATTTAGAACTGATCAAACTATAGTGTCAAAACAGCCAGAGCAATTCAGCAATTCACTAATTTCATCACATCATTGTTTTCCAGACTTATGAAGTCAACTTGCAAGTGACGTCAGTGCTGTCCAAGATAACTCTATTCTCCCATCCACACATACATGAATACTTCTTGAATCCATTTCTACCAGTCAACCCGGGCTGTAGAACTCTTCATACTGTTCTGTCAAAGGTAAGTTTCAAAAATTAATGACTTGTCTTGCCTTGTCTTGGTTACAGGTAAGTAAAGTTTGAAAATCTCTCAAAACACTGGTCTTTTCCATGCCACTGTCGTCTTTATTCCCAATGTATACCAAAATATCGTCTTTATTCCCAATGTATACCAAAATATACATTTGAACTAGAAACCTTTAACCTTGATATAGATCACTATTGCCAATAATATAAGCAACCATGAAACATTGATTGATATTGTAGTATTAGAATAGTTCTGTTTGTGTAAGGATCAATCTATTATATAAGTATAGTAAAATAATACTGGGATTCAAATAGAGCGTGTGAGTATATAGGCCAGTGCATTAGAGTTATATGGTGTGGGTTAGTGTTGGGAGCGAGTCCCGGGTAATCGAGTCCCGCCCAAAATTTCCAGTCCCGGGTGCCAAATACAATTTATTTCAAAATCAACAACATCTTAATTAAACGTCCTAGCTTGAGAATCGGGAAAATAAAAGTGCACATTACATACAGGTTGGGACAGGTCGCTATGCCTGGATCGCTGCAGTTGACTTCAATCCAACTCGTGCGCAACTGGTCGCCTCAATCTGCCGAGTTGCTGTGAGCGATTTGAATCACATAGTCCACTCGAGCGACCTAAGATCATCATGACTTGCGACCGGCTAGTATGCAATAAGCATTAGATCTAAATTGAGGTGTGTTTTTCCAAATGTCTACACTTTCTTTTAATTTCTGCCCATTTTAGCCCAATTTCACTCGATTTTTCAGTTTTTTTCCCGATTATGTTCATTCTCATGCGTGCATGTCTGATAAAAATCTGAGATCAGTGAAATATGCTATAACCTCACGATTGTAAGTTAATATTTTGATAAGAATTTGTTACATTTTATTCTACAGGTTATGATTGACTTGAGTATGAGGATGAAATCCATCCCTGAATTCCAGTCACAGGTGATACAGGTGCGCAAACAACTTATGGGTATGGCTGAGGAAGATGAAAGGTATGTATGCAATACAAAGAGTCATAACCAACATAGGGTTCACATAGGATATACTTCCTTTTGTAACTGTATACAGTCATCTTTCTTTTGGAATGAACTAGGTGGGAAACTATTCAAAGCTTAAAAAGTTATTAGAAACCATCTGTCACCTACATTCTTCAATATGATATGCTTTTTCAAGGGATAGCTGTGAGAATATGATTAACAATACTACGGCGAAAGGAAGTATATGTAATTTTAACTGAAGCACCATAGTCTTGTGGGATTGAGTAGATGTTTTCTAAGTCCATGATGTGGTTTGATTCACAAGCAATGTCAATGATTTCAGAACAAGATTTGGAAAAGTCTATTTAGAGAATAAAGGTATTATTTTTAGACCGTAAGCATGTTATAATGTCTGGGATAAACGCAGACGTAAGTATGCGGCAGAGTTGTTCTACGCAAAAATACTACTATCGAGCGCATTTATGACAAGACAATATAACTTAGTCTAAAAACAATGACTTTATTCTCATTCTTAAACAGTCATACCCTATACATGTATCTGTTAAAATTAATACCTTTTATTGGCCACATTTGTCAACTTTTACCCCTGTTAGCAGTGATCGATTTTTGTGAAAAAATGTGTGTAGCAAATTGTTGTCAAATTTCGACTGTACATTTGTTAAAATGATAAACTGGTTACATTGAAATGCATAGTATAAAACTACTATACATATTTCAGATTGTATAGCAAATTCTGCAAAGTGTGGAGCATTTATTGATGCGACACTGGGTAAATCGTACCTTGCCTGTGGTGAGTTCGCCATGCGTCAGCGTATTGTAAGATGCACTGCAGAAGCGCGCGTTATGGAACAAATCTATTAGTCCCCACGCACTGCGCGAGGGTGGTTGGCTTAATAAATTTAAGCTTTGCCTATCCAATTTATATTGTCTCCATAAATGTTGCAGATTTCTCTCAGAATCGATGGTGATTGATTAACATATCTTGGCTATTTAAGAATAAGGTATTAGATATAAAAAATGAAGGAAAGTATATGAAAACAAGAGATCCAAACTGAAAGCAAGATGTACTTATATGTCCTATCTGTACTACAGTGATATTACCGTGTCCTGCTGATCTGATTTCAGTTCTGAATCACCCCTACCCACACACCAACAGCATATATACAAAAACCTGCATACAAAAACCAAATACACATTCATATGTGTTGCACCAATAAATATAATAAGTGATGTGTCTTAAGGAAGTTGAGTACACTAAAGTGGTTGTGTTACTAAAAATATATGTTGTATAACAATTTGCATTGCCAAATTTAAATTTCTTATTCACAGAAGCAGAAAAGCCCCTATAATGAAGTAAGTGATTTCATATGTGATTGTTGAGTCCCAACCTGCCAGCCGGTCAGACTGACAGCCTGCAATCCAGCCATCCATTATAATATGTTGTATGTGATTGTTGAGTCCCAACCTGCCGGCCGGCCAGACTGACAGCCTGCAATCCAGCCATCCATATGTTGCCATATACATGTATCATCAGTCACTACTACTACTAATAAACCCATGGATCCCGTAATACATGCATGTGTGTCCTGGTCTGAAAGTTTTGTTTTCCATAAACAAGAGATTGATAGCTGTATTCAGTTGTCAAATTGTATTGATATCGTAGCTGCTCTGTCAAAACCGTGCATCTCCCTCCGGCCATTCAGCATGTATAAAGTAAAACTTCCCATGTATAACATTTGGACAGTCTGCTCTCAACATGTTCAAGGGCATAAAACACATCTAGCAAAACCTTGTTAGTGCTCTTGCCCCTGAACATGTATAAAGCAACACTTACTATGCATAACTTTTGGGCAGTTTCACTTTATACAAGCTGAAGGGACAGAAAAGCAGAACAGATTAGTAACGATATGGCAGGTACAAATGGGGAAAAGTATTTTCTGTACAAAGGAATATCTGTACAAAAAGTAACAGACAAAAATATGAAGCTACCATTTAAACATTTTCCCTATAAACCCTTTTGAAATATCAAGAAGGCAAACACACTTTGTTGTCTGAATCGCCTTTCCTCCGTATTTGAATTGAGAAGTCTTTGATTCAATCCAATCATCCTAGAAATCAAAGAAGGGGAAATAGTGTGGATTGTTTGACAATTCGTTATTCCAGATTATAGGTGACTGATGGAACATACAAGCAAACATATATATTTGACAGCATGGCATGAAGGTGTGATGAATTCCACTCAGTGGAATCTGAGGATGATTAATTGAATATAAAATAATTCAGTTTTAACATTTTTGACCAAAAAGCTTCTTTTTTTGGCACTTTTCGGTCAACATTTTTATGTCAAAACAAAGAAACCATCCCTAGAGAAGTGTCTTTAGATGATCTTGGTGCAATTTCTGCTTTTTTTTAATACCAAAAACTGATTTTGCTACGTTGACCACAAATGTTGAACCAAAAAAGTTATTTTTTATCAATTTGTTTTTAAAATCAGCATTTTTAGTGACATTTGATACCAAAAAAGGATTCTCCAACTCATTTCCTTTCCAAAAATGTATTATTTTATATACATCACATTAATAGTTCAAAAGTTACTGGGCTTGATAGATTTCATATTTTGGGGGTTAACACCCCACTACGTGGGCAAAAAAACATATTTAATTTACAAATCGTTAAAAAAAACCAGTGAGCATCATGGATTTAAACATAAGTTTCATCTATAGCGATATAACCGTCCATTTAGAATGGAATTCATCCCACCAGCTTGCATGTAATCTTTTAATTTACAGCAAGAAATGTTCCCCTAACTGCCCCCTACATCTAAAGCATTCTGCATGGCTGTGCCTATTGGATTATTTACCGTCATCAAAACATACTAACCAATACTAATGATTCAAACTTCACAGACATCAGATTTGCAGCTAACAGATATTGGTCATTATGGATACGTAACTAGATATGTTTATTCACAAAAATACCTCAAATCAAACTGTATTCTCTTAGTCATCAGGATAGCAGTAAATTGATCAAATCCACCAGACTTACATAGTTTTAACGTGGAAAAATAAATAAGGTTCACAATCCATGGTCTTCAACCAAGTAATGAACACATCTGGTGACAAGGTTTCTCCCCGATTATCATACCCCATTCATATAAGAGGTTTAGGGTTGAGGATTAGTGGTAGGCCGATTCAGATCTTGTCTAGTTTGAACTGATGTTTTCACAATATTTTCTTGTTATTATTTTGCATTGTCTCGTTTCAACCCAAGGTTTTGTCAAAGCATAAAAGTGCATGAATGAGTCATGGTTAACAAGTTCTATTGTACTGTATAAAGTGTTCTTGTAGATTTCTTTTTATATGTTTGATCTCTCAAGTCATACCAAAAGATTTTTATGATTATTTTTGGCAGTGCAAGTATAGTAATTTTTAGACCACAACTTTGGTATTGAAAATGCCATTGTAGTTGTTTTTATGTGCGTGTGTATGTGTTGTATTGTATAGATTTCATTTGTTGAAAGATTAAGTTGTTGAAACTGTAATTGAAGTCGAAGTTAATGCCAAGCTAATCTCTCCGCCACATGGCCTGATATTTTCCTTGGATTAAGAACAGACTTCTCAACATAACATGATTGTAGGGTTCCTATACTCTTCTGATAACATCATCGAATGTTAGATTTCATCAAAGGCTAGTACATGTACATAATTCCTTCCTGGATTTTGTTAGTCATTAACCCGAACTCCCGGGCATGGTTTTGTGAATTATACTATCAGGGGAGAAAAATGGGTCAAATTTAACGGGAAATCAGTCTCCGCATGTGCCGTGGTTCAAACCCGGGACGTGTCCGTGCAAGTCTGATGCTCTACCGACAGAGCTATATGGAACAGGTTCAAAAAACTTAAACTTTTTCACAAGTTGAACACCTGGTGGCGCGTGGTACGAGATTGACCCGGCGATCACGCAGTAGCACTTTCGGGTTTTGTAGTGTCTAGGAGTGTTAGGGTTAAGGGTGAATAGATCTTTACTACAGTTTATTGGCCACAACAGGTCTCACATTGTCTGTAATGTGGATTGTAGATTTACAGATGATCTGATCAGATAAGCTTTCAAATATTGTGATAAATGTTATCATCCATGTAATACTGAATAAATAGTTGAGAGCTTTTTTGATTTTGGTAGTATTTTGGCTGTTGCCTTCAAGAAGAATTTGATATTACATGTCATGTTGTAAATATATACAGTTTTCATATTCCCTACTCTATTTAACACATGAAATGTTGAATGTTTAAAGGAGATTCATACACAACACAATTCATCTGTTCTGTATGTTCCAGTAGGCCTAGCTATTAGGCTTCTACGACCTGGTCGCCATTAGTCGGGGTCATTCCTATTGGCGCTAGTCGTACCTATCAATAGTCGTCTAGTAAAGTGCACTTTCGGAAGTCCGAAACATGCAAACTGAATGAGAAAAAATCTGCTCCCAAGTAATTATTACCAACGCATGGGATATTATGCCACCTTAGATATTCCTTGGCAATTTAGTCTTCAAGCCCGAGGATGAATAAAAGTATGTAAAGCGCTATATGAATATGAATGATCATCCGGCTAGGTATTGCCAGACACAATTTATTATTAGGTTATTTATCAAAATACTGGCGAGTTTGCTTGTTTTGCCTACGTCATCAACATGTTTTTATCATGAAGTGTTGATTGTTGAATATTAAATCTGTTATCTGTTCATTAGTTTGTGTCATACTTCCTTTATTTATACATTTTCAAGACTAATTGAGCATCCACATTTCGTCAGAATTTAACCTCCAATGGTTGCCGGACGGCAACTCATAGCGACCATTTGGTGGCGACTGGTCGACCAGGAAATAAACCTTGTCATGCAAGCCTTCTAGCTATTGTATGTGATATATACACTGAATAATCACGGCATTTTCAGATGACAGAAATAGAAATATTAAAAACTCTGATCACACTATTTACACCGAATGAATATTTGCCTTTAATTTACCAGATATTATGATAGCTATAACTCCAAGACCCAGCAGCCATTTAAACCCAATCCCTCAACGATTGACAGGGTTCATGTTGGTGTGTACACCAACCTTCAGAGGTAGTATTGTTTTCAATAGGTGGCAGTATTTTTAACAGAAAGTTACTATTAGGCTGGTCAACCTCGTATTTATTATTATACATGGGACAGTTAACAATTGATAGTGAACAGATTTGCCAATCTGATTTACTGGTATCCTGAAGGTGATTATCTTAGGCGACAAAAAACACCGTTCTATGGGCCCGACCAACACATGTTTTTTTAATATGAGAATTTTTTCTTCTTACAAATTGTTTGACAGATTTTGAAGGGAATTTTTTTTTTTTGGGGGGGGGGGGGGGGGCATCAAAATTTGGAATTTTTCAAATTTTGAGCATGTTTGAAAATTTTGAGCATGTTTGGAAATTTAAAAAAACTATTGAAATTTCACCAAATGTTCACAAACATTCTGAAAACATAAACACAAAGAAACAAATGAAAAATGTCTGACTGACTGACCCTATCTGAGAGGTCTGGTAACCCATAGAACAGTGTTAGGTTTTTTTTGTCATCGCCTTATCTCAATTTGTCATAACGCCTTTGTTTTACTCTGGGTGTTAACTCTACACTCTCACAAAAAATGATTCTTTAAAATCTTTATAGCTCTGATGCCTAGGACAGAAGCATCTTCCCATAGTTTGTTGTCAATGTCTGCTCAACTGTTAACCGTGTTATTAATATAAGATATTGGATTAAACAATATACAGTCAATGGTTTGGGCCCTCAAATGTGTTAACCATCTAAATAATTGTCCTGCTGCCTTTCTATAACACGGGCGATGAAATAGGGCAGGACCCTCAAAATTCTTTGTCCAGACCTTTTTTCGGTAATAAGGCAACAGAAAAAAACATGTTCTCCGGGCCCGACCATACACATATTTTGAGAAATTGTGAATTTTTAGAAACATTTTGGGGAAATTTTGAAAATTGTTTAAAATGCACCAACATTTTGATGACATTTTTAGAAGAGGAAAAACCAATCAAAAAACACCGGACTGACCAACCCTATCTACCTGAGAGGTCTGTTTGCCCATAGAACAGGAAGTTTGTGTGTGTTGTTTACCTAAACTGTAGGTTGTTTTCACCAAGGTTGAACCATAAGAACCCATTTATCAATTAACACTTTCCACACGGCAGACAACATTCCAAAATATCACAAAATGTTTCATAAATATCAGATGTATTGTATTTCGTCACCATATTTGGATTCACTATGAGAAATGCATTAAAATACTTAGGATAAACATGCCTAGTATTGGTTAAGTAATTCTCGAGATAGACTTTGAAAGTTTGTATATGGTAAAACTAACAGCCGTGTGGAAAGTGTTAAAAGTTTGCTGTGGTTTGCTATTGACCTATTTAGATAACAGTTGCACCGATATCTTAAATTATTATTAACCTATTTGATTGCTCAATATTCAAAATAATAACAGCGCAAAGATAACAGTACTGAACTGATTCAAACTAATATGCATTTGAATTACTAATCTTAACTGCATATTCTTATATTAGATTAAAAAATGCTCTACTCAATATAAAGCAAATTCAAATGTTCAACAATACACACATTGTAGTAGTGTAGACATCAAAAGCTAACTACTTTCTCCCTCTGCTATTGCATTCCTAAAATATTAACACTGTTGGGATTATTTAGGCCAAATAACAAAAACAAAAGTTTGTCTCAGAAAAGAAACCTGAAAAGGGATATGCAAAATGTGCTTTTTTTATTGCCTTTTTTTTAAAGTCAAAAATGTGAGACGGGCTCTTTGAAATGTATATTTGAACACTAAAAACAAATCACATTTTGTTGAACTGTATTTAACTTCTATAATTTCTATATGCTAATTTTACTCTTGTAAGCAAAAAAATGAAGCTGATATGGTACTTCACAATGTGAAATTAAATTTTGAAGAAGCATCATTTTCAAAAGTTCAAGGAAAAAAAGGGGACAAATTGTGCTCTGAAATATAAATTTTAAAAGCTACGCAGGCAGCCTTCTGAGACAAAACTGTTTTTTTATATGACCTTTAAACATCTTGTATGTGATATGCTCTGTCAAGCCTGTAACCAGCCCCTCCCCCTACCTACCAAATTGAAAAGTTTATCTCATAACCGTGCAGTTTGGCATATACACTATTAACCCACCTATGGCGCAAAGATGGTGAACCAAATGGCTTGAATTGGGCCTTTATTTTCCAAAAAAAATCCTAACTACTATTGGAAATTGTGTGGCCCTTTCACGCCGAGGTATTCCCCCCCCCCCCCCCCCTAATAACATTTAGATATTGCTGGTTCTGGGCCTAGCGCTATCACACTCCCAACTGCATCAACAATAATTACGTTAACAATACCTGCATCAACAATAACAACATTAATAATTACTGCATTAACAATAAATTCTGTGGCAAATTAAATAGCATTATTTTATCCTTCAAAGTATGTAGTTTGATTTGAAGTGCTGTGTGCAAGTTTTGAGTATGGTCAAGTATTTTGTCAATGACCCTTTCCTATTACATGCAGTAAACTGTTCTTTCTGCAAATAAAATCACAAAGCCAATATATCTTTTTCTGTATATCTTATAAGAGCAAAAGAAGTGATACCTTACATCAAATGTTGACCAAATTTGCCCGTATCTATCCTCCAAAATCGGTGCATTTGGAACTGGATCTCTAAATCTATAGCATGTTAAATTGTTCATTGATTATTGTTTGTCTGTTTGTTTGCAATGAAACCCTTCAACTTTTGTGAATTCATATTAGCAGTGAATTATGCTATAAGATTCAGACAGCACCATCTTATTCATATTTCTTGAAGAAATTGAAAATATTGACAAGATTGAATTGCTTTTTCCATCTGGGAGAGGTTATGTCTAAGTGACTAATGCAACAAGGAGGAGGAATGCTCATTTCAAATTAACTATAGTTTTATCAGTTCCAAATTGGCGGAAAATATTCGGTTTTTATCTCTCCACGCGCATAATAAGTAATCCAAGCGTATACGCGCAATAATGCACATGGTTTTGGGCGCACGCATGTGTCACGCATGTGATGCACAGTGTGCTTGTTGCCTTCAGTGCGCCCGCTTCCTTCCGTATTCATTCGCTACTGTAAGAAGGCTTCGCCAATTTGGAACTGATCAAACTATAGTCACCCGTTACTTTATCCAATACCTGGTTTATAGTAATTGACCGATGAAGTGTATTTATGATTTATATTGTATTTTCTATTTGACAGTCTCCCACATATTGACCTGTTAGAAGGAGTCATCGTGCTAGAAGAGTTCTGTAAGGAGCTAGCGGCAGTGGCGTTCGTCAAATATCATGCTGTGAGCGGTCAAACTCCACCTTGAAGAGGACTTTTTGTAGCCTTCTTGATATGTGCCTAGCTGTGTTCTCGCTCCTAGTGGACATGTGATATCCCACCCTGAACACGTTATTGACTGAGTGTGTATTACATCAACACCATGTCATGCTCTCCCTTAATTAGAGCCAAGAACCTACTCACTATCGGGACTGTCATCAACATTGTGGAACAGGTGTGGAACAGCCTCCGAAGTAACGGAGTTGGAGATTTTTGCGATAATAGTGTCATTGTCCATGTGCTTCACCGCCTATTATCATCTTGAAGTATCAGTCAGTGGTTATTTGCCATTATTCTAAGCCACTGTGAGCCATAGACTATATAAGTCACTGTCCATATCCCTGATTGGTATTAAACACATTTTAAATGGTTGTTTTGTGGTGTGCACCTATCACACTGGTGGATGAAAGCTGAATCTATATAGTCACTGCCATAATGCTATGGACAAAATTCAAGCTATCTCATGCGAGCGTATTTTGTTGTTGTTTGCGGAGCTGGTCCAGATGCATGACATGCGCGAACAGCTGTGCATGCATGCGTGTGACTATTTCACGATTGACCAATCAGTATGCGCCATAATTTTTTGAAAGTATCCGGTACGCATGCACTTCCGTTTTTTAAATTTATTTATTTATTTGGAAATACACTTACACCGTGGCACACGTGACATAAACGGTGTTTACGCATGCACGCATCCTTGGAATTATGTCCATAGCATTATGACGCTGTGTAATTGGTGAAAATGCATGATTGTCTATACCACCTACTTTTCTTGTATACATACCACCCATCAAGGGCAGGGTTGTCACTAGACTGATTTTAGTGCCGGCTAAATGTTCATGTAAATGATCTACGAGTCATTTTCCAGCTGTTATGAGAGGCATATTGTACAGCTTCTCCATTTTTGTGCCGGTCGGCAAGACCTCAAATTCCCTTGAGTGCCGGTTGGTCAGTCTGAGTGCTGGTTGCTGCCTACCGGTCTTGTCCAGTGTAGTGACTTGTTAGGATTACTGGTATAGTGCACTGCACAACCTGGTAATTCCTAATGATGACAATGTGCGCCACACATTAATCTTTTTTGAAATCATGTGGCGTAAAGTATAGTGTGGCATGTATTAAACTCTGCAACAATCAAAATGCAATGCAACTCTCATGTGAAGACCTAATACTATGTTAGGGATAGCCTTATGTCAAACAAATTGTAACGGCCCGTCTGTTAATTGGACTTTGGTATTAAACCGAACCATACAAACAAATTATAGTGTTCCCCAACAATGTGGGTGTCAAGAGTAGCAGTGAATACATTCTAGGAATTGTAGCCAAATCATGCACTATTCATTTCAAATAGGAAGAATTGATTTAATCAATGCGTAATTGTTTCCTAATCAAAATGTGCACATTTTTGTTGAGAAGCAACTATGTGCACTAGATCACAGATGGTGGAAACCATCTGTGATTAGATCAAATGCGATAGCTTGGTAGTCCAATAACAAGGAAATTGGCAACAATATTAATGTTCACATTAAGATTTTTCGAAAAGAGAATCTTGAAAACCTGAAGAACAAATTAGGATATTATTTAGCATTGTTCAATATTTTCTGAATTGTCTTAACATTTTGACTTGTAAAAGAAGGACTATAGTTTAATCAGTTCAAAAATTGGCGAGATATAAATATGCATTTTTTTATCTCATCATGCGCAATAGTAATCCAAGCATGCCTGCGCTATTTTAACATAAGCAAGCGTCACATATACGACTCACAATGCGCCATGGTGTGCCGTGGGAGCGTATTGCGCGCCTACGCTCTTCTGAATTCATGCGCTGCTCGTAAGCAGGTTTGCCAATTTGGAACTGACTGACCGAACTATATATATAAGTTAATTGTTTTGATCTGGGAATGAAATGTAGGAGTGACTAGTCACACCTTACAACCTAGATTTCACTGTTACAAACAAAGCTTGCCTGCCGGTGTGCAACAAAAGCTTGCCTGCCGGTGTGCGACAAAAGCTTGTCTGCCGGTGTGTGACAAAAGCTTGTCTGCCGGTATGCGCGCGCATTTGAAGGAGGTGTCCATTATTAACCCTACACTAAACCAAACCAGTCATCTGTAACAGCAGTCAATGCAACAGTTAATACATGTTCCCCCGTGTATGGATTAGAAGCGGGCACTAAACATTGTTGATCAACAAGAGGTGACATGGTCTAAATATAGGGCAGATATTGTATGCCAGTATAACACTATATACAAGTGAAGTTGGTGAACTGTAAACCGATAGCATGTCTTGTAAACAATGCAACATTACAAATAAACCATATAAATAGCATATTCGATTAATGTACAGATATAAATTAGCTACTAATTAATAAAAAAAAGTGCAATCATCTTTCAAATCACATAGTTTGTCACTGTGTAGATAGGGAAGATATACAATATCTAAAGGAATGGTCACTTCTTATGCCATTGAGTTTATTAAAGCTGAAATGGTGTTTAAGTCATTCTTTTCGATGAGGGAATTTTGATACGGAACTTAACCAAATAATAAAAAACAAAACCTAGTTAGATTGTATGGGGAGTCCAAGTCTATGACCCCTGTGTGTAGTCTGCTATAATGGCGCAATGTGTCAGTAATGCATTCGAGGAAGCAACTGGCTGCCAGCAAAAAGTTGCGTTAGTAATTGTAGCACTCAATTGTATTTGCCAATTCACTTATTTTTTTATTTTGATACAAATTCTTCATTCCATTTGGGAGGATATCATTGCAACAGCTTGAACCAAACAATTAGTGGATATAAAAAGAACTAATAAACCGAGATTCATTGGCATAACAAGTAATCACTCCTTTTATAAAACCCACTATTGATTCAGGCGATTGATGCTAATCTTTACATAGCAATCATTGGCTACTATTCATTTAATTTTTTAACAGAATGTATGCTAAATATCACATCAAAACACGTTGGCAAACAACATTTATTTTAATTTTAAATAAGCGAAATATTAAGTAAATTATTAGAATGAACACATTATGAAATGGTAAAATCATAATTATCATTGTATTCCCAAATCTTTTAAAGTTTCTTAAGCTCTCTGGGCAGTATGCACAAAGGAACTGATAGACCAAGTCTAAAGGAAGAATAGTCCTCCCCAGTGGCGTACCCAGCTTTTGGAAACTGGGGGGGGGGGGAGCACGGTATAGTTGTAACCGACGAAAGGCATGATGTACCGACCAAAAAAAGAAATCGAAAATCTACCGACGGAAGCTCAAGTTTACTGACGGGATATTTCAGGGGGGGGGGGGGGAGGTGTCACCGGGGGGAGGTCACCGACACCCCTGGGTACGCCACTGGTCCTCCCAGAAAAGATCTGCTTATGGTTAGATGAGCTCATTCTGTATTATTAATGGTCCTTATAAGGGACATTACATGTAAGTGTTATTGTAGCCTTATTAGGCGACTACTTCAATTTGACCTTTGGACTTTGTAATGGAATAAACTGAGGTAAAAGAATAAAACTATCCTTCCAGTCTAACGTGTTTAGTGCATACCGACCTCGTAGTGTCTTTCAACAGCTGGAAATGAATTCTCACATGATTGGTCACATGTTAGACTTGGTGAAATATTATGTATTACATTATCCTAAGGACAGAATTAATATAACTTACTTTATGATACCAAAAAGGCTCATAAGGATGGTTAAATAGAATTTGGTACAAAAGGTTCATCATTTTTTGAATAAGCTTATTTTTTTTGCTTTTTATTGGTTCTTTACTTGTTTTAACTCCGACATTAAATTTCTTATCCGACATTATTCATTTAATGTCCATAACTTTTTATTCAAAATAATTCCTGGATGATATCTTAATGAATAATAAATGGAAGAGAAATATTTTCAGTAACTGTTTCAGGTTTATTAATCTATTTTTAAATAAACCTGGAACTAGCCAGCCACTATCTATCTAATATCTGTTCTGTTGTTCTGTTCTAAACCTGCAGTAAATAATATTTTTGCACAAGAGAACAAACAGCAAAACTAAGTATTAATGCTAATCTTAGAATGAAATTGTTTTTAAATCAATTGTTTCCAAGCATTACATATAAATCAATGTATTCACCATTTTCCAATAGGTAAAAACAAATCCCATGTGATTTTATGGCTGAAATGGAAATCCAGATATTTTACTGTCATTTTATTTCCATTTTTAATCATTATGTAAGTGTATAGAACCTTAGTTGACAATCAAGTTAACCTATTTATTATAATTAATGTATATTACACATTTTAAACCAGTTATTATTCATTTTAAATTACTTTGTAGAATAATTATTTTATTTCAAGTACTCTCCATATTATGTGATAATTCATGTATTATTTATAGCAGTGACATTTGGACAGGAATATAAAACAATTATATAGGCCAACAAGGAAAACAAGATCTGTCTCGCATACCATGCGTGCATAAGTATTACAATTATTGAATTTCATCACCATGTGGAACCCCCATGAGAAATGCATTAAAATAAGTACAAACATACTTAGTATTGGTACAGTAATTCTTGAATTAAGACTTTGAAAGTTCGGACAAATCTGTTTTGTATAATGTTAAAACCTGAGACTAGTATACTAGTCTCAGGTAGAAACTAATAGCCGCGTGGAAAGTGTTAAGAGCACTTTGCCGATATGTGCTAATATCTTTGATGTTATTTTTCATAATATTCTCTATTGTAAGGTTCAAGCTCAGTTATTACTGTAAAAATGGAAAATTTTGTGCTACATTAATTTTCGCGCTAAGATCAGCAAGTGCTAAAACAAAACTGCGCGAATATATTCACATTTGTATGTAGGTCTATGTACGGAAGCACAAGATTTGCAAAAATAAAAACAAGCAAAATTGTTCAAAATGTGCAAAGCGCAAAAAATAACAGGTGCAAACATTTTCACTTTAACAGTATTAGGTTCAATGTTAAAGCCTGGTCCTGGATGTGACAGCCGATGTCGCATTTACATATTTTTAGTTTACCAATTATAATTCCACATAATTTCAACTTTTAAATCCTTTTTATGCCGTCTTCCATACGTTGTTAAGAAATTATGAAGTATCCATGGTGCCAACACTCTGAAATTCATTGTCGAAACCTGTCATTTTAAATTGCTTTTCCTGATATTTTGAATTTGGTGGTATTCTGCTAAATTTGTGTATCTTATTTACGTCTGCGAGTGTGCATACGATCATGTGATATTTTAAATAGTTTTGGTGTTAGCAAACCTCAAGAGATTCACTTGTTGCAAATCAATTTTAGTAATTGGATTTTTAGTCAGCTATGATGTAAAAAATACTTGAGAAATTATCAGATCTATGCGATGAATTTCAATTCAAATTGAAGGCAATTTGAATAGTTGTATGTGGGTATATGGTGTATTTGGACACAAACACAGTATTTATACATGTATGTGACATCGAAATATATTAGGTATCTCAGAATTGTATTTTATTATTTAAGATATTAACTTTGGATTTTTATTGTTTGTGTACTGTTGCGGCAAAAGGATGCAGTTGTCGGTAATATGCATTTTGAGATATTGATGAAACAAGCCATGATAAACAAAGAAAATAAAAATTTTTATAGAATCAGAAAGCAGTATTTAATCTTAACCACAAAGGTGTCATTTTGAAGCATTCAAGAAGCTCCTTTTGTTGGTATTAAGATCTCATCTTTTTATTTGAAAGACAACTGCATCCTTTTGCTGTGGCTACATTGTATACACACATTTAAGATATTAACATTGGATGGATGGATTATCTTGTTTATTTTTTTCTGATCTTACTATAATCAAAACAAATAACTGTTGATCCGAGCACTTGCATTCATCCAAAGGTTGAATTCGGTCTTGCGATACACTAACTGCATTCCAAAACAACAGAGACACACAACGCTGTCATGGTCACGCACAAGTCACATAGTATACAAGGGAATGGTTTGAAATGATAAACAATTTTTTTTTTTGATTACAGTAATCGCAGTTAGAACTAGTTGGCTTGCATAAAGGGGCAATGTGAGGAAATCGGTAGTTGGTTTGATATACCAAGGAATTATTTACAGGGTGTATCAAAAACAAAAATTAAATATAATGCCCCAAGTCTCAGATTTTACTGACAAAATATGATGATTAAACCTGAATTACTGAGCGTTTATTGGCAGTTTGTAGCTTAATTATGCTGGAGGCAGTTGGGCAAACTGGGCAAACATGGGTCTCAATTGTAGCTGTTAAGAAGTTTAGTCAGCATTGAAACTACTACAAAGAATTGCATTTTAAAGTTGTCTTACTGGTCATATTGTCATAACATCCACATGTCTTGTATAGCAAGAATAGCGTAGGGATTATAGATTTAAAAAGGAGATCCAGTACGCTGCCATTTTGATTCCATCATGGGGACAAATTTGGAGGTATGTCATTATTTTCCGTATATGCTCGTGAGCATTCGGAAAGTATCATTCTTTCCAAGTATTTCAAACCATGGTCCAACGTGTACGCAGTCACTGCCAAATATGGCGATTTTGGTGTGACATTTACGAAATAGGGCGCGCAAGCACACGCAACGATTGCGTTTTATGCAGAGAGAGACACTACTCCTGTACATGCACGCTGCTGCATTCATTCTTTTCCGTGCATTTCTGAAAAATACCAACATACCTCCAAAAAGGCACCCGTTAGTAAAGAGATAGGGCAATACATTTTGTCCGGATTCTCCTTTATAATTCTGTGGAAGGGATGCATATATCGAATACCCATGTATCTGAATCTATACACACTGTAAGCGGGAGCCAAAAACCTCTCTGCACCTGGTTCATTTAGAAAGCTTCTGGTTAATTTAAAAATTAAATAACCAATGACATCTTTGGAAGCATCGTATATCAAATTGGTGCCTGGATTGTTACTCTGACAGCAGTAATCAACACTGAAATGTTCATAATATTTATAGTATTCCTATTAGCTAATATTTGAAGTATGGCAAAAACATGTTATTGTCTTCAAAGGAACTCAAGATTGTAAAATTACCATATCAAATATATTCAAAATAATGGCTTAACAAAATTTAGCTCCCTAGATTCGTAATAGCACCCAGTTCTGACAAACAAATATTGTGGACGTGGAGCTATTTTCACCCTTAAAGGATCTCAAGAGGCTGTAAAAGAACCACATTTATAAACATGTGTAACCCCTATCCCATCCTAGACTAGTTATATATATTTATGAATATTCTGTATAAAATTTATTCTATAAATCACCTTGGATGTCTGCATAAATTACAGAATTGGCCATCACAACACACGTATGGCATATTCAATAGTTTGTGTGCAAGCTGCATATATTATTTAGGGCTCTTGCCCAAACACAAGTAGAAAGTACCCATTCAGTGAGGTGTTAATCACCGATCCTTTGTCACTCCTTTTAACAATATAGAAAAAGGGATCACGCTTTCCCCGAGCTTTCCTCTACTTGTGTTTGGGCAAGAGACCTTACCGTTATAGGATCGTATTAACCGTTTGTGCCTGAATATTCAAAATTATTTAACTTTGCCAATATTAAATGAAAGTGTTTCAGAAATGATAGACCAAGTTCATTCAACAACCAAAATTCAACATACATTGAAATGAGCTTAGTACATGGAATTTGGTTCTCATATTTTATCTTATTTTTTGTTTGGCTTGACAACCAATCAAATCTAAATATATTATGCTCTTGTTTTATTATTCTATATGAACTGTATATCATCTGACATAAGTATGACCCTGTTAAACAGCTGCTGTATCATCAATTAATTATATTTTTTATCATGATTCAAATGTAACATGAAAGTGGCTAAACTTTAAATTTAGATCTGAATTTAATCAATTTATTTTACTATAGTACTATTCAGAATGCATGAACATTTTTTTACTAGCTTGCTTAATTCTTTCACAAAGGAATCTTTATGGGCAAAATATTTGACTCAAATATGGATTATCACTCTTGTAAATTGTAATCAAGTTTCAATACAACATGTCCTATTATAGTAATTTGTTTCAATGTTGTTAGGGTCAATGGTTGTAGCCCATTGCTTTCCCCCACCCCAAGACAGTGAAGTCCCTTTCCATTGGCGGATGGTAGAACAAAATCATACACAGTTTCTAGAATGTTGGCGTGAGACAAAAAAACCACCTGTTCTTTGGGTGGGTTGCCGTGTTTGATGAAAATGTTGGTACATTTTCCAAATATGAAAACATTTTCATTTTCTAACGATTTTCACAAACATTTTAAGAATTAAAAAAAATTGAATCCCAAAACCTATGGGTTGGTCAGGCCTGTAGAACAGGGTTTTTAACTGCCTCCCCCCACACAATTATGTCACTGTCTCAGAGAAGGAAAGTGGATTTCACAAGATGTCAAATTTAGCAGCTAATTATTTTTAAATGGAAGCTATTGGGTTCCATTTATTGTATTTATTTGGGAATGTTTGTGGCTCTGCTTGGACAATAATTTACTCGCCTGATGCATGAATTTTGATTACAGCTTAAATGCACTTCATGTTTCTGTGCACTGAATTCATTATTTTTTCTAATAAAAAATGAAAAATCAAATATGATTTGTGTTTTGTTCAGTTATTTTGAAATTGTGTCAATAGCAATACCCATATATTATATTATTATTGACAACCATTTCTGGTTAGACTAGACATTTGAATAGTGCTCAATACCGTAAACGTTACTTTTCATGTCAAAATTACCTCTATCTCAAATGGCCTGAAATTTAAGTTAATGTTGACATTAAAAAGTGAAAATGTTGAGATTTTTAAAGCAGACATTTTCAATGCCATACTTGTTTTGAATTTTGTTTGCAAAGGCAGTTTCTTAAGCTATGAAAAAAGTTTTGTTTTGTTCAAATGTGGTATAATGGCAAAGATGTGACCAATTGTCAAAAGTAGTCATAAAATCATTTGGACCACTTTGAAGTCCAAAAGGGGAGGGGGGCGGGCAAAAACACTAAAAAAGAAGAATATCCGCATCTAGCATAGCTATTCTTATAAAAAATCACATATAGCATAGCTATTTTCCAAAATCTATGTAAGACGGACCTTTTTTTTGGCCTAAAGTAACGGAATCAACGCATGAATGGATCATAATTGTGAATGAGTTAACCAATGGCATAATTGTAGAAGATTTGAGTAATGAGGCATAGAATCTTGTCTCAGCAGCCCGCACGCATTGCTTTGAAAATGAGATTTCGCGCATAGGGCTACGCGCAGCAGCCTTTTTGTTTTGATGTTTTTTCTTTTTTCTATTTTTTCTTTTTTTTCTTCTTTTTTCCCCCTGATTATTAATGCTTATAGGCCATCATCAATTGTTATTATTTATAACTAGTTAGTTTCGGCGATACTCGGCAACCTTGAGACCGAGAATACTCATTCAACTAACTTTGTGAAGTTAAGAGATAAAGGGAACACAAGCATACAATGTGCATTGATCATAAACTATTGACTATATTTTGATTTTTATAAAAAAAATCAATAAAACAAAATCGCATAGGACATAGCTATCTTTTGTAAAAAAGAAAAGAAAAAGGCATAGCATATAGCTTTTTAGCCAAATGTTGCCGAGACAAAGTATTTAATTTTTTTGGCCTAAATGTGTATGTTTTGTTTCGTGAAATATTAAGACAAATCAATGCACTCGTGCTGATGTTTATGTGTGAATAATGGCAGAACCCCGCAATACATACGCATGCATTGACCTAACTCATGCACGACCCTATACAAATCAAAATCCAAAATTCTGTGCATACTTTTAATCTCTTTAATAATGAATAAAATCATGTTAAAAAGCTAAAATCGGCAAACCCAGGCTGCCAGAACAACAGATCAAAACAATGCGTATGGTGCGCAAACCGTACAGTGAGCACACCGTACAGTGAGCACACAGAGGGCAATAAGACACTTTCAATGCACTCCGCATATTATAGTGTCCTTCATTCTGATTGGTTTGGTACTACTAGTGTATGAATGATAACCAAACCATTCATTAACATTGCTATAACTTGGGAAGTGTATTGGAACACTCAAAATCAGTGAAACTGGCCGAACCCATTTTTGGACCAACTTGGTTGAACGGGCATAACTTTTCAATCAAAGCAGTACAAAACACCAACTGAATTGCTTGTAGTAGCTGATATATACTCATTTTACACTAAGAAACGTGCCATTATAATATATAGCTTTTATTATTGTCATAAACTGTATTTGTATAATGATTTGTTCTTACACTCTCTAGAGCGAATAAATTTATCTTGCCCATACATATCATTCACTCTGTATTGAATCATCCCTAGACACAAATAAGGAATTCAGACAACAATAACTTCTTTCATTTATAGTACACTTTTTTTTATTCCATTCACATTACATTTCATACAATGTTTATTACAGACATAGTAAAACTTTCATATGACTATATTTGACAATCTTCCAAAATGCTTACAAATTGGTGGGAATTTGATGGGAATATATTGTTTGCCTTTAAACCCCTGACAACTACCTGCCGATTGGTCAGAAAGATGGATACATCGTTAATTGCACCAATCATAGACCATGTTAGAATATTTTTCTCACAAAAATTGGGGTAAAATATTTAGGAAGCAGTCTTTTAATTGGGTATTCAAATAAGTATATTTTGTAAATAACCAATTATAAACGCAGGTAGTGCTTAGGGGTTAAGATGCCTTACAGCAAACCCTTGAATTGGGCGACTTTCAATAATGGCAGACAATTTGACGATTTGCTAATAAAATAGGATGCTTACTAGACCATTCATGGCCTATGTAACATCTATGTTAGATGGGGATAGCTAATTGTAAATGGCTATAGCAGGACAATTGTATTGCGGACTATAAATTTGATGGTTTATCACTAACCCTTCGATGCAATATTGAGATTGAGACTCAGAAATGGGGATATCAACTGATCAGTTATTTCTCATTAAGTAATGCAAAAATTAAAGAATGCCAGTAAAAATAAATCAAGAAATGTCACCCCTTTTCTTGTCATTTGTTTTCTATTCCAACACACCAGCACCTTGGATCCTCGAAAGTTTGATTCAATACCCCTAGACATTTCATACAGTTTTCATGCATGCTGCAAAGAAATATAGTCCGACTGAGTCACACAGTGACACAGAACATGTTGAATGGCACATGAATGTTATGTTTTTTCTAAGGGATCTGAATCCAATATCAAAATTTTTGTTTCCAAGTAGTCAACTGATGGTGCTCATTTGCCCTCCAAGAATACAGCAAATGTAATACAATCAGGAGATTTACCAGGGTTGTGAGGGCATTACACTCTTGTTTATTGTGGAAAAACAAACAAGATAATACTATAGTTTAATCAGTTCCAAATTTGGCGAGAAATATTTGGTTTTTATCTCTCCAGGCGCAAAAGTAATCCATATGTATTCATTCGCTGCTGCAAGAAGGCTTCGCCAATTTGTAACTGATCAAACTATATGATATTGCATTATAAAATGAGTCATGCCCATAGCTTAAGGTAGGGGAGGTCTCATTCACCCCCATCCTGCTCTAACAAAGATTCACATTCTATTTTCTATTAATATGTGTTGATAATATAATATAAGGTTTTTTATCCAAAACAGAGGTCAATATTTTGCATAAAAATGTCCAACTTTGATATCACCCCACCCCTTGGAATTAGGTAAACATTTTTTGATAAAAGGTTGACTTTGAACAAAACATGTCCCCACCTCCTTACAAACACAAATTATGGGCCTGCAGTTATTCACTATACATATATTATGCACAAACAAAATCACTAGTCATACTTACTTATATATGGGATAATTTTAGTATTGCTAAGGATTTAACAAGATCATAATTACACATATTGATATTGATATTCTACGCACATATACATACAAATACATTAATATTATATCATATTGCACAATATAGTACTAGGCCTTTAATATAAACATAGAAAATATAAAACACTTGTGTGAACTATAATGTCTACACCCGTAAGTGAACAACACAGGGTGGGTCAGAAACAACTTGGAACTTATTTTTCTTCCCCCAAAGCATTGCAAGAGTTTCAGGCATACTACACTCGGCAAAAGAAGTTCTTGGACACTTAAATTAAATTAATATTTAATCGAATATATATAATTATATATATGATTATATATATATAATTGTATATCAAAATAAGCAGAAAGTAATCCTCTAACAGCTTAACATGGAATTTAGACATGATCACTCATGCATGGCAGATCCCATTCACTTGACAATGGCAAGAAGATTGCAAACAATTGGATAATCCCTCCATTCAAATTACTGTAAATGCTCATTTCTTGCAATTTCCTTTTACGCACCTTACCATTGCTTAATGAATGTGCTCAGCCATGCATGAATGCGTACATCTTAATTTCATACAGACATGATAGAGAATTATTGTCTGCTTATTTTGACATGCAATTGTTTAATTTATATTAAATATTTATGTGAAATATTTGAACTTCAATGAGTGGCCAGGAACTTCTTTTGACGAGTGTATTTTCATGGCTGGCATATTTTTGTAAAGATGCTACATTTAAATGGAATGTTTGAATGGCATGGTATTTGCCATCTTGCGGATTAGCTCTGCTAAAATGGTGTAATATTAATTAAAATACAATGTTCCATATAAAGACGGTAAAATCAAAGCTAAATAAATGATTTTTCTACTACTATTATATTAATTTTGAATGAACCATCTGAAATTGCATAATGCATTAGAAAAAAACATCAAGAAGCTTTTTATTTCTGACGCAACCTGCACAAAGAATTCATAAAGAAGAATTTCTTATTTTTTGTGACACTTTGTTTTTCACCAATTGGGAAATATTTGGGTGTATGTATGTTGGTACATTTCATATTGTCACTGTTCTGTCAAAGCCTTGTACATGTATGTTTTTCCGGCCCTTCAACATGTATAAAGTAAAACTACCCAACGGAAGCATAGGAAGTTTGCTTTATACATGTTTGTGGGCACTTTTAAAGAGGTTTAAAGAGATGTGTGTTTTGGCCCCTGAACACGTTTAGAGTAGACTTGCCCAAAGTGTATACAACGTATTACTTTATACATGCTGAAGGGCCAGATGGAGATATAAGGTTTTGATAGAACAGCATCGATATCAACATTTAAGGTATTGCGTACAAATCTCCTTTCTAAATTATATGAGGTCTGCTAGATAATCATACTCTGCAGAAGGGAATGTTAGTTGAAGAATTGCTACATTCTAGATCTAAATCAAATTGGGGCTTGGGGAAACTCACGTTTTGTGAAAAATGGTCGAAAGGTTGTGGAATTACAGTACTAAACAACTCTTTAAGAGACTTTTGAAAAGGTTTGCCCAAGTGACAAATGTGCATAGATTTTAAACTAGACTTTCTTTGCAATTTGTTCTCTTTTGTGTTCATATTTATAGCCACATACTCGGATAAAGTACGGAAATTTGCCTACAAATCACCACAAAAAGGACAGAACACATTTTTTAAAACTGAAACAAACGAAACAGTGCAATTGGAGTCACTCAGACAAACCTCTTTTTAACCGTACAAAATAATGGAACCTCAAACTATTCAAATAAACATTGACTTTGTTACAAAATGTGATACGTAAAGTACTTGAATTAATAAAGGTCATAAAATGTTAAGGCCAACCCCCCCCCCCCCAAAAAAAAATGTTAAGTTGCCCTCAGCAACATACCCTCAAATTTCAAAAATTATACCTCACATTTGTTGGCACTTGAGGGCAGGCCTCCAAATAAGCATGCATAAATGAACCAGGAGATACTTTCTACGTCGTTGACAAATTAGCTCCTGGTCCAATACTTTACTGTGTAAAAAATGGAAAACACCAAGAGCCAAATATTAGTGAAAATCTCCTGGGGCTGCTTATTTGGGGCCTTGCTTGAGGGTGACAGAACAATTTTGTGGGGGGGGGGGGGGGGGGAGCTAACCATGTTCTTTTTAATATTTGCTACATGCCTAGGAGATAAGTGGCCACTTTCTGAGAAATTGAAAACACTTTCTATGTTCTTTGTTTTCTCTTCAGATCTTTGGTTCAATAATGGACATTTTTATGTTCATTTCAGGAATGTTTGCCTTTGGTGAATGTTTGAAAAATGGGGTGTTTTTTAAATCTTGGAACACCACTCAGTTTGATATACAATAGATTGTGCATCATTGTAATTATTTTCCTCATAAACATGCTATTATAATCGAGTTTAATGATGTTTGGATCATTTTGCAGCATACCGTTGTACAGTCCTCAAAATAAGTAACTGACCATGTAATAAATATACTCTTAACTCCAAAACTATAGCTCCTACATAAAAATATTAAATAATAAAGTTGTAAAGAAATTTCTCTTCTTTAAGTTGATACATTATTCATTGAGATCGGTTAATAATTAAGAATGCGACATTGAAAAGGATCAAACAAAGTGCAGTTTACATTTTAACACTTGGGATTTGAAGACGCGGGACAGTGTGACAGGTATGTGTATGGGTTGCATTGATCAATTGATGCATCCCCAATCCCCGTGTTACTATCGACCAGTGAGTTGTTAATTGCTACAAGTTAATCAATAATATGCCTGTTACTAGTCCTAGGCTGCATGTAGACGAACGAAATGTTAAAATGAAAAACGGATTTTGTTTTGGTTTAGGGCACATAACTTAACTGAGTTAATATTCATTTGATCTTCACGTGTAATATCTCAAATTAAAGACAAGAAATTTCCTTACAACTTTATTGTCTAATATGTTTACATAGGAGTTATAGTTTTGGAGTTGAGAGCATATTTATTACTGGGTCAGTTACTTATTTTGAGGACTGTATGTATGCAGTGCACACTTTATCCGAGTAATACCTATGTGTGTCACTGCGGTGTGCCCACTATATTGTCTTGATTATAAAAACTATTAAAGGTAGATGACCCGATCACATTTTCGTAACACAGAATTATTTCAAACATATGGAGATTTTCATATCATATGAAAGCTCATATTTTTCTCATCATCATACTGAAATTTGACAGCCTAAATCGGTATAATTACG
Source organism: Ophiura sarsii (assembly GCA_035610835.1). Classification (NCBI taxonomy): domain Eukaryota; kingdom Metazoa; phylum Echinodermata; class Ophiuroidea; order Amphilepidida; family Ophiuridae; genus Ophiura; species Ophiura sarsii. The sequence continues at coordinate 1,890,881 of CM069451.1, read as the reverse complement.
GAGAAATCGATGAAATAACGTCGAATTACCGCGAATGGTGGTAACCACCGATATAGTTTGTGTACTACTCAATGGGTACAGTTCACAGCATCTTGTGCGTCTAAAATAAGAACCATTAGAGCTATGCAACTCAAACTTTGGAACACAACTTTTTTAAGGATGACCTTTCATGTAGAATAGAAAACTTCAAGTTGAAAATCGGAATGTGATCGGGTCATCTACCTTTAATACACAATTCAATTCTGTGTCCTGATCAAAATTACATTTTTCTAATCCAAAAACAACCAATTTTACCTCGATATGGTAACGTGTTCATTTCACTTTTACCAGACTGGATGTTAGACACCAATTATTTGAAGCGAGTACTGGTTCTTATGAAGTGAACTGGAATGCATGTAAGACCACAGCCCCGTCAAAACATCGACAAAGTCATAATTGGATATTGTTCCCATTCTGAAATACTGATTTTGATGAAATGTATTTAGGCATGCATCGATTACTGTATAAGTGGAAATGTTTGTCTACATTTTTTTTCATGCTTTTCGCACTCGGTTTAGTTGGCGCAATAATAAGAACACACCAAAATTAATGCGTACATACATGTACTGTAAGCACCAAATGTTTCTCATGCGCGAAATTAAAAACTCTCAAAATGTCAAAAGGATGGCCGAGCATGAAAATCTAAACGCACGGAAATTTAGACGTGCATCAAATTCCACTATACGGCACCCGATCCAATAAAGTGCCTCTTTATAACATTATAATGCACTGTGTTCTCACATGTAAATGACGCATGCCTAAGACCTCAAGTCATCAATTTCCTTGATTTCAAAAATAAATTTCACCTCCACAATGCTTTTATTTATTTATTTTTAGCACCTGACAAAGCCTTTGTCTAATACTCTGTCCTGTTGATTTTGTCTTAGTTTCAAACATTACAAGGACTTGGTGGCACAATGTCCTATCTGTAATAGCTGCCAGTTGTTTATATATGGGGTTGCTTATATAAGCCGAGCAATTGGTGTAAACTAAATGTAACTCAGAGCAGCTATTGCAAATATGATATTTTAGTTAATATATCTAGTATGCAAAAAGTCACTATCTGTAATAGCTGCCACATGTTATACACTTCTTGTGCTTTGAAGGCATATTATGTGATCTTTTCCAAGTAGCGCCCGCTATCATTGATTTTTACTATGAAAGCAGATTTTCTTGCAGATTTGTATTTTTGATCATAAATCATAAAGATCTTCTAAGTTACAGATCGATACGATTCCTAATTACTTCAAAATCATGGTTTGAAAATAGATTGTACCGAGCGGTGCAATCTATTTTTTCAAATTTTACTCTAAATTCACTCTAAAACTATGATTTTGAGGTTATTAGGAATCGTATTGCTCTGTAACTTGGAATATATTTATGATTTATGATCAGAAAAGTAAATCTGCAAGAAAATCTGCTTCCAATTTTTTTTCGAGGATTGAGGGCATCCCCTGGAAAAGATCACATAATATACCTTTAAGGTGCACCTTCGTGAAAATGCAACCTCACACATGGCAGCCATTGTAGATAGGGCTCCAAACCTTTAATTACATCTACTTATTACACCAGCTGTTCCCCCATCCTACCATATTACCTATGTCCTCATCAATCATCCACTACAATTGATAGAGCCCTGATATCACACAGTCTTTGGTGCAGATCCATCTCAAAGTCTTCGTCACTTTGTATGGTTTCTTTGGGTTCCAGTTGCGCGGCTAACTCGGCGTATATCTTGAAGCACTCCGTGTAGTATGCAATCTATCAAAACAGATAGTGAAGAGATATAGTTAGCATAAACAGAGCAACATTTATTTCATATAAGAAGTTGTTTATTATTAATTAAATTAGAATGCATTCATAGCAAATATTCACACGGCTGTTTGATCCCACATAATGATGTCCGTTTTATTCTGAGAACACCGTAACTTGCTGGCCCAGTTCTGTTTTTAACTGATTCAAATACCTGAATAAACCGGCCATCTTTTGTAGAAATTTCAGAACATTTGTTGGTGCCAGTTCTGATAAATAGAGCTTTGAATATTATTATTTACTATAATAGCGCCCTCATCGGCCACATTTCCCATAGAGTTACATGTAAAATATGTATCAAGTAAAAAATGCGGATAATTTAAAAAGGGCTCGAACAATTTTCTTGAAATTTTCACCGTATACTCTCATTCATTAGCACTACCTAAATCAAATCAAACCATAAAAGGGCCACTATATAATCTTTTTTTATCCCATAATTTTAATTATAAATCGGACAGTCAAACAGCTTTGGTTCACTGGGTCACTCTCCATTGGGTGGACTTGAGTTGTACAGTTTCACCCACCCATCTCATGTGACGGGCATGCTTTGAGTTTGAACAACAGAGAATTTTCCTTCCAATTCTTTACCCAGTTCAAGTCTTATTTCACATTATCAAATAAATCTAAGAATTTAGTGTCGATATTTATCATCATGCTTGAAATTGGTGTCAATTAAAAAAAAAGTATTAAGCAATGTCTTCTTTTAAAATCTTATAACAAATGTTATTGTTTCTACAGGTGTACATTGATTTCTACATCAACATCAAACATGAGTGTCGTTGGAGTAACCTATTAATCATGTCTTTCATTGTATATCACAAAAGTTTCAAAATGGTGACCGAAAATTCTTGGTCGGAAGTTTGTCAAAGGTTGCGAGAATCCAATTATATTCTTGCAAGGGATCTTGCAAGAATTTGTTGATTCTTCTCAATTAAAATTGTGTGTTACTCAGTTCTTTTTACGAAAATCAACTCGGGATTACTGTAACTCTACTGACAAGAGTATTTGCGAGAATGGATTCTCGGAGAATTTCCGACCCTGAAATTCAAAATCAACCTACAGTCCAACATCTTTTATCCGGACATGATGAGACCAAGCAATGTCCGGATAAGTGGAAAATCTGGATAAACAAATTCCGTCTTGGCGCCCTCAACGGAATAAAGCGCAATAACACTGACAAAATAGTTAAGAATGTAGGATATTCCATATTTATTGTTTAAGCTAGTGGCCATCCTTGTTTTTACCTTCCCGACCACCAACCCCCTGTTTTGACATACACTTGTTCATGAATATCATTTCAGCGGTGTCAAAATATAAACACTTGGGGTCCTGGGACACAAGTTGCGTACAGGATCAGACATATGCGAGTTATAACAGTGAGAAATGTATTATTTAAGTAATAAACAACACTATTAACATCAAAAGAAGGCCTTCAAATGCTTCAGAATATGAAAATGAAGTGATTAGGCTGTAAAAAACCTTATTTTCTGTTGGGATCATTCAGCCGTATAACTCAGACTTGGACTGTACCTATTTGACTTACCTGTGATTTGATAAGGGCTTCAAAGCAGGGCTGGAAATAATCAATGCGTCCTTCAAAGAACTGTGGCATGGCATCCATCAACTCCTTGTGTAGCTTCTCATAGTCTTCCTGAGCTGTGTCTAATGATTTCTTGCACTGTTGTGAACAATATAATGCAACAAAAGGTAAGTGACCAATCACTGAACTATATGATTACATTGATGTCCACAGTTTCACTGTTATAGAGAGCATCCTTTTATTTAGGCCTCTAGTCTAAAGTAAAGCCTTCATTCCTCCGCATTCTAAAACCGATATTCTGTGTTCTACAAATGCCGTTTTCCACATTTTCCGTCTTCTCAAATATCAGGCATAAAATATACACAACATGTACCGTACCGTACAACATGGGTGTCTATGGGAAATCAACAAATAGGAAGTTAGGGGGTCTTCTGCCTAATAAACAGTCTCTGTATCATTGTTTTCATTTGAAACCGGGTATTTTATCGTGTAGAAACGACCGAGATAGGGCATGCAAAAGAGACGATTTTCCAGACCTTTCATCGATTGATCGATAAACAGACATGCGACTCGGGATGTTCATTTTTCAAATATTTTATTATAATAACCACAAATTTTTTAAATATTCATGATTTCTCATTTTCCGTTTTCTAAACCCAATTTCCGCGAATTCTGTCTGTTTTCCGCATCGGGGAGGAATGGAGGCTTTAGTTTTAAGTGTATTTTGTAGGGATGTGCAATGTATAATGTGATTTTGGTATTATAATGATTTTAGTTAATTCACCCAAACAAGCCATGCATGTGTGTGTTTTGAATTTTCTGGAAACGTGTGTCTGATAATTTGCCTTCATTTTAACTCTTTGTCCATGGTGAGCGACCCTGCTTACATTGCATGAATTGTAATGGGTTTTGACAAAGTTACCATTGATTGTAACTTACAATTATTTGTAACTCTATTAAAACCCATTTATAATTCATGCAATACATTGTAACTTCATCAAAGTTCATTAACAATAGATTGTAACTTCGTCAACACTCATTTCCTCTAATGGCCAGGAGCCTTTTCATTTTAAACCAGTTATATGGATTGTGTTAGAGTTAGCATAGCTGTAAGGATCAGGGTTGGGGTTAAGGAAAGGATTAGGGGGTCCAGTTTAGGTTAGGGTGACACTTAGGGTTACACTTAGGGTTACACTTAGGGTTACACTTAGGGTAACACTTAGGGTTACACTTAGGGTAACACTTAGGATTACACTTAGGGTGACACTTAGGGTTACACTTAGGGTTACACTTAGGGTGACACTTAGGGTTACACTTAGGGTAACACTTAGGATTACACTTAGAGTTACACTTAGGGTAACACTTAGGATTACACTTAGGGTTACACTTAGGATTACACTTAGGATTACACTTAGGGTTACACTTAGGGTAACACTTAGGATTACACTTAGAGTTACACTTAGGGTAACACTTAGGATTACACTTAGGGTTACACTTAGGGTAACACTTAGGATTACACTTAGGGTTACACTTTATAGGGTTACACTTAGGGTTACACTTAGGGTAACACTTAGGATTACACTTAGGGTTACACTTAGAGTTACACTTAGGGTAACACTTAGGATTACACTTAGGGTTACACTTTATAGGGTTACACTTAGGGTTACACTTAGGGTAACACTTAGGATTACACTTAGGGTTACACTTAGGGTTACACTTAGGGTAACACTTAGGATTACACTTAGGGTAACACTTAGGATTACACTTAGGGTTACACTTAGGATTACACTTAGGATTACACTTAGAGTTACACTTAGGGTTACACTTAGGGTTACACTTAGGGTTATACTTAGGGTTACACTTAGGTTTAAGGTCTGTGAAGTGTAGACTACTAAATTATCAGACTTCACAGGGTACCCCAATGAGTGTATAGCAGTAGCAAAATGCTCCTCAATCCTCATTTTTTGTTTACATACAAAATATGGAAACTATTTCAAAATGCAATCTCATCAAACAGTTTTTGCTAAACAAAATAAAATCCTTAATACGGACTCAGTACTATATGAACTTATACTACATGGGAATAAACCATACTTACAGCCTCTAGCTTCACCAGATTTTGACCAGTCCTCTCCTTATCTTCATACTTCTGTACTTTTCCGTTGCAACGCCCAAACTCCTGAAGTGCTTGCTCCCTCTTCTTGAGTGCCAAGTACAGACTTGGGAAGATGGTGCTGAATTTCTTCATGGGGTCTACCATTGTGTGGGTTGAGTTGCTATTCTATAAACATTAAAGAACATTTTTGTATCAAGATCGGTTTATTAACAAACCAGAGTTGCCACCTACATGTACATACGTCATTCACCGTTTGGGCTATGCCTTATTGAATATTGGGCTAACGGATAACGGATCCCACACCTGACACCACTTGGCAGCACTGTGTGATCTAATCATCTAATCATGTAGCGCTTGCTATTGATTTTCTACTGTTTACAGCTACTGGATGACTGAAAACAATTTTTTTCTTCTTTTCATTACTATTTAAACATAAACATTGAAATAATCCACTGTGAGGGTGAGGCAGTCACAATTTGTTGAGAAAAAAAATCCCTTCAAAATCCCTAAAAATGAAGAAACAATCCTGCAGGGTGGTGACCGCGGTGCATTTGATGAATAAACTCATGATTTTTTCTGTGGGCTAAAGTTAGCCATCAAGGACCAGAGTATCCCCATTCTATGGTTCTAAGACATTTGTTTCATCTACAAAATCTTACCAAATCCTTAGTGAGCTCCTCCACCTTGCCTATGGATTTACTAATCAGCTCTAGAGGTTTCAGGTAATCTTCTGTGTTCATAATAGGGCTGGCTGCTAGGTTGTAACCAATGCGAGTCTGTGTCTTGGAAAGGGTCCCCATAGCCTCAATACACTTTTTCATATCTTTGTAGAGTCGCTTGGTGGCCTCATCTAGGCTGTTGGGGGGGGGGGGGGGGGGGGGGGGATAACATTTTAATTAGTGTTAATGTACTGTAAAAAAGGTATTTTACACTGCAGTACAAGGATTCTAAACCAGTTGTTTGTTTTCCCCAAATCTACAGAGTAATTCTTCATATAATGATATCTACATTCATCGCAAATTCTTCAACTTATTATTAGGAGTGGGCTATACATTTATATACGGAGGTCAACAATTCTTTTTTTGTTGTTATTTTTCTAGGGTAACAGTTTTTTCTATTCTGTTTTCTCAAGCAGGTCAAATTTGTGATCATCTTTGTATCTGTAAACTTTCAAATAGCGAATGGAAGAAAACTTGTGAATAATCTTGAAAACTTGAAAAGCGCCCTTGTGATTAATTGTGACCCCTGACTGAAAATGTTGTTATTTTATGTTGAGATAGGTCAAATGGAATAGAAAACAAGGCGGTTCTCGAACGGCGCGTCTCGCCTGTTCATCAAAAGTGACTTGAAAGAAATGATGATGAAACATATGATACAATGTAGCACTGTCACAGAGGTATGCATTGTAGTTAATGCAAGGGATGTAATATAATACCTTGAAAAATTTAATCAACAAAAAGAACACACCAACCCCCTTCCCTACACCAAATCACATCAAGATAGGCCTTACAGATCTTATTTGACCCCAGATGACCTCTGATGACCTTGAAAATGTAATCAGCAAAAAGAACACACCAACCCCCTTCCCTCCACCAAATCCCATCAAGATAGGCCTTACTGATCTATTTGACCCCATATTTGACCCCCGATGACCCCGAAAAATTAATCAACAAAAAGAACACACCACCCCCCTTCCCTCCACCAAATCCCATCAAGATAGGCCTTACTGATCTATTTGACCCCATATTTGACCCCCAATGACCCCGAAAAATTAATCAACAAAAAGAACACACCATCCCTCTTCCGTCCACCAAATCCCATCAAGATAGGCCTTACTGATCTATTTGACCCCATATTTGACCCCCGATGACCCCGAAAAATTAATCAACAAAAAGAACACACCACCCCCTTCCCTCCACCAAATCCCATCAAGATAGGCCTTACTGATCTATTTGACCCCCAATGACCCCGAAAAATTAATCAACAAAAAGAACACACCACCCCCCTTCCCTCCACCAAATCCCATCAAGATAGGCCTTACTGATCTATTTGACCCCATATTTGACCCCCAATGACCCGAAAAATTAATCAACAAAAAGAACACACCATCCCTATTCCGTCCACCAAATCCCATCAAGATAGGCCTTACTGATCTATTTGACCCCATATTTGACCCCCGATGACCCCGAAAAATTAATCAACAAAAAGAACACACCCCCCCTTCCCTCCACCAAATCCCATCAAGATAGGCCTTACTGATCTATTTGACCCCATATTTGACCCCTGATGACCCCGAAAAATTAAAAACAAAAAGAACACACCATCCCCCTTCCCTCCACCAAATCCAATCAAGATAGGCCTTATGGATCTTATTTGACCCCCGATGACCTTGAATGACCTCTGATGACCTTGAAAATTTATTCAGCAAAAAGAACACACCACTCCCCTTCCCTCCACCAAATCTCATCAATATAGGCCTTACTGATCTATTTGACCCCATATTTGACCCCGATGACCTCTGGTGACCTTGAAAATTTAATCAGCAAAAAGAACACACCACCCCCCTTCCCTCCACCAAATCCCATCAAGATAGGCCTTACTGATCTATTTGACCCCATATTTGACCCCCGATGACCTTGAATGACCTCCGATGACCTTGAAAATTTAATCAGCAAAAAGAACACACCACCCCCTTCCCTCCACCAAATCCCATCAAGATCGGCCTTACGGATCTTATTTGACCCCATATTTGACCCCGATGACCTTGAATGACCTCCAATGACCTTGAAAATCTAATCAGCAAAAGAACACCCCACCCCCTTCCCTGACATCAAGTCCCATCAAGATAGGCCACACGGATCTCTAGATATCGCGTCACAACGCGTCTCAAAAGTTTTAAGCATATTTGACCCCGTTGACCTTGTATGACCCCCGATGACCTTGAAAAATCAATCAGCAACAGAACGCACCACCCCCCTTCCCTCCACCAAGCCCCATCACGATAGGCCTTACGGATCTCCAGATATCGCGTCACAAAGGTATTTCTTAGCACACGGCTGACGGCGGACGGCGGACGCCGGACAGAAATAGTGATAACATAGTCTCTTTCTGATTACATCAGGCGAGACAAAAACTGTTATCTAAGCAAAATAAAATGACCCATTTATAGCACACTCCTATCATTATGCATTCGTTTGGAATGTATTATTACGTCAATGAAAATGTTAGGTTTTACATGACATCAATTGGTTTACCCTTCCGTATAAGTATAATGCTTAGGTACATGTATAGAGATCGATTTGGAGCGATTTGAATCAAATAAATGTACTAGTATCACTTTTTTTTCATGTAGACATTTGTTTTCACTTTAAAAATGCTTGATCTACATGTATAGGGCAGTAAGGCACACTTCAATTGCACCATTAAAAAATGGGTAGATAATGTCTATGTGATTCAAAATAAGGCAAACAAAATGTGATGTTGCCCTCAGCGAACGACCCTAAAATCTCAAAAATTAGTGTTGCATTTTTTCATGTAAATTGATAAGTTTGCTTGAATATCTTTAAACAAATATTATCACACTAAAATTGATATTTACCAATTTTGCCTTGACAAGCACCATGACAGCCACAATCGGGCAGTATTTTTTTCTTCAAATAAAACAAAAACTGTCTAACCTGACCTACATTTAAAGAAATTTGGCATTTATTTTAAGGGCAACACATCCATTTTTTGGCCTAAGATATATAAATGTATACTTAAACTTGTATCAGTACATTATACAAACGAAAACCAATTTATAGTTCAGTCAGTTCCAAATTGGCGAAACGCTCGCATGGGGCAATATGGCACACGCAATGTCGCAGTGTCATTGCATGCATGACGCTTGCATGCCAAAATCTCGCTTTTACGCTTGGATTACTTTTGCGCGCGGATAGATAAAACCGAATATTTCTCGCCAATTTGGAACTGATTGAACTTTAGCAAATAATAAGACAAACCACCTACACTTCAATTTTGTTCACTTCTTTTTCAAATTCTGCAAGATCCTGCAAATAACAATACCAATTTGTGTTAATATTTACTTGTTATTATTTAAAATAAAACAATTTATACATTCAAATGAATCTCAATGTGTAATTTAAATGTACCTTAACAGGGTCACTAGTATTTAAAGGAAAGGTTTTTTTTTCTTCTAGCGTCATATAATAATTACATTTTTTAATAAAGATACTTACAATTTGTGGCATAACAGGTTTCTTTGGTGAAGCCAAACGACCAAAAAATAAAGCTTTCCTCCTATGATTAAAAAGATACAAAACAATACAGAATACTTTTTTTACATGATATCCAAAAGCCCGTCCAACAGCAATCCATATTGATAAATTGATGAACTTACTGATAATCTGATACTGATAGTGGGCAGGCCCGTAGCCAGCCCTTTTAGTTAGGGGGTTCGATTTTAAGATTAGAGTATTGAATGTTCTGAAAGACTACTCATCAATGGTCTGGCACGGATCTAGGATATTTTTTACAGGGGGAGTTTGAGGGGGGTTTGTTTTTACAATAGAAATTTGCGCGTAGCGGGTGAAAATGTTGACTTTACATTTATTTTTGCTATGATTGAGGTACATTTTGCCTCTAAACAAAGCTTGTAGTACAAATACTTTATTTTGGGGGACACATGCGCACGTATAGTAGCACGTGAAAAATTTCCATCTATATACTTTTTACCATCATAATTCCATGATTTCTCTTGTCAAATGAACTGACAGTGCCAATCTCAATATTGGGAAGGGGTCGATCGCCCACTCTGGCTACGCCACCGCAACACACGACACATCGCGACATGGCGACAGCAGCCGAGCCATGGTATTTTGTTGTATAGAATCGACCCCTTACTTGGGAAATTACCTCTAGTGCTCTCTCCCCCTTCTCTTCCCCCTTTCTTTCCCTCTCTCCTTCCTTTTTAATTTTTTTACAAAATTTACCGGCCCCCTGGATCTGCTACTGATGGTCACGCAACAACCATCCCGCCACGCGTAGCGGTCAGGGGGCCCCCTCGAAAGTTGAAGAAATTTGAAAAAAGAGGCCTATTTGAAGACATTTGGTGCACCATTTTAACCATAAATTTCCATTTTTTGGATTCAATATATTTATTGCAAGAAGGCAAATTCACGCAGTTACAACGAGCAAAATAGCTTTGATATTATCTCATTTAGTAGTCCCGGGGATTGTGGCGAGGGTTTTTCTCTTTCTTAATTTATCTTTTTAAACTTCCTATCTCTTTTTCTTTTCCTTTTTTGGGCCACATTAATCACTTTCTCTTTCCCTCACCACTTTTGGCAGTAATTCACCACATTTTTAGCCTGTAATTTCTAAATGGAACATTTCTGGCCCTAAGATTTTACAGACATAATGAGAAAAATATTGGGATTCTTCTGGTATCAAAATATCTTGATGTGAAAAAAAATCACAGCCCCAAAAAAGTGATCGGAACATTTACCTTTTTAGGCTTTTAATTTTATAGTTTACTAAGTAGTAAAGTACTACTAACTACTACTAATTTTACTAGGACTAGGTCAGGAGGGCCTACTTACTAATACTAGTTTTTATTCATTTTTTCCCAAATTAAATTCCATTTCTCTTTTTCAAGTCCAATACATTTTTCTAATAAAAAAAAGCCTTACTTACCAATTATACGCCATGGTTACAACCCTGCTTTTTAGTTTTCAATGCTATCGGAATGAAACGGTACCTCGCTCGCCTCTCTGGTGTGTATAATGCCGGCGGTCCAGCAATACAATGTAAATTCACGCAAACCGACGAAAGCCGAATTTTAGGGCCAAGTTTTGAGCTAGTCTACGAGCAAAATTACAGCAGTGAAGCCGTCAATCATCCATCATATCACTCGTACGGTTTCTTAACATCATGAATATTAAATATTTCTTGATTTCAACATCTTCTAAAACATCATATAGTGGAAAACAAAATTAATCTATATTCTGTTTTCTCCATCACTCGGCTCTGGGAAAAAGTGACTAATTTGACAGGTCAATCGATCCATTGGGTCAATCAATGGTCAAAGTTCAAACAGGATCGTTCGTAAAGTGATAAAATATCAATCCGAATTTTATCGTTAATCATTACTTTTTGCAAATAAACTGAATTATATTAATTTTGATATACAATAAATAAAATAAATTTGTACGTTTGCAATGAAAAAAGAATTTTAGATACCCTTGCAGAATATCAAAAGTCAAAATGGCCCAGAATAAAAGTTCAGTGACCCAAGAATTAGGGACCAGGGACATGCTAAAAGCAACACAGAGCTGAATAGGGCTACTTTCGGAACGCTGATTGCAAAGCCTTTGAAGCCCAGGTAACAGAAAAATGGCAATTATCGTGTTCCTCGAATTAGTAGTCTAGGCCTAGCATACACACTATAGAGTACTAGTAAACCTTGTCATAAATAACCCGCTGCACCAGCTTGCAAATTGGTGTCAGGTGTGGGATCATGGATGGAGGGGTTTTATCAGGGTTTTATCTAGTCCTTGCTACCAAAATCTATGATTTTGGTACTTACTCAAGGCATAGTGTTGAAGGGAACCAATTTAATAACCTAACCATTTTCTTGACCAGACTCATTGCATAGTCTATTAAGGAAATTGGGTCTCCTGGTGAAGTCAATAATTTCTTGTTCTATTCATTCATTTATTAAGTTTATTGATTCTTTTGTCATGTTTGTCCTATGCATGGATTAACACAGGCCTAATCCCAACTTATCTTTTCTGGCATTTCTGGAGCAATCAATAACTTCTTTTCATAAACATGATGCCTTCAAGATGAGATGGATGCTGATTATGCAATCTGCACAGATTAGTTTTTTACAAGCATGGACTTATTTTATAGACTGATTAAAGCTGCGTTCAGACAGGCGTAAATTCGTCTAGAGTAAGATCGGATTAACGATTGTCCATGTTAAACTTCCGAGTAGTGACCGTGTGGACGGCACCCGTGTTAACTAATCCGACCTTACTCCGACCCGATTTAATCCTGAGATTTCTCAGGAGTAACGCGCTTAACACGAGCTGCAGTTACCCGGGGTGCTCAGTGGTCATTACAAGGGGGGTATCATGCGCGTCCAAGGACTTTCAAAAAGTACCCTAAATACGTAATCATGTTAATGTGAAAAAGCACCCCTAAACAAGTATGGCACAGTATTTTACATACCCTAAGCAAGTAATATCAGTATTTCCAATACCCTAAACAAGTACTCAAAATATTTTGATACCTTAAACAAGTACTCAAAATATTTTGATACCCTAAGCAAGTAATTTGTATAATTTAAACCTCTTACCACGTATGACACATTTCTAACCCTTTTTTCCTACCCTACTAAGCTAAAAGTATTATAAAACAAATGCCGAGCTGATTTATCATATCACTTGCGAAGGATACAATTTGAGAAATATATCTCGCCCATGTATCATGGCTATTTATAATCCTCATGGAGCAAATAAGGACCCTAAATACGAAAGACAACGATTTAAAAAGTATACCCTTTTTCTTAATTTGGCTTGTTTTGATACCCTATTCACGTTACGTACGTAACGTGCCCCAGCTTGAAAAACTACCCTAATTACGTGATTTCTTGGACACGCATGATACCCCTCTTGTAATGACCACTGAGCACCCCGGGTGCAGTTAGGATTAGCACGCCCGTGTGGATGCACTTAACACGATCTCTGGCGTAAACCTTTGCCAATGATGTAATGATGCTACAAACGCATCCGATGCTGCTCATCCCTATCAGATCGTCTGCCTTGAAAAAATACTGCTGCCGCTGTTGCTATCAGCATAGGCATTAAATCTTGTATACCACCATCCAAAAAGAGGAGAAAAATAGTAACAAAAAGAGACATTTCGATCTTGAATTCATATTTACAAGCGAGCGATAAATAAACCTAGCTGAAATAATCGAATAAAGGAACCGACAATTTGGAAATAACGGAATAAATCGTATGGTAAACTGGAAACCAATGCTTAGCACCAGGCTGCCGCAGTTGCGTAACCAGCGGGGGCGGGAGAAATCAAGTGAAGCTGTAAATGAAATTTACAAAAATAGTATGAAACATTTTCGCGCGCTACGCGCATATATATGTCTTCCCAAAACGAAATATTCTTTGGTACAAGCTTGTTTAGAGCCCAAATGTAGCTCAATCGTGCACAAAATAGCTGTAAAGTCGAAAATGTTCGCGCGACGCGCGCATCTCTTCACTCAAAAAATCGTGTCGGTTCATTTACATTCCTCGGCCCCCCAATATGAATAACCTAGCTACGCCACTGGGCCACATCCCCAATCAGACACCTCCCTGTCCGCGAAAGCGCGGATGGTGCCGCTGACGCGGCACTTGGATTGTCTTAGAAGCCCCCCCCCCCCATTTCAAATCACTGCCCCTTCTTGCCACCCCAAATGAAAAAGTCTAGTTACGCCACTGGGCTGCCGAAAACGGGATTCGAAATAATCAGAACTCCGATATTTACCGATATTTACTCCTAAGCCCCCTGCGATGGTCGTGTTAACTTTGTCGGAAAACTTCAGAGTAACGTTGTATTTAGTACCGTGTGGACAACTGTCCGAAGTAGAGGGATTAATTGTGGAATTTTAATTGCTGTAGGGTCTAAATTTACGCCGATCATTTATGCCCGTCTGAACATGCCTTATGTCTGTGTTTCAAGAGATGGTTAGCTTCCACCTTACACACTTGCCTGAATAAGTACCAAAATCCTAGATTAGGATTTTGGTACCAAGGACTAGGTTTTATCGTGATTTCCCGAAATTAGGAGTTTTTTGGGAAAGGCTATGATGGTCTGCGAAGAAGAAGAATGATATGGTATCAATTTGTCCTGCGAATAGGGTATTTTGAACCAGATGTGTCCTCGTTTTTGCACAAAAAGGGTGACTATTATTTAATTAGAAAGTGTCCGACAAAATGTCCGAGCTTTTGTGCGAAAAAGCCTAAAAAGCGATCAAATTAGCAAAATTGTCTGCGAAACGCTGTCAATTAGGGGGTATTTCAAGATCCAGGAACGATCATGTGTTAATTACCCCTCTGAATACGAAGAGAGAACACCGAATCAATTCACTCTTACGTGTGCTGGTGTACGATGCATAATCACACTGACTGCGTTTGTGAATGTTTCTTAGGTGCGTGTTCAAAATCTATCATTTTGTTGATCGAGATTAATCAATTTAATTATACAGAGAGATGTTATTACTATAATCAAAACAAAAATGTGTCGATCACAGCATCATGATCCGAGCTCTCACGATCATTACAAAGGTTGATCGTGTCCTTGCATGTGCGTTCCAAAACAGTCGCAACGTGACGTGGGGTCTTATTGATTAGGGCCCGCGATTGGTCAAGTACATATTTTTTTACAAGTACGTCACATCTTCCGGTTTTACTGCGCCCTTGTCATCGTAATTGATAGGTTATGCACGAAACGCACCAGTCGCATGGGAAACTGGGGAACCGTCTACGCTGTGAACGAAAAAATGTTGTTTTGATTTAATAGTAATAACATCTCTCTGGTTTATTAGTAGGAAAATCCATTTATCACCTGGATACAAAAATCTACTAGTGACAACCATTGCAAAAATGTTGTTTTCAACTTGTACTTTAAGATGACTTTTAACAGTGCCAACAAAAAAAATGATTTAAAGGGGCATTGAGAGTTCCGTATGAGAGTGCGCCCTCAATTATCCTGGAAATCAGGGGGTTTTTTTCAAATTAATTAACAGTTCCCAAAAAAAGTTGTTGTTGAAATAATTATTACAACCAGCAATCTTGGAACAGTAAAATATGTATCTGGTATGTTTTAAAGTGAAAAGTTGTCAGTGACATTATGTACCTGATGAAAAGTGACAGATCCAGGTTTGCAATAAAAGTCAAACTACTTTCAGACCCACCTGCATACTGCTGGTCAAGCGTCACGAGCGAAGCGCCTATAATGGCGCATTCATTATCCCGTCATTGGGCGTCGGTGCATGATTTGAGCAATGTCAACTTTTATGCGCTAATGCGCAACGATGGGAGTATGAACACACCTTACGGCATATGGTCTGGTCCCACTCAGGGTCCCCAAGGAAATTAGGTAGAAATAGTGGATGTTCTGCGGGGCATCTGGAAGCTATTTCACAGCTCAGAAAGTTCAAAATTGTGCTTTCTATTTCAGGATATTTTCAGACTTAATTATTTAGATTTTGCTTTATGACCATGTGTGAAGTGCTGTAGATGCTGGGGTATCATTACAGCCCAACTGTTGGGGCATTTTTTGCTCCTGAGCATGCAAAGAATCCAAAAATATAGGGTAATTTATTAATTTATTTTTTTGGAGGGGAATAACAAATATGTTTGCCATAGCAAGGCTACAGTTCCAAAAGTTGGGGTCTGTTAATGCTACCCCTCTGTAGATGTGGAGGTGGTGGCCTTCTCTAGTCCCATGGTGTGTATGTTTTCTGAGTAGAACTACTACATGTAGGGCAACCCGTTGGGTTCAAACTTCAAGGCCCACTTACGGGCCCAGAGAAAATTCTAAATAGTGGATGCTCTTTGGGGACATTTTTCACAGCTCAGAATGTTCATATTTTGCTTTTTCAGGATATTTTCAGAATGTGTTCTCTCACCCCTTCTCTCTCTTCTTTCTCTATTCCTTATGACCCGATGTACCAACAACCTTACATGCCATGTGTACCAACAGCATAATTTTCGGGGGGGGGGGGGGGGGCAAAGGCAAAGGCAAAGGCCTACATTTGAAGAACATTTTAGACAAGACATGGCAAAATAACACATTAAACTTAGTGTGATTGGTATGGTACTAAGGCTTGAGCTGCACACCCCTGTCAAAAAAATACCCAGAGAACTTCCTCTAAGGTTGGGCATGTACAGAACAAGTTATGTCTCACATTTTCACCACTGATCCACATGAAATAAGTCACTGACAATTTATTACGGGTGATTTTAATTACATGATTTTTTTGTTTGGTTTTTACAGGACAGTCACAACATTTTGCTGGAATGGCAAGTGGACATTTACAAAGAATTGCCAACCAGGCTGGGGAAATCTTCAGCTTAAGTCGAAACAGTTCTCAATTCACCAAGAATATTAGCCTACTGAGAGAAAACATCAGTAAACTGACAGCATCCGACCTCAACATCAATCCGCAGAACCTTCCCAAGTATCCATCACGTGCCACGACAAGTGGCTATATGGATATCTGTGAGAACAATGTCATATCCATGGGTGTATTTGTACTCAGAAGAAATGCTGGTGTCAAAATACCACTTCATGACCACCCTGGAATGTACGGCATACTAAAAGTGGTGTACGGACAGGTTCGGATCACGAGCTACAGTCGAGTGGCGCTCAGCGATCAACCCGAAGTGCCAAAGTTTGCTGAACTTAGATCTCGTCAACCTTCGGTTGATCGTCTTGCACCTTGTAAGTTGGCTAGCGATGCATTGCTCGACTCAAAAAGTGACGCTATGATCCTTAGTCCAGACGAAGGGAATATTCACTCTATAGAGGCCATAGATGGGCCAGCAGCATTCTTGGATGTTTTGTCACCCCCGTATAATCCACCTGATAGAGACTGTCATTACTACAATGAACTGAAAGTAGATGCAAGTGATTCCAATAAGGTCAATGATTTGAAGTGGCTCCTTCATGTATTGCATCCTACCAGTAATTTCCAATGTGAAACGGAACATTATCCTGGTCCGGATATTCAAATCGGAACATAAAGCCTTTCGAGGGACTGAGAAGACAGACACTTATTAATTTAATTGAAGCCTATGTATGATTCACATACATGTAGTGCAATTACATTGAAATTGAGAGTTTTTGACCCAAAGTTTTTTTCAATTAATGCCACTCGGGAGTTTCTATCACACTGTCAGTCAAGGGTTTTTATACCCTTTATTTTCATCTGGAACATTTAACTTTTACTAGAGATTTATTGTTGAACATTTAGATTGTTCCGCTGCCTCTGAGAATATTATCAAAGTTTTTCAAAATAGTACCCTACTGATTTTTGCTGCCACTGCTTACGTTCAATCGCCAATTTTGTCTAATATTTCGTGATATATTCATATTGTGTTTCATCAATGAAAAGCAGATGTTTTCTTCTTTCCAACGATACCGCATTTGTGGCAATTACTTGTTCCATTGCTCAGCCACCTGCTTGAGATGTCTCATCAGAAATGTGACAAATTAACCATTATTTAGTGCTCAAAAGAACAACTCTCACTGTAAACTGAAAGTGTCTATATTTGTACAAACGTCTTGTAATAGTATTGTAGAATCGTGTCAATGGGGGATTAAGCCTTTTTACTAATACAACACTGAATTATAGACACAATTGTCGACACTATATTGGACTAGTTCCCACTCAAATTCAATTTTCCGGCTCACTGAACACACTCAATATTAGAGAGAGATTTACAGTATTGCACCCATTAGGCTAATTGTCTATATCTCAATCCAGTATTTAAGTACCTTGTCTAGAAAGAGGTCTATGATTCAGTGTACAAACAATAGCTAATTCCCCATTCACTGAGCACCACAAATTATAGACGTTTTGTCCAATTATAGACACTTGGGTCCGTATGCACAAAGGAGTTAGACCGGGTCTAAAGTTATAGGCCCTCAGTGATCTCAAAACCAGACTATGCCCGGAGGCAGTATTAAAGTACCTTGTCTGAAAAGAGGTCTATAATTCAGTGAACAGACAATAGCTAATTCCCCATTCACTGAGCACCACAAATTATAGATGTTTTGTCCAATTATAGACACTTTGAGTTTACATTGACAACTGCAGTGTAGCGAGATGCTCTATTCACTTTTGAATCACAAAATAGTGATGAATTTGGCACATTCATATTGAGACCTCCCCACATCTCAAGCAAGAGGCGTAGCCCTGAAACAAGTGATTGCTATAACTACCATACCGTATCATTGTAAAGATGGACACATCAGCTTTCTATTTATGTGCAACACTCTATGAACAACACTGAAAATGTCCTAGACTGGACAGGTACCCATGCAGCCATAGATACCAATTGCTGTGTACACCTTGTTGAAAATGTACAAGTCCTAGAATGTGCCGGTACCCAGCCGTAGATACCAGTTGCTTTGTAGGCCTACAAAGCCTACAATATGTTGAGCATTTATACTGTAAGTCCTAGAGTGTTTGAATAATTGGCGAATGAAGAAAAAAAATTGAACTTTTTTACCAGTACTATAATCTATACATTTGTGTTGAAAATATGAAGTTTCTCTTTTGCAATTTTATGATAAATTCCTATTATTCCAGGGTCCAAGAAAATCAATGTTGTATAAAATAAAAGAATAAAATCAAATGTTTGTCAGCCCTAATCTTATCTAATTATAAAAGGGTTCACTATTGTTATAGATTATATTGTAAATAATAAATATCCAGCTGGAATAATAAACATGCTCCAGTTAAAATATTCATCAGGTTTGTTGAATTTCATAGAAGTAAACAATATGCTTGTCGAAACCAATAAATGAATACTCTCATATTAATATTTTATCCTCATACAGGATGAGTAAAAAAAAAAAAAGTGTACTCAACTTTAGAATTTTATTTCAAAAATCTGTGTACAAATTTCTCAAATTATTTATTTTGGCAGAGATGCCGTCTCATTAGCCCGGTAGTTTC
This sequence comes from Ophiura sarsii, assembly GCA_035610835.1. Taxonomy (NCBI): domain Eukaryota; kingdom Metazoa; phylum Echinodermata; class Ophiuroidea; order Amphilepidida; family Ophiuridae; genus Ophiura; species Ophiura sarsii. The sequence continues at coordinate 1,871,624 of CM069451.1, read as the reverse complement.
AGTCAACATTGACTGTGGGTACGCATGATTCCCGGGGTGCTCAGTGGTCATTACAAGGGGGTATCATGCGCATCCAAGGACTTTCAAAAAGTACCCTAAATATGTAATCGTGTTAATGTGAAAAATCACCCCTAAACAAGTATGGCACGGTATTTTACATACCCTAAGCAAGTAATATCCGTATTTCCAATACCCTAAACAAGTACTCAAAATATTTTGAAACCCTTAAGCAAGTAATTTGTATAGTTTAAACCTCTTTTCCGCATATGATACATTTTTAACCATTTTTTCCTTCCCTAATAAACTAAAAGTATTATGAAACAAATGCCGAGCTGATTTATCAGATCACTTGCGAAGGATACAATTTGTGAAATATATCTCGCCCATGTATCATGGCTGTTTATATTATAATCCTCATCTCATGATCTCATGGAGCAAATAAGGACCCTGAATACGAAAGCCAATGATGTAAAAAGTATACCCTTTTTCTTAATTTGGCTTGTTTTGATGCCCTATTCACGTTACGTACGTAACGTGCCCCAGCTTGAAAAACTATCCTAATTACGTTATTTCTTGGACACGCATGATACCCCTCTCGTAATGACCACTGAGCACCCCGGGGCATGATTGTTCCAAAAATCACAGAAAAGAGGTGATTTTTGTACCATGTCCAAGGACATTTATGTCCTCGATTTTTTCCAAATTAGGGGTGTTTTTGGAAGCTTTGTCCATTATTAACAAAAATTAGGGGTATATTTTGGAGGCTATGTCCGTGAAAAAGAAATTAGAATGAGAGTTTGTGTCATATATCAAATTGTCCAAGGAATAGGAAAAAGGGGTATTTTGAACTAAATGTGTTCTCGTTTTGGCGCAAAAGAGGGATTTCTTAGAAAGTGTCCTTGACATGGTGAAAAAATGGGTTATTTTTAGACAAAATGTTAGCGCTTTTGGGCGAAAAAAAGGGGTCAAATTAGCCAAATGTCCACGAAGCGCAGTCATTCGGGGGGTTATTTCAAGATCCTGGAACGATCATGTGTTACCCCTCTGAATACGAAGAGAGAACACCGGGCTCATTAGCCTACAAAAGAATTTTAGTCGGTTAAAATTGGTTGAGGAAAACTTGTTTTATGCCCATCTAGATAAAAGTGTACATTTTAAAAACCAAACAAGATTTGTGATATCTCTTTAACAAGCTCTTTTGAATTTCACTATTGAAAAATGGCGCACATTCTAATTCGATCATCACAGAAGCCTGATTTTATCTTCGCTCTGCTGAATAAAATAATGGCATTGTTTTGTCATTATTTTGCATTTAATGTATGAAAATAATATCTGAGCAAGTTTGTTTTGTCTTATTAATTAGCTATTATGTATCATGTGTTTAGCCCCCCCCCCCCCCCCCCCAAAAAAAAAAAAAAAAAAAAAATTATGAGGCCAAAAAAGTATTAAATTTTTGGGTCAATCTTTTTAAAAATCAGCATTTTTAGTGAAATTTAATACCAAAAAATGCTTTCTCTGACTCATTTACTTTCCAAAAATGTATACTATTATGCGCATCATTAATAGTTCAAAAGGTAGTGCTTGATAAACTTCATATAAAAAGGGTAAAGGCAATCTTGTTCCAAGGTAGTGCTTGATAAACTTCATATAAAAAGGGTAAAGGCAATCTTGTTCATTCCAAATCCATGGTTCAATATTTAATGGAGTAAAATCCACATGAGGAGTAAGGCACAAAAAACATCATTTGCCCAAACATGGAAGAAAAAAGGGGGGAGGTCGGTCGATTACCTTTTTTGGGGGGTTCTTTTTTTAGCTATAGACACTTAAAGGTAGATGACCCGATCACATTTTCGTAACACAGAATTATTTCAAACATACGGAGATTTTCCTATCATATGAAAGCTCATATTTTTCTCATCATCATACTGAAATTTGACGGCCTAAATCGGTATAATTACGGAGAAATCGATGAAATAACGTCGAATTACCGCGAATGGTGGTAACCACCGATATAGTTTGTGTACTACTCAATGGGTACAGTTCACAGCATCTTGTGCATCTAAAATAAGAACCATTAGAGCTATGCAACTCAAACTTTGGAACACGACTTTTTTAAGGATGACCTTTCATGTAGAATAGAAAACTTCAAGTTGAAAATCGGAACATCTACCTTTAAGCTTACCCGGCACTTTTAGAGAAGGAAAAGACTGTACAATTATTATGTTTTCAATTACTTTAAATGTTCTCTTATACGTTTGTTTTAATAGCACCATACCAAAAAAATGTGAAAAAGTCAAAAATCTCAGTGAAAGCATGTGCGCTGAATGCAGCCTGTAGAACAAACCCTCGGACCATGTTTGATGTCCTGTTTTTGCTAGAATCTTGAATTTGCACTGCCTGGTAATTACAAGGGAAAAGATATGGGTATAAATCAGGGGTGGGCAACCTTTTTGAATGAATGGGCCAGATATAAGGAGTGAAAAATTGACTGGGCCGCACCTAACCAAATTTTGTAGCAATGGCCTGTACAGTACAGATGACAGTGGCGTTTTTCATATTGGAGGGGGTGGGAAAGAATGAAAGTCAACCGACAAGATTGTTCAGAGTCAAGCAATGCGCGCGTAGCGAGGGAAAATGTCGATTTGACACCTTTTTTTTGCACGATTGAGGTATATTTGGTATATTTTAACTCTAAACAAGCTACGTTACTACAGAATATTGCAATTTGGTGACACATAATCATGCGCGCGTAGCGCGCGATTTTTTTTCATCTGTGTACTTTTGAGCGTCATAATTCCATGATTCATCTTGTCAAATGATCAGCCTGACAATGCCAATCTCAACCGACACGACATCAATATTGGGGGTGGAGGGGGGGGGGGGGGGGGGGCGGGGGTGATCGCTCCCTCGCCCCCTCTAGTTATGCCACTGACAGATGATAATTAATGGGGAAAATATACCTACGCACGTTGAGGAACATCATTTGTGCCGATAAAATGCTAAGCAGCTAGCTCGTTTTTGTGATGATGTAAAATATATTTATTTTTTATTTTTCTTGATACATCTCGCGGGCCGCAAAAAAACCACTGGCGGGCCGCATGCGGCCCGCGGGCCGTAGGTTGCCCACCCCTGGTATAAATAAAGTCTAGGACAGTTTGTTTATCTATTTGGCAACTTCAGATAAAAAATGTCATTTAAAACATACATTTTTCACCATAAACAATATATTTTAAAAAGAAAAGGCAGGTTTTTTTTAAGGTTTCATGGGTTGTTTGTTGTTGGTCAAACAAACCCTTTTTTTGCCTAATTGTTCCATTATATGAAGGTCGTTCAATAAGTTCTACCTCCTCAAATTTTAGAATATGTCTCTTCATGTAGAAAATATAGTAAACGCAATGTGAACATTTTGGCCGAAATCAGGTCACCCCCTAAATGTTCAATCCCCAAATTATAGAACATGGATTTTAACGATAGGAGTTAAAGGTTGTTAATCCCATTTCTGCCCATTGTTTCAAATAACTTTTGAGTTAAAGTCATATTATGATCTTTTCCAAGCGACACCCTCTATCTTTTGATTTTCCTTTGAAACCAGATTTTCTTCAAAATAATAGTTTAAATAGGTTTAGAAATAAACTGTTGGGGTCTTGCGCCGACAACTTATTTTCTGAGTGTGTTTCCCTTCGTAATAGAATTCCATGGTTTGTCACCACGTTATCGCCATTTAAAGTGTTTCCGGCTACAATCACAATTGTACACAAGTGAACACAAACATATGGAATGATTTATAATGGAGGCAGATTTCCATTATGATTGAGTAAAGTTTTGTGGTGTTATTTAAAGGTAGATGACCCGATCACATTCCGATTTTCAACTTGAAGTTTTCTATTCTACATGAAAGGTCATCCTTAAAAATGTTGTGTTCCAAAGTTTGAGTTGCATAGCTCTAATGGTTCTTATTTTAGACGCACAGGGTGCTGTGAACTGTACCCATTGAGTAGTACACAAACTATATCGGTGATTACCACCATTCGCTGTAATTCGACGTTATTTCATCGATTTCTCCGTAATTATACTGATTTAGGCCGTCAAATTTCAGTATGATGATGAGAAAAATACGAGCTTTCATATGATATGAAAATCTCCGTATGTTTGAAATAATTCTGTGTTACGAAAATGTGATCGGGTCATCTACCTTTAACTTATTTTACGGAAAATACAGTCAAGATAGATTTATAAGTCCAGGAAAGTTGTTCCTAATAGTCAAACTTCATTATAAGAGAGAAAAAAGTATCTGTACATTCTTTTGTAAAGATCACATTGCTTCAGTGGTGGTTTTTATGATATAATTTATAAACCAAAATTTTGCAGGGATAATGAGAAATAAATGAGCTTTCTCCTTAATTTCTGATACTAAAATCTCAATTGTTATGGAAAAGAGTGAATATTGTAAAGGTATCAGTCACCAACCTTTAAATAAAATAACCTGTGCCAAAAAAGTAATATTTAGAAAAGTTCATTCAATGCATATGCGACCATATAAGTCAACATCGTAAGGTAAAACATTTTACCAATACAACTTAGTTAGAAATAATCCTATGACTGTTTGAAGTGTTGTTTGAAAATAAAAGATGTCCATGAATTTATGGCTGAATGAGCTCAAATTTGGTTTAGTGTATGGTTTATAATGGACACCCTTTCGCAGGCGCGCTCACACCAGCAGGCAAGCTTTTGTTTGGCAGGCAATTTGCGCGCACATCGGCAGGCAACAAAAGCTGCTGTGACGTTACAGCTCGGCCGTAATTTAGCAAAACAGCGTAACTCGAAATATTGACTTTTTGAGTTACATGCATTTCTGGGGAAATCGAGGGCGCTCTTTTCATCTGTGAGAGTCTCAAAAGACCTCGACGCACCGTTTTAAAGATAGCGTAACGTATCCCAGCCTTATTTTGCAACTTTTAGCGTTTTAATATGGTAAAACAGCGTTACTCGAGTTACGTGTTTCAAAATCTATTATTTTTCTTGGCAAAACAGCGTATCTCTAAGTTACGCGTCTTTTCCAAACAACTATTTTGCTACGAGATACGCGGGTTTGGCGAAAAAATAGTAACCAAAGTATTACACGTAACTTGAGTTACGCTGTTTTGCAAGATTAACTCTGCGTATAATTAGATGTCGGATTGGCAAACCCGCGTATCTGGACAAAATCAGCTGTATCTTTAGTAAAAATAGTTTACTTTACATAAGTTTTTAAAAATTAAATAAATTAAACATAATGCACGTTTCCATTTTTAAATCAATTTCCTCTGTAAATAATAGAGAAAATGCAAACACTTAAACTTTAAAGTGCTCATATCTCAAAAACGTCATTTTCGAGTTACGCTGTTTTGCCAAATTACGGCCGAGCTGACATCATCTATTGATTGTACCTATCAATTTTTCATAAACCAGAATCAATGACAACAAATACTAGTGAGATAATTTTTCATGAAAAGTCAAGTTTATTTTTTTAATGAAAAGTCAAAATTACATTCAATGTCATAAGCATGCTAACTAATCATATAAACATGATTAAATAAAGTCCATGTTTGATACATGATACACTGATAAATACATTATACTCAAAGAAATAATCTCACCTCTAAAAACTAATTCAGCCCATAAGTCTTTAGCATTTGGTAAACGGTAACATCCTAGTATTTCGTTTTTATGTGTCAAGTTCAATACATTTAGTCCTGAGGTATACAATACCACATTAACATGTTAATAAAGTAAGATTTTTAAAGATTTGTTACACATCAATTCATCTTGACAGATAACAGATTTGTTTAAAGCATATTTTATTATAATATATTGCATGGATACATAATATGTTGCTGAACTATACAATATTGCATAGTCAAAATATCATGGCAAACTTACTGGTCAAAATTCTTCCAAAGGACAATGGGAGATGTGAATCTTTTTTCATCAAAAGGAATATGTAAATCTGTGGCTTAAGCTTTTATTCTTACTTTTTTGACCTTTTTGTGGCCTACATTTATCATATTATTTTCGATGTAATTAAACAAAGCTGTTTGCAAATATGAGATGCGATCAAGCAAAATGAGTCCGAAGTTGACAATATCATATAAAGGGTTTTCCAAACAATAGAAATTCTATCCTTTGTTTGGTTATACACCCAACAAAATATGTAAGTTCCCCCTAGCATATACTAGAATATTTCCAAAAATATTTGATGGATTTAAATAATTGTCAGCTAGAAAGATGCACCCAATTGTTAGGCACATTTTGATACCAAATTTGTTGGCCTTGAGACAATGCAACGATAAGAAATTGTGCCATTTACCAATTTTTATATAGAAAAAAAAGTGGCACTAAAACTCACTGGCTATGGCTGGTTTTGTCCATAAAATTAACAAACAAGATTATGATCTGCTTATTGGTGTATGGACAATCCAGCCATACCCAGTGAGATTTAGTGCCACTTTTTTTTCTGTATAAAAATTGGTAAATGGCACAATTTCTTATCGTTGCATTGTCTCAAGGCCAACAAATTTGGTATCAAAATGTGCCTAACAATTGGGTGCATCTTTCTAGCTGACAATTATTTAAATCCATCAAATATGTTTGGAAATGTTTTAGTATATGCTAGGGGGGAACTTACATATTTTGATGGGTGTATCTCAAAGTCAGTGTTTGCGACTTCCCGGCTCATTTTGCTTGATCACATCACAAGTGTGATTTTACAATTGCCAAACTTTTTATATTATAACTAGTTTATGCACCTTTTACCAAGGTAACATTTATAATGTGTACATAAACATTATTAATGATTGCACATATGAAATTTGGATACAAATATTTCTTTGGGTAGTACACTTTTTGCATACACACTAATCTAGCATAAAATATATAATTATAGCATAAATAACATTTCATCTTCTTTAGTCTATTTGGCCATCACGAAACAGTGACGTAACTGCATTTTCTACTAATTGCAGCACATAACTCGCGCGCCTACTCGAGGCGCTGGCGTATACACACGAGCGTTGAAAGACAGAAGATACATACGTGTGCGTAACGGCTGCGCCCGTTAGGTTACGTCACTGTCCAGAGGAAGCCAAATAGAGTATAGTCTTAGCTTAGCTTCACACAACCAAATAAATTAGTTTCCTCAGCAATATAGATTGTTTGATTTTTGATTTTGTAGCAACTATCAAACTTTAAATGATCCAAAAATATATTTCTGGAGCTATTCTATAAAGCTCAGGAAGAACTCTTTTATTTGGCTGTGTGTTGCAAAATAAAATTATACTGAAGCTGATAAAAAACCTGAAGTACATCAACAAACTATGAAAGTTGAGAAAGAAGTTTAATGAAACTAAATTCTTACTTATATTTCTCTCAAGATGTTCAACTATGCATGGGATAACAATAATAACAACTGAAAATTCATTAGAAATTGAAAATAGATCTCATCTTATCTAACAATCATATGCATGCACACCAATACAAATTTAATTTATACATAGATTAAGTATCTATAATAATCAAGCACAAAATAATCTGACACGTCCAAATGAAATTTGATGGAACTCAATAAGTTTCCTAGTAGAAGGAAAAGTATTAATGTTTGGATAATTAATTTTATCGTTTATCTTTTCAAAAATACTGTTTCAACTTTGTCCAGTTCCATTAATTTCGATTGAACATGTCACATTTGAAATTATATCAAATATTATGAACAAATCAAATATTAATATGCATTAATATCCATTCAAAGATGCATGATTAGGTACTTTGCATAGCACCAAATGTTAGTCATTATAGATTCTATAGGAACAGAAATCCCATATAGTCTGTTTGAAAAAGGCATGTGATCGTGACCCGCAAGTATGTGTCACACAAGGGAGCTTTGTATTCCTTGTTGAATTTCAATTTACTGTGTACACGGAAGTTGGATGAATTTTAAAAATGATAGAAAAATGTTCCAATGATGACAAAAAAAGTTTCAGAATGTTGATCTAACAGCCGCCATCTTGCCGATGAAAATTACCAATTTATAAGAAAGTGTTTCTATTCTGATTTCAATTTGACCGTGATAATTTGCGATTTCCTAACTTTAATCATGTACATGTGACACTAACAGGAAAAAATTAATGTGTTAAGTTGTAAAATATTAGGAAAAATACAAACAAAAGGTTTTGGATTATATTTGTGTAGTAGGTATAGTATAGACTTGGCATTAGAAATTAATTGGTAGTGCAAAGCCCTACACACCTGTGTCAACATAAAATGTCATGGCTAAACTCCTAAGATTACCCTTGCTTATCAATTTCCATAGATCAGGGGTTCTCAACAGATGGCCTGCGAGTGTATTTCATACGGCCCCCAAATATCTGCCAAAATAGAAACAAATAAGCTCACTGTACACTACAGCAACATTATGTGTGGTAGATGTGTTATGCTGCGTGCCATATATGATATGACCTTTGTGCAGTAAGGCGGTGAGGTTTTTAAACCAGATGGTCAAGTAGAGCAATAACCTTGTCAAAATATGTCCGGGAGTGATCAAGGCGCTACAAACATGAGTGTGATCAAGGCGATACAAACATGAGTGTGATCAAGGCGATACAAACATGAGTGTGTTCAAGCACAGAAGAGTCTGTGGTTCAAAGTAGCGTGTTAGTAGCGTGCCATAGGTCAAGGACTCAAAGGGTGTCGTCAATTGCGCAATAAGCCTCAATTGTTTTAACCCAGTGTACACTAGCATGCTTTACAACGTAGGCGAGACAAACGTAATATTTACAAAGTTTACCTGTCAACATCAACAGACAGATCGTGTTATCATACGTACATCATCGCACATTGTTATATCTTGACTGCACCAATAACTAGTAAACATGACAACAAGTATAAAACGGCCGAGGAAAGTAGATACTGAAGAGCAGTAATTTCAGGAACGGGAGCTCCAGTTCTTCTTCACAGAAGGAAGAAGCCCACCACCAAAGACTACTTGTGATATGCAGAAAAACTGTGGCGGTGGCAAAAAAGGGCAACGATATATCACGATATGCAGGTTGACTCGAAAAATCACCCAGCACCCCCCGGGATTCGATAGCGGGACCATCCGCACCCAAGTCTGTCCCTCTACCAACTGAGCTAACTCTATCGGGGGAGGGGGGAAAAAGTGCTATTTTGTTAACTCGAAAAATCACCAGCACCCCCCGGGATTCGATATACCCCCCCCCCCCCCCCCCCCCCCCGACAGCCTAACCAATCGATTTTAATTCAAGGTCAGTATGTTCAACACAACACTGTATGCTGAAACAGATAAACACACCTTCACAAGCATGTAAAGTCTGCACTAAATGAAATTGAATTGAAATGAAATGAAATGTTGCCACAATTCAGTCATTGCTGCCAGTAGAAACAGTCACATGGTTAAATGACTTTGTGGTGGATATAGAAGGTGTCACAACAGAAGGTATTAATTGATATAAAACCAGCTGACCTCCAATAAATTTCTCTGGTAAAGCAACAAGATGTTAATTTCGCTTGGGACCTTTATTCACTAAATTAAAATGCCGCTAATGGGGATGTGTGCCACCACATGCATAATGCCTGCAGCACATTTTGCAAACCTTTCAATGGATTTGTGTCCAAGATGTTCACCGACATCCATAATGATTTGAAGTGATCTGAAGACCTGAATGATCATATGGCTGAAGTATGTGAGATACTGAGCATGAAGTTTACAATGCCAGAGAAGTTTATTGGTCATTGCTGGCTCTCTGTATATCACATCTCACTAAGTAAGCTACGCATTTGGGATGAACTTAAAGAGTTTTATTTCGGATTTTTACCGAAAGATATGCGTGTGACATACCAAGCAGTTGTAACGGGAATACTGAGACGGCGAGGTGTTACTGATGAGGCAAGAAAATGCATTGTTGAAATATAATCTGCTCTTCTTGTAAGTGGAGTAAGTCAACTGAAGATGGACAAAACCGAAAGAAACGGATCTTTGAGAAGGTTCTGTACCGGGAGAGAAAGGCGCTCTTAATCGTGAGTTTCTATTCAGCAGCTTTGGCACTGATGAAGCATTATGTTTGCCTGTTCCAGACAGTAACACCCATGATACACAAGCTGCATGACCAGCTGGAGACAACATTTTAAAATTTCCTCTCCTGCTACACCCAGAATGCATTAAGGAGAAATCTGCAAAACAACTGAAGAATTTGGATTTAAGCAGTAGCAAGGTCCTGATGGCAAAGGATATGATACTTGAGGCGAAAAAAAACAAGTAAGGTAATCCAGGCTGCTCCCAAAGGTTGCAAGATAGTGGAGGAATTCTTAGAGAATGCTCAGTCAGCATATGTAACATCTGGGCAGTACATGCAGAAAAAGCTTCCATTGGACAGTGAGGTTCTACGAGTATTGTCATGTATTGACCCAATCATCAGAGGTACTGCAGTTTGCTCCAAGGAATTAAAAAGAAGCTTCCACAACTCCTGCCATGCAACCTCACTGATGAAGAGGAAGATATATTTCTATGTGAGGTGCATCAGTCCCACAGTACCAAGTGGATGCCAGGCTCCCACCAATTGCAGAATACTATAAACTTGATAAATGGTGGGCACAGACCATTGAAAGTGAACGCTATGTAGCATTGTCGAAAGTGATTATCACCGCCCTCTGCATTTTTCATGGTCCGCATGTCGAGTCGTCATTCAATGTTATGGGGATATTATGGATGATTCCTCTTGTTGGATGAATATCTCAACATAATATTCATCCCTGCAATCCATTAAGTATTCACTCAGGTCGAAGGATACAACAGCAATCGCAAAATTCAAATGCACAGATATATTGCACGTTCATCGATCGCTTGTTGGAAACATGGCAGGTGCAGCTAAAGGCGCACAAGCGTAAGTTAGAGGAAGATGCAAAACACAGGATTGCTAAGAGAACTGCATTGAACATGCCAAGCACATCAAGTGTAAGCTACTAGTGAAAGTAACAGTGAACGAAGGAGCAGAACACCTTTCCCTCGTGCACAGGATTGCTGTGACAACAGAAGCATGACATCAACTTACTGTAACCAACAATTTGCTAAGCGCAACAAATGGACAAAATGTGGGAAAACAGCCGAAAAACTAAAAACGTGGGACTGTGCTAATTTGCCCAAGCGCAATCCAAGTAATCGCCAGGAGGTACAAAAGTGTTTCAAATAATGGGCTTTCTGCAAAAGTAGGTGGGAAATTAATGACAAAAATTCAGAGCTTCATGCTACAGAAGCTAGGTTACATGCACGTGAGAACAAAATGTTGTATGCTAAATAAACCAATACAGTAGGCGTAGAGGATGGCACAAGTAACATTATTGCAACCTGCCCCATTGGACCTATAGCATCGGGATTATAGAAGTCTGATCCACAACATACTTCAATGTTATGACCTATTATTAATGACGGTGCGCTGGAAGTATAAAATGCATTCAATTTTGCGAGTGCTGCTGACAAAATGAAAATAAAAGTTGTGATCAAAAAAGTTGATGAATACTGACTACCAAAGAAGAATGTGACGTACCAGAGGTATCGGTTTGTTTCTCGACATCAACAAGAAGATGAGACCATTGATCAGTATATACACTTGTGGATAGTGGTGCAGTAGTTACGATTATTTCTACTGAGATTGTTATGAGTATACCTGAGGATGATGGACCAGCGTTACAATGTGAGAATGTCAAATAAGCTATCCTGCATTCTGGAATAACCTAGTAATAAGTCAAAGACCCATATTTGGACTTTAATAGGTTTTTTCCCTTCAGTTTATCAAGTGTGTGAAACTCTTCCCTGTTGGCAGTTTTTCATCTACACACTTTAATTTGATAAACTGAAGGGGGAAAACCTAGTAAGTCCTGAAACCAAACAGTTATCCTTTGTTTTCTCAAATTTGCGTTCAACAGACTTACTAGGTTTTTCCAGATTACAGGAGAGCTGCAGAGGGTAGTTGAATATCTGTTGATGGACAAGCTTTTGTGAACATTTTGATTGGTGAACAAAGTTTCAATGGACCATATTATATGGACATAGCTCCAATAACTAACAACAGATTATTAGGGTATGATTTCTTATACCAGTATACATTGTAAGTGTGTTTTGATGTGGTAGACATGGATTGTGTATAAATGGTGAGTGGACCCCTTGTATAGTGACAAATGAGTATCAAAGGATAGTATCTTAGGGGTTTAGCCATGACACATGATGTTGATTGACACTGGTGTGTGGGTCTATAATGCAATAACAATTACTTTCTAATTCTAAGTCTATACTACCAATACAACACCAATATAATCCCAACCTCCTTTTAAGAACACGACAATACTTCTATCTATAAGTACACATATTATTAAATAGTACTGTAAAAATAGTTATTATTCTGAAAGCAAAAATCATCACTACGAGAGTGTTCTGCATTGGCATACCATAATTGTAAGGGATTGGCATACCAAACATGTTTAAAATATGGTATACTTGCACCTTAGCCTGAGATTGTAATGGTATCTTGTTTAAGCTGGCCAGTACTTGCCATACATGGCTGTCAAACAAGGCTCAAGCTGTATACCCCATCATATAATAACTCTACAAGAAAAACAAAGCTACCTGAATAAAAATCACACATACATGATCAAATGGTAAGAATTAATCTTTTGTTTTATGAGCATGTTTTTGCTTTCACTAAAGATATACTTGTACAAATCAGAATTGCACAACATATATTCTATAATTATTTATACTTGCAATAAAAAATAATGATAACACATTGATATTTATTTTCAAAATCTTGCAAAGATTCGGTGAGATTTTAATTTTGCAAATGTATTCATACTTGCTTCATGCATGCTACAGTGAAAGTAATATTAAATTGAGACCTTGAAACTCATAGAATTGTATTTATTTGCAAAAATGAGGATAAGATGCTTGCGAAACAATTGGCTTTTAATGTAAAAATTGTCTGAAATCAAGCTTATTTCAGGTAATGTTGGCAATAAAAGTGGTTTTCAATTATTTTGGGAACAATATGGGGTGGGGCCTATGCTGACCGGGAGTGGGGGCGATCAAGGATCGTGACTGGATGGAGCTGTTAATTGGTGGGAACGGCACTGGATGGAGATGTTAATTGGTGGGAACGGCAAATGTACAAACAAGTTTGATCAGAGCAAAAGGGGTTGAAACAAATGAGTCCCAGTTTGGATGAGGACAAGGACAAGGACATACACATGAGGAGTTCTCCTTTCATGAAGCAGATGACTACTTGCAGGTAACCAACTACAGGAAGAGGAGAGTGTGACTGTACTGCTTCAAGACCCTAAAGCAGGGGTGGGCAACCGCATGCCAGTGTTTTTTTTGCGGCCCGCGAGATGTCTCAAGAAAAGAAGAGAAAATCAATATATTTTACCTCATCACAAAAAAACAGCTGCTTAGCATTTATCGGCACAAATGATGTTCCTGATGATTGAACCAGTACCTGACTTCAGCGTGCCAATAGAGGTGGAATTCCTTGAGGAAAGAGCGGATGACCTTGGAGGGCCACAGAGGTCATGCTTTTTTACAGTACAATGGATTCGCTCCTACCTCACTGGTAGATTTCAGTCCGTTTCTGTTAAAGGTAGCACTTCATCATCAAAATTGCTAAACTTCGGAGTGCCTCAAGGCTCAGTTTTAGGACCACTGCTGTTTTCCATCTACATTTCTCCTCTTGGAAATCTGATTCGTCACCTTAACCTCAACTTTCACCAATATGCTGATGATAACCAATTATATCTTTGATTCACTAAGTCTAATACTGCATCAGCCATCAGCTCAATCCAGAGCGGTGTTCTTCAAATCAAGGAATGGATGACGCAGAACAAACTGAAATTCAATGATTCTAAGACAGAAGTTCTTTACATTCACTCTAAGTTTAACCGCTCTCCAATGCCTTTCAACTCTATCAACATCGGCTCCTGTTCAGTTACGCCTGCCAAACAGGCCAGGAATATTGGTGTTACTTTTGATGATACTTTCTCTTTCCATCAACATGTCTCGTCTACGTGCCGTTCAATTTACTTCTTTCTCAGGAAAATTGGTCATATTAGAAAGTACCTCACTAACGAGTCATGTTCTACTATTGTTCATGCTATTGTTTCATCAAAACTTGACTATGGTAATTCCTTGTTGTATGGTATCCCAGATACACATCTTCATCTTCTTCAACGTGCACAGAATACGGCCGCTAGAATCATTACCCGCACAAAAAAGTTCGACCATATCACTCCTGCACTCAAGCAGCTTCATTGGCTGCCAATATCATCCAGAATTGAGTTCAAGATCTTGCTCCTAACTTATAAAGCCTTAAACGGACTTGCTCCACAATATCTTGCAGATCTTGTCCATTATCGACGTACATGCCGCAACCTTCGCTCCAACAACAAACTACTCCTTGAAGTACCACGATGGAAACTCGCTACGTACGGTCGCCGTTGCTTTTCATCAGCTGCACCTGTTCTATGGAACTCATTACCACTGGACATTAAGTCATCCCCGAATGTCAACATTTTTAAGAAGAAACTAAAAACTCATCTCTTCTCGAAAGCATACAGTGCATAGCACTTGACTCTACAGCGCCATTGAACATTTCTTTGTAAATGGATATTAGGCGCTATATAAATTATATTATTATAATTATTATAACTAGCGGGCATCCGCGCTTCGCGCGGAACCCGCTAGAAGATAACGGGGAGGTTAGTAAACAAAGCGTAAGAAAATTTGGTACAATATCAAGAACATGTCCTTTACATAATCCAGACGGGCCCTGGCCCCTCAATAATCTGAATATCGCAGGTGCATTTGATAATCCAGGTATATTTGATGTGCCTTAATCCAGGTAGGCATATACCCTTTGTATTTTTAATATCCAGATACCTAGGTACCTCAGGATGTTGTAGGCCTCCCATGTGACCTGAAATGCAGGTACCCCATAGGCCTAATCCCTACTCTCTAAATGTAAAAGAGTGGTTTTCCACTTTTCAAGGAGTTAAACGCAGGACAACACGTTTTTTAGTAGAAAAACACTCTAAAAGGAGTGAAAGGGGATTTATATGACAATGTTCCACTTTATTGAGTGGACATGTTCCACTATAAAACGGGTTGTCCTGTGTTTCACTCCCTTCACTCCTTTTCGAGTGAATTTCCACTCTTTCCACACGTTTTGTATTTAGAGAGTATACCCCTACTCCAGTTACCACAGGTGCCCTTAATATTGCATCGGGTATCACATGATCTAGGTACTGTATGTGCCGTTATATCGAGATACCCTTGTGCCCTTACTTTATCATATTCAAGTAAATTAAACGCGGGTGCCGAAGATAGCGGGCAGTTAGTCATATCAAAATAGACAGAGGTGAGTAATTTCAAAGCGTTATAAATGTTTATATAAATATCAAGTACATGTCCTTAAATAATGCAGGTACCTAAGGCGCCCTTAATATTATGTAAGTGACATGGTGCCCTTAATACACCATGAGCTTATAGGCCCAATGTGCTCTTAAATAATACATGTTCCTAATCCAAGTACTCCACGTTTGCTAGACCAACCCCTCACAGGTGGCCTAAATAACCCAGGTACCGTACGTGCCGGCGTTATATCCATACCAATGTGCCTGTACTATTATCCAATTTATAATGGAAAGCGCAGGTATTGTTATAGGTGCCGAAGCTATAGCGGGTGGTTAGTCATATCAAAACGTAGGATGAGGGTATTGTAAAACAGCAAGAGTATGTCGTTATACTCCATGTACTCCACCGAACTCCGAGCTATGCTCGGACAGGGGGAGGGAGGGGGGGGGGGGGGGGGGCGGGGGTGTCGGATGTGCCCCCCTCAGAAGTAGAAAAAAAATTCAATTTTCAAACTCATTTGCATCTATAATTTTGACCAATATAGTATTAAACAGCCATTACTTCATTTTCAATAAATATTTTGTTTTTTATCAATGCACGAAAGAAGTTGAGCTTTTGTATACTGATAATATTCTTGATTTTAGTATGGTTTAAAAGCTCCAACAGGGGGAGTCTGAGGGGGGATGTGCCCCCCTGTGAAGTAGTTTTATTTTCAATTTTCAAACTCATTTGGTGCGATCTGGTGTATACTTTTGACGAATATTGTATTGAAAAGCCACCACTCATTATCAATAAGGGGGGGTCTGAGGGGGGATGTGCCCCCCTGTGAAGTAGATTTTTTTTCAATTTTCAAACTCATTTGGTGTGATCTGGTGACCACTTGAAAAGCCACTTCATTTTCAATAAATATTTTGTTTTTTATCAATGCACGAAAGAAGTTGAGCATTTTTTTATACTGATATATTCTTGATTTTAGTATAGATGATTTAAATGCTCCAAAAGGGAGGGGGTCCGACGTGCCCCCCTCAGAAGTAGATTTTCAAACTCATTTGGTGCGATTTGGTGTATACTTTTGACCAATAATGTATTGAAAAGCCATCACTTCATTTTCAATAAGGGGAGTCTGAGGGGGGGGGGGGAAGTATAATTTTTTTCAATTTTCTAACTCATTTGGTGCGATCTGGTGTATACTTTTGACCAATATTGTATTGAAAGCCATCATTTCATTTTAAATAAATATTTGGTTTTTATCAATGCACGAAAGAAGTTGAGCATATACTGATATTCTTGATTTTAGTATAGATGGTTTAAAAGCTCGAACAGGGGGATTCTGAGGAGGGTGGGGTGTGCCCCCCCCCCCCCCCCCCCCCCCGTTCAGAATTGGATTTTTTTTAAATTTTCGAACCCATTTGGTGAGATTTGGTGTGTACTTTTGACCAATATTTTATTGAAAGCAATCACTTTATTTCTGATCAATATTGGCTTTTTAAATAGGCAGATAGGCATGTCAGAAAGAAGTTAATTAGTTATCTCCAAAAGATGGATTCTAGTCAACGTACGTACGCGTATGTATCCTGACCAACGTACAATAAACTCCAAACGTTCTTATGTCCCTCGCATGCCTTCCCGCCCGCCTTTCTTTCTCTTTTTCCCTTTTTTCCCCTTTTTTCTTTCTTTTTTTCTTGTCCTTTTTCCCCCTTTCCCCCCTTTTTTTTTGGTAGATGTGAAAAATCAGAAGGGGGGGGATGATTACATTGACCATCCCCGCAGGTCAAAAAGTGTGGGGGATATATTTCCCCCATCCCCCCCCCCCCCCCCCCGGATTTCCGCCCTTGATGTACCCTGTGCCCTTAATACTGACATTGGTGCCACCACTGTGCCCTTAATCCATATATACTGTATGCTCTTAAGAAATCCAAGTACGCCATAACACATGGTGCCCTTGATTATTCAGGTACCCCCCATGTACTTTATTAACTTCAAAGTTACTTAAAATTAGCTTTAAATTGGTCCAAAATGTCTGATTTAGAATAAAATAATCTAATTTTCAGGAATGTTTACAATAAAAGCCAAAAGGCTTGAATTTTCCACCAAAGTGTTTTTGTCTTGCCCCCCCCCCCCCCAGATTGTTTTATTGTCCCCACCCCCGTTTTCCCCTTCTAAAATGTTGATGGTGGTGGTATGATGGGGCCATACCGCACCTTCCGTTTATCCAGATACCCCATGTCATATCAAGTAAGTAAACATGGTAACGGGAATTGCGGGGAGGAGGGGCTTAGCATAGGGTATGATGAGACAATCCCGTAATTTCCGTGCTATAATAAGCCTCACGGCGTACTATAAGCTTATTATTAAATTCATAAAGTAAGATTCAGACCTCATATAGTAGGCTATAAGCCGCACCGCACCGCACCGCTGTATAAGTCGCACGAAGACATAAATGAAATGGGTGCAGTGAGGGGGGGGGGGGGGGGGGGGGGGGGGTGCAGTGAGGGGGGGGGGGGGGGTGTTGCCGACCTTGATCCACCAGCCCAAAGCTTCATGATACCAGTCATGCCTTACGCGGCGGTATCGGCCAAATTTACACATAACTAATTTCAGGTGATAACTGCTCAATTAATCATTAGGCCTATGTATAACGAAATAAGTCAAAACATTCATTAATCATCCATATTTATAATACCGGAAGCATGGTTGACTGCATCAAATGGAGTTACCTGCATGGGTGACTCCTCCTATCAAATGGGGTTACCTGCATGGGCGACTCCTCCTCAAATGGGGTTACCGGTTACTGTATATGGTTAAAGGCATATTATGTGATCTTTTCCAAAGAGCGCCCTCTATTCATGATTTTTTTTTAGAAAGTAGATTTTCTTGCAGATTTACATTTCCGATCATAAATCATACATACATTCCAAGTTACAGAGCGATACGATCCCTAATTACCTCAAAATCATGGTTTTAGAGTGAATTTAGAGTGAAAAATATAAACTGTCAGGATTTCGACAGTTTATTTTCACTCTAAAACCATGATTTTGAAGTAATTAAGAATCGTATCGTCCTGTAACTTGGAACGTATGCATGATTTATGATCAGAAATGTAAATCTGCAAGAAAATCTGCTTTCAATTTTTTTTTCGATGTTGAGGGCGTTCCCTGGAAAGATCATATAATATAGGGCCTACCTTTAACTCCTTCATCAAATGTGGTGACTTGCAAGAGTGACTTCATCAAATGGGGTTACAACTGCAACTGCATTCCATCAAATGTATTTTCCTTCAGCCACTTCATGTCACTTTAATTAATAGGCCTACATGTTTTCCTGGATACGGTTTGCACCTTGCTCCCCGTTTCTTTATTAAAATAAAGGTCTTATATACCTTTGCTTTATTTTTGTGTGTGTGTCTTGCTCTCGTAATCTTGTATGTACGGTATGCACAGCGGAGCAACCGACTACTTGCTTTCATCCTGCCCCGTAAACAAAGTACAACGCCACAAACGCGTACACAATTTGTCTGCGTCATTACGTGTGCGCCGTATTGCGTGCGCCATGTTAAACGCGGACTCGCAGCAACAGAAACGGTTGGCATGGTACTGCCAGTTTCTTTATCGGTATCAAACGTCGCATTCGCCTATATAACCAATGTGAAAGTGTCACTTTAAGATCTGTGTAAGAGTTTGTTGTTTACATTTAGAAAATTTCGTGAAATATTTTTATTTGTCGGACGGTATAGTCCCGTATAAATGCTTTTTACTATGCGATCTTTAAGAATAACAAACAGCCGCATATACAGAAATGTAGCTGTATCCCTGAAGAAAATATTTTGGGTGAAGACCATATGTCATCACTCACTCCGAAAACCACAATTTGTGTCCGAACAGTAGCTACCCGAGTAAAAGAAATTCAACATTTCGGATTTTCACATGTGATCCTTTCTGCGCATGTCTGAAAACGGGAAAAAACGGGCATTGAACTATCTAATTAGCTCGTGTATTAGAGGCGCAATTGCCACGCTTTTTCAGTTCAAGAGGGACGCGAGTGTAAAATTATATTGAACTATCTAATAAAGCCATGTTCCGAAAATTAGTATATAGATTATACATGTTAATCGAGATACAGGAGAGACTAATGGTAAATTTCTGTACCAAGAGCACCATTTCCATGCAAAGCTCTACAAAGGAGCAGGGTTAGTTATTGGTAATTAAGAACATTTACTTGTTTAATAATTATTTAGGAACTACTTTCAGCAATTAACAATAGTCCAAAATCATGTGCCTTTATTATGCTATAAACATCTTGTATGAAAGTTGAGAGGTCTTTGCTTTCAATGATTGCAAATTTTGTTACCAGAATGGTGATTTTAGGTTTTTCCCCACAATGCAATTATGCGTCAAATCCCAGATCTTGCCGGTGGACACTTGTATTAAAAATCATACATTTCAAGAAAAAATCAAATATAAATTGATAATACTCGCTAAGTGTGCTGATAATGGCTTACATCACATTAAGAAATACATAGCAGAAAAAACTGTTCTGCTCTCCCTTACAATTGACTGAAAGAAAAGCGATAAGTGTACGGGCTGGTCCACATGCAATAACTCGTCTCACGAACAAACAGTACTGCCGTGCAGTGGACCCATGGCCTTTTCTCATGGACCCCGCTCGCCACTGCCTACCCTCAATACATGCGGCTACCTCTGATTTCAACTCTAAATTACTGCTATCGGCAGAAGCTCTAAGTGACGAGGATGGCAACAGATTTAGACAAGGCCGAGCTTCACACGCATCTCATAAATTACAGAGAAACAAATGTATTATTATTATTTGTATCTATTACTATTGAACTTATGCTTATTTCTATGCAGGTTGACATGCCCCCTAAAGTTGATAGAACTACTGTAATTACTCAGTGGCTGTCAAGTATAGATGATAGGGCGAGCAGAAGAGGACTGTACAGGTCTCTGTATGGCACCTTTGTGGTAAATATATTTATTATTACATATTTTCAGATCACTCCGAACACTGGATAAAAAAATGACTTCACCCACACTGATCCCATTTTTGCAAATAAATAGAAAAACTTCAAGGGGCCCTTTCAGGCCACTGTTTAAGAAAGGGAAACTCCGAAACTTATTCATAACTCAGCATGGTCATCGGATGGCCTATTCAGCCATGCCCAAAGCTATGGCCACTGTTTGGACCAGACAGGGCAACACCAACATACGGGCAGGCATATGTGTAGATCTATCATCACCATAGTGCGTGGCCATGACAACTCTGAGGAGTGTAAGAGTCAGCTCGCAGTAAAGGCAGCACACGATGTAAAGCCACTAGACTACTTGAAAGAAACAGGTCAAGAAGGTTGACAGGAAGAGGAGAGTGGTGTGGCTATGCTGCTTCATTGCCCTAAAGCTTTTGTCACAACAAGGCCAAATGAGCATATGAAAGAGTATGTTGCCACTGGAGAGTGTCACAGAAAACATCTGTTACAACTTTTCACGGGTAGTGTTACATGTAGTCAAGCCATTGAGGAGTTCCAACACATATACTTGTGATGTGTGTCAGAAGGACAGCCCTTCATGGGCTTGAGGGATCATTATATATTGCGAGGCTTCTTAAACAAAGGCTACACTCAGATATTCTCCCCGTTGCAAATTTTCCATCACCGAATTAGAGGTTTAACAGAGAAATAGACATTTTGAGAAAAAGAGAAAATCATGACCACAAAAAACTGTCCAAAAGCAAAATTGATATTTAATTTACTTCTCCCCTGTTTTTCCTGTAACAACCCAAAAATTGATCATCCCTTGCTTGCTTGACCCTCTTGTAGATCCTGGACTTCAATATGAAAGCTGATAAAATGAGCCTCATATGAATAAAACAAGATAAATATCCAAATAGGATACATAGTAAAACAAAACAAACACTGGTTTACCAACTAACAGTTCGTCCCTATATCGATCTAAAAAATCTCTGATAACACCCCTTCCCCTACCATACCAAAGTCTTATTTATTGGCATTACAAGATCAACATGCCTGTGTGACTGAACTTAAGTAAATACGCAACATGAACTTCATCTGAGGACGGAAGATGTTTCACACTTAACAGATGAGAACTATACTTTTATCCATTTTATTCCCTCATTTATTACACATAAGCATATTATACCGTGCAGATGTACTCGGCATGGCGAATGTGCAAGGAGGTGTACAGAGGGAGAAAAATTAAGAACCGTAAAACGGGGTGAATAGGGACATGGGGGCTATTCACCCTGTTTTACGGTACACAAACTGACTGGGTGACATTTAAAAAACTGTTCCCATTTTTGTCCCTATTCACCCCTCAGGTAGGAGAGACTTTACAGATGAGACAATTGAAGTCAGCACTCTTCGGATTAAGAAGACCGTAGGGGCTGCCGAAAAGTCGAAAATAAGCTATGTCCGGGTCAAAAGTCTGGAAGATCATATCACCGACCTCCTGACCCGACACATCCACAATGGAAACATGAAAGAACACCAAGAGTTTTGCGGAGACATTTGGATTAAAATAGGGGTATGATTTGTGTAATTATTGCCTTAAATCTTTTCAATTTCAGAATTTTCCCAAAGAAATTAAATAAGCAAAAACTACTGTTCACTTATTTGCTCAAAAAATCCCTAAATTAAATTTTTCGAAGCCACTGACAGTGATGAGAATATGCGCCTCGTGTTCTCAATCTACACAGAGATGATGGAACGTATGCAACGTCCCGAGTTTGAATCCGTACTTGGTCCAGAGTTTGAAAACAGGAGGTGCCGGATTTTCGTTTTTGGTGACTACGAGTGGCTATGCAACCCCCTTGGTCACTTAGGGGCCAATTCGATGTATCCCTGCCTTTGGTGTAAGGTGAAACTGGAAGCACTTCGGAAACCAAACGGGCAACCACACTCGCCAAAGGTTAGAGACGAAGATGGGAAATGGGTAGATCGGGAAGGATGGCCAGAAGAGAGGACGATAGAAGAAATGGAAGGAGATTGATCAGCCACAGAGTGATTTATCATCTTCAGGTGTGTGTTCGCTTAGAACTTATGACGGATGCCACACATCTCACGCTGCATTCAATGTTGCTAATGAAAGCGACAAAGTGATGGATTTTCATAATTGTAAGGCGGCCCCATTAAACTGGGATATAGGCCCGATAATTGACAGTATAAGCACAACCCCACTTCATGTCAGCCTTGGGGTAGGACTTCATAACGTTAACATTATTGAGAATATGGCAATCGACTTGGATCATCAGGTAAGGCAGGATGACATTGCCACATCAGACGCTATTAGGGACCTTATGGCACAAAATGGACACATGCTACATGCACTACAGAATGTTGCGGATGATCGAGCTGATTTGGAGCGCCACCTAGCTGATTTAATTGTAGAGCAGGATGATCTTCCCCTGCGTCACTTTCAGCGAGAGAATCGCTCATATATTGATAAATCACAAGCTGCTATTGCTTCGCGTAATGATATGAAAAGGATCGAACAACTTAAAAAAGCCACCAACACTTTGTTGAAAGAATCGGACAAAGCTGCTGCTGACACAGAACTGCAATTGCAAAAGATTGTTGTTGAAATTGAAAATCAGAAAGGACCATTCAAAACCGAATTCGATGATGTCATGGATGCGCTGAAACTGAAGCGAGTGGTTTATCATAGCGGGGCATTAATTGGACCCCACAATTACAAGGTGTTGCAACCGGACAGCATCCACAAGTTTGGTGACATTTTTCGTCCAAAGGAATTTGAATTAGCTGACGAGGCACATATTTTCGGCAGCCAAGCTCACGTCGACAAAGTAGTCAATTTGTTGTCAAAATTTGCAACATGTTACCGATTATATACCAAAAATGCACCCTTGTACAAGCATGAAGTGGAGCAATTCTGTCTCGACTGTGCCGAGTTTGGGGCGTGGTTCCCATTTTCCAGATGAGAATTTGAAGCCCAAATTCCACATGCTCACTGTGGAAACTGGAAATGCCTCGCCAAGTGAGACGGCTCCGTACACTGAGTATGCTCACCGAACAGGTATCTGAGAGCATCCATTCATACATCAACAAATTGGAATGGATGTTTGCTTCCACTCGAGATATTCCTCGTCGCCAGCAGTTGATGTTGTGACAACATAATCTGCTAATAAATTTGGTCATTTTGGGTGCATGCATTAATCGCTATTTCGAACTGTATACACCCAAAAAAAGGTTCAATTTTGAGTGCAACTGCTTTTACTCAGTGCATCTGGTGTTTCGAATACCAACTGTGAGAACTTGAGTGTGTTTGTGTGTAATGTTAATTATTGGTATTTCTTCCTTTACAGAAAGGAGAGGGATGCCTATGAAAGACATAAAACAAAGTCAAGGGCCAACTCAAAATTACTATGCATTATATGCATAGATAGGATGGACAAATCCAAAACAGCATTACCACATTATCATAGGAAGGATAAAGGGACAGCCCGTCTATGGACCCTGAGAACCCATGTCACAGGAGCGTTAATCCATAATACCACAAAGTCAAGGGCCAACTCAAAATTACTATGCATATGCATAGATGGGATGGACAAATCCAAAACAGCATTACCACATTATCATAGGAAGGATAAAGAGACAGCCCGTCTATGGACCCTGAGAACCCATGTCACAGGAGCGTTAATCCATAGTACCACAAAGTCAAGGGCCAACTCAAAATTACTATGCATATGCATAGATGGGATGGAACAATCCAAAACAACATTACCACATTATCATAGGAAGGATAAAGGGACAGCCCGTCTATGGACCCTGAGAACCCATGTCACAGGAGCGTTAATCCATAGTACCACAAAGTCAAGGGCCAACTCAAAATTACTATGCATATGCCTAGATGGGATGGAACAATCCAAAACAACATTACCACATTATCATAGGAAGGATAAAGGGACAGCCCGTCTATGGACCCTGAGAACCCATGTCACAGGAGCCTTAATCCATAGTACCACCACCTTTGGGAAAGATTTTCTTATATTTATCAACACTGCAGATATACCTTCTGACAGCAATCTGACACTGAATGTGTTAATAATAATAATAATAGTGGATATTATAAAGCGCCGGTATCCACCGCAAGCGACGCTCATGGCGCTGTAGCCTATATTATTACGCTGTCGTTAGGAAATCGTCACAATCATTTCGCTTTCATCTATCGTAGGCTGCCGGCTAGGCGCACATCCATATCAGCAGTTAGATTGTAAAATCACCCTTTTTAACAGCTTCCCAATCTCGCTTGGGTCAACGAGGCAATTGAGACTAAGTACCTTGCCCTAGGATACAAACATGTTGGCTATAGCGGGGCTAGAACTCACAACCTTTGTATCATGAACCCTACGTGCTATCCACTAGACCACACATGCTCTCATAAGTGACCACCAAACAAACAAGAGCGGTGTTGCAACATCTACACACGTCTACATTTTTGCATGTTCTTGAATCCTAAATATGGACATTCAAACCGTGGCAGGAAAAACACCATCTATCCTAACAGCGTTGCAATGGATTTGAGACCAAAGTGATATATTGTAGCTCATGATAAACAAAACTACATGCATGGTACCAATATGTGTCAGCTGTTTCCAAATGATGACCGTTGAAGATGACATACTGATTGATTGGGTCATTACAACTATTGCTTCCGTTGAAGATATTGATGACCTCTATGAAAAGACGGCAACACTTTCTCCCATGGACGATAGTCTACTGTAAGGTCACGAATTTTCTGCTTTGTAACTGTCGAATTCCGCGTTTTTCCGCTTTGTAAATTTTGCATTTTTCTGTGATGTAATTTTCCCCAAGAAAGCTTAAAATTTACGATCTATAAAACCAAAATAAACACACTTTACAGAAACACATCATTTTAGATTTTTAGGCTTACCTTATTATTACTGTAGCGGTTGCTGACCCTCTATATCGCGGAGTTTTATATTTAAATATTGTTTGTTTTGTTTTATTACGTATCTTTTTTTAATATTTATATTGTTTTAATCAAGACTATTTAGAAATTTTGGGTTTTGGACATTTTTTGTGCATTTTTCTTCTTCTTCTTTTCATTAAAATGTCGTTTACCGCATTTAACCTCAATTCTGTGGAATTTCCGCAACGCGGAAATTCGTGACCTTAGTCTACTGTCCGATTTGTTTGATGCATTTGTTCGTTACTTTTAAGATGTTTTCACACACCATGGAAGGTTGTACAACACCGTCATTGTTCACGTAGGTGGCAATGATTTGGTTCATACTCTCCCGGAGGTCGTCCTGTCACGGATGGCCGCTCTTATAACATACACTCGCAACCGGTTTCTAAACTCAGATGTAATTTTATCGGCAGTACTTCATAGAAGTGACTTTTCATTTCAGTCGAGATGACATTTGTCCTGGGAAGGAACAACCAAAGCATCTACATTAATCAGCAATTTTGCCAAATGGAGAACGTCGTCTATGTGCTTGCAGCAAGAAAAACAGAAAACAGAAAATCTAAATATCTGTTAATTCACCTGCTGATTGATTGGATGACTCATCTACCATCTGTTTGATGACTTGCCATCTCCTTCATCCAATGGTCACACTGGAGGCTCAATGTGCGCAACAAGCTGCCAGAAGTGTTATATCTGCAGTTTGATAATTGCTGGAGAGAAAACAAAAACGTTTTCGTTCTTCGTTTCGCCTACATGCTAGTGGCCCTCGGTATAGTCAGAAAGGTAAGATCAATGTCCTGACCCATCTAACCAATATGTTCCATTCCGGCATGGAAGGAACATGTGAAGAACACACCATCTCTGACGACAACTCTAATAAGACCATACATTCTGAAGCTGAAGCTATACTATTTAATTATATTCCCTCATTTATTACAGGAGATGCAAGCAATTTGCATAATTGCACATGTGCTACACATTAGCATATTAATACTGTGCAGACGTACTCCGCATGGTGACTGTGCAAGGTGTACAGAGGGAGAAAAATTAAAGCTATCTATACTCCGGGTACCGGCAGCTTATTCTGTGGCAGCACAGACTCTTAGGTACAGGAGTAAGGAGAGTGATTCCCAGCTGTAGTATATGGCATATACAACAGCTGGGAATCACTTATGGAGAATCAGGGATGTTTATCCAGAACCATCGGACCAATACGTTCCATTCCAGCATGGAAGAACGCTTCAGAACAGCGGGGTGTTGCTTCAGTAATGATGTTACCTTTTTTATTTGATTGAATTATAATTACACAACATGAACCTCATCGGAGGTCAAACATTATTTATTTATTTTATTTTATTTTATTTTTTATATATTTATTTATTTATTCCTTCCATTCTATATTGCCATCTCACTATTAAAATTAACTTATATTGTTGTGTTTGTTTGTCATATATACAGACATTGGCAGTCCTGGGGGGAATTCTGATGGTGGGGTTTTTGCCAATTCTACTTTTGGAAAGGCGATATCCACAGATCCCTCGACATTAAATATCCCACCCCCTTCGACCCTCCCCGGAATGGATGACCCTAAGCTCCCACATGTCCTTATCGCAGATGAAGTGTTCCCCTTGAAAGCCAACATAATGCGGCCTTTTCCTGGACGGACTGTACCTGGCCACTTGGCATACACTCAACAGATTTTCAATTATCGCTTCTCGCGGGCGAGACGAATCATTGAAATGCATTTGGTATCCTTGTGGCCAAATGGCACATTTTCAAGAAAGCAACTATTGCTCATCCAAAAGAAGATGGAAATCTACATCAAAGCAGCCGTTATCTTGCACAATATCCTTCTTCGGGCAGAAATGCCTGTACAACCACAAAAGGCGTCATGATTGTTCTCCGGGTATGGCCGACACCCATGAGGAAGACAATGGCAGGTGAAGGGAATTAGTTGAGAATGAAGGGGGCAGCATGATGACGTCCATACCACGTATGGGGAGTAACAACCACACAAATAATGCTGCTGAAATTAGAGATACTTATGCTGATTACTTTTTTTCAGATGCAGGGGGCTGTATCATGGCAAGACGCAAGAGAGGGCAGTAAAAAAGAGCTTTGTTTTTACGTAATACAAATGCTCATCTGTAGATAAATGATAATTTGGCAGTAGATAAACACATGGTATGATGAAATAATAGCATCTGATCTCTTTTGCGATATACCTTAACATTTGGGAAAGGCTTTTGTTTTGTAAAATTAATAGCCGCTTGGGAAGTGTTTAAGTAAAAAAACCTGATAACCTTTATCTTGGTGACAGATTATTGACTAAACAGAAATGACATGATATACAGTGAATGTTATCGTTATTATAGAATTCATTTATTGCAACGTTTTTATCGTGGACGTGCATGTTTCCTATTTTCAGGAGTGTACTGTTGGCCATTTTCTGTTGCTGTCTCGTGAGCAAAGTCAAGATATCGCCCGCTAACGCTTATTACAGCAAGCCGCATCCGAAAGATGAGAGCATCACGATGCCACCGCCGTCACCACCAGGCGCGGTAAGTTGACATTGGAAATATTTCTTACACATTGTTGCCAAATAACGGCAAATTTAGTTATTTTTCTGTTTGTTTATTCCTCACAAAATCTAATAAACTTTTTTTTAAATTAACAAATTAAGTATTATATTTATCATACAGAAAGCTGGTGTTGGGTACCATGGGGTCTGGTATAGCTTGCCCTGGGCCATATTGAAATATATACGGGAGTACCTTCCAAGACAAGTGGTAGGGGAATTAAGACCGGAAGTATATCCAGTGACATTGGAAATATTTCTTACTCATTGTTGCCCAAAAGGTATAGTAAAATGATATTGATGTGCCATTCAATGTACACTAACAAGTGCCATACTTGTCACCTGCCTAATAGTGTACACAGAAATGGGGTTTTGTGTGTTGTAGAGTATGTAGACGAACATATTTAATAGGGTCTGTCATATCCAGTGTCATACGAACTATTCAAGATAGGTGTAATCTTTATTGACCTTTGTAAAGCATCAAATCTGGTCTTGTATTTTTTGATAACCCTAAGACTGATTAAGTAAATATCCTTTTAATGAACCTATAATTAAATACAATTTAAATACAATTTTCAAAAATGTTAATGGTAACTTTTCTCTAGGCTTGTTCAGACAGTCGGAGGAAGAGGTCGGAGGAAGCCCGGAGTAGGCTCTAGTCGGAGGAGTATTGGATTACAGGTCGGAGTAGTGCCTGTCTGAACGCTACCCGGAGGAAGCTCCTCCAACAGATATACTCCTGAAGAAAGGCAGGAGTAACGAGATGACCTTTGACATTTTATGATGACCGATTCACCGATGACCCAATTGGTAAACATCTGGGTTCCCAACTCGTAGCTAGCACATGTGCATTCATCTCGATCGACATTCTTTCATAAAATTTTCACAAAATGTGCGATAAAACTGTCAGAAAGAAAGGTGCGGCGGGGAAAGGTACAGACTGATCGGATAAAGAGACAAAGCAACTCATTGCTATATGGAAGGAGCCAGAGACACAGGCGAAAATCGCGGCCAAAACTAGCAACCAGAAATGGGTGTGGGAGGAAATCGCCCTGCTCTTGCACGACATCGATTTTCCTGCGAGGACAACGCAACAGATCTACATAAAGGTGAAAGATTTGAAGAGGAATTACAAATCAATACATGATCGTATGGCCGTATCGGGGGTGACCTATGGTTTAAAGGATAATGATTGGCAGGTGGAACAGTTCATGTATATCTTTTTCAATCAAATAATCCAAGTGGACCTTCTAGAACAAGAGATGGTAATGTTGACAGCATTAACAAACCTGTATCTAACATTTTCAATGGGAAACGAGATTACATTGTAATTTGGATAAAGAGTCCTTGCATTGTCGATTCATGAATTTGCTATACTTCCAAAATTCTGAAAAAATCCCCGTATAGGGGGTAAGGGTTAACCAATTTAAATAGATAGACTTGGAGTTGGAAGTTGAATGTGTTACAGAATGCATGTTCAGTATAGAAAGATCGAAGTATTATTTCAATTTATCTTCTACTTTTCCAGCTAACAGGTGAAATGATAGTTCCCTATCTCAAGAAGATGACCGACGAAAAGCTAGGGAGATTTGCAGAGGACGAAGGGAAACGGGGGCTAATCAAAGAGTTCCCTGTAAACAGTGATGTGTTGCTAAAATATGACTTGACACCAAAGAAGTACACCAATGCAATAAAGACCAAACAACCGAGCAAAACCCTGGTATTGTCTGACAAACAAGAAGAATTCGTCGAAAACCATGGTGTGTTGGGAAACCAATTTCAGAAACCAAGCTTCAACGCCCATCGTCAGTTTGACATTAAATTTGGTAAGGGGCCATCGACACAGGTGGTCCTGAATGAGTGATTGATAGAATTTTTGTTTTCCTTTTCAGAGAACTCCAAGAAGAAATCTTTATATTGTCTACTTTCATAATAGAGAGTCTAAAAACTTGATTAACGTCACCGATCGGTCGTCTGTTCTGAAACTCATGATAGATGAGTTTCAGAAACCAAGCTTCAGTGCCTATTGTCAGTTAGACATCTTACCAAATTAAAAAAATTGGTAAGGAAGGGGCCATCGACACAGGTGGTCCTATGAGAGAGTGTCTCTATTTAGTTATGGAACAAATGATGAACTCTCAGTTATTTGAACGCAGACAAGCAAATAAAATAATTTGCTACACTTATGGTAAGTTTATTTCCCACACTATTGGCATTCTACATGGATGCACTGGCAGCCCTAAGCGCAATCTCTATGCTATGGTGTTCCAGAGGGCTGATCTATCTTTGTAGGAGGTTAAATTCCATCTAACATCACTCCAGCAGATGCAAGCACAGGATGGGCCTGTATGCAGACTCAAGGGGAACCAGTTAAGGGAAGAGGTGGAAGAAGGAGAAGATGGAATAACATACAGAGGGGTCGATATGAAAGGACGTATGCATGGAAGAGATAGAACCCGGTCTAGTTGTTTTCGCATGATATTGGCCTTTTGAACAAAGGAATATACAGAATGACAGGGCAGCTGATTGGGTGGAGTATCCTGCATGGGGGCCTGGGTATCAATTTCTGTACCAATGTACCAATTGATGTGTGGAAATAGCGCAGGAACCATCAAGATAAATGATGTGACGGATGAGGATGTTACAGAGAAACTACAAAAGGTAATAACCATTGGTTTAATTTATCATAAACATCGCAAGATTTTTATAATTTTGGATGTTGTCAAGCTGGCTTAAGATAGTATTAGTAGGTGAAGTGGTATTGTCTGACAAACAAGAAGAATTCTTCGACAATCATGGTGGGTTGGGAAACCAATTTCAGAAACCAAGCTTCAACGCCCATCGTCACAGGTGGTCCTATGAGAGAGTGCCTCCGTTTGGTTATGGAACAGTTGATGAACTCTCGGTTCTTTGAAGGCAGAAAATAATTTGCTACAATTATGGTGGTAAGTTTATTTCCCACACTATTGGCATTCAATTATGTTGATTTGGTAATTCTAGTAGACAATATTTCCAAGTTGAACCAGTTCAGGGAAGCAGTTCTTATGGATATGTGGCCAGGTACAATCTTCATGCATTTCAGCATACGACTCCTGGTAGGTACAGGTGGAAGAAGAAGAAGATGGAACAACATACAGAGGGGTCGATATGAAAGGAAGTATGGAAGAGACAGAACCTGACCTAGCATGCGCCCCCACCACCCCCCCCCCCCCCTTCCTCAATTTCTTTTTTAAAAAGAGAGAGGAGGGAAAGGGAGAAGGGGAGAGAAAAAGGGGGGGGGGGGGACAGTTACCAGGATTTAGGTGGGGGGAAAGCTTTCAATTTAACCAATATTTCACACAATCGCCCAGTCTGTCTAAAAAAGGGTTGCCCCTAAAGAATTATATTATAACGATAACTTTTAACTGTGTTTCCTTCATGGCAGCTAAAAATATTACTAAATTTATTTTTTAATGATTACATTTCAAATAACTATGCATTCAATTTTCTTTTCAGTTGACATTAGAGAAGAATTCATAGGATTTGTTGATGTCACTGGGAAGATAACTGGAGAGGCCCTGGCCAATGTCATCGAGAAAGAAATCTCGTCATATAATTTGGATATGGAGTTTGCACGTGGATTATGTGCCGACGGAGCAGGTAATAGAGAAGATGGATATATAGCTCCAAGAGATCATCCGGGACTGGAGAAAAAACGAAAACTCAAACTGCTCTGCAGAACACGATGGGTGGAGCGGCACGACGCCTTCGAAACCCAAGTGAAAATGCTACCGTTTGTAATTGTTTCATTCATACATTCATTTGTATTCAGTATTCACACAATTGCATTAATATCAAATATAACATACATCTGACATAAAAGCAAGATGCTTGCTAAAACCAACGCCAGGTTTGGGGAAATACTTAAAAAAGCCTCCAAGTTTGGGGAAATACTTAAAAAAGCCTCAAGGTTTGGGGAAATACTTTAAAAAGCCTCCAAGTTTGGGGAAATACTTAAAAAAGCCTCCATGGAGGATTGTTTCCATCGGGGTCCTTAATACGTGATCTATAATTCTCTGAATTATGTGATCTCTAATTATTTGATGGCAATTAGAATTGATTAAGAAGACGCAGCCTCTTTGTTGCGGGGAATATGCGACTTTGGTCATATTGTCTCCCTATTCCTGACGGCTAAAGTCATGGGCTATCTAAAATCGCTCAGTGTGATGTTGCAAGAAATATCATTAGATGTGGCGGCGGCAATGGCCGTAGTCAATATCGTTCAAACAACACTACAAGAGGTAGATTAAACATGTTAAAAGAGTACTGTGGAAAGATATGCCAAGATCAATTTGATAAGTCTATTAATGAATAATGAAACTGGTTTATACTGACCCCTTATTAACAATTGAGATGGAAGCAAAATTAAGTCTACTAAAGTGTTTTAACGAGGCCCATAACAGTATGTTCTTTATTTTAATTATTTGACACATAGGTTCGTAACGATGTGGACATACACCACCACAAATGGTATGCAGAAGCTAAGAAGATAGCAGAGTCTGTTGGGGTGGCCAGGTTCGTAACGATGTGGACATACACCACCACAAATGGTATGCAGAAGCTAAGAAGATAGCAGAGTCTGTTGGGGTGGCCAGGTTCGTAACGATGTGGACATACACCACCACAAATGGTATGCAGAAGCTAAGAAGATAGCAGAGTCTGTTGGGGTGGCCAGGTTCGTAAAGATGTGGACATACACCACCACAAATGGTATGCAGAAGCTAAGAAGATAGCAGAGTCTGTTGGGGTGGCCAGGTTCGTAACGATGTGGACATACACCACCACAAATGGTATGCAGAAGCTAAGAAGATAGCAGAGTCTGTTGGGGTGGCCAGGTTCGTAACGATGTGGACATACACCACCACAAATGGTATGCAGAAGCTAAGAAGATAGCAGAGTCTGTTGGGGTGGCCAGGTTCGTAACGATGTGGACATACACCACCACAAATGGTATGCAGAAGCTAAGAAGATAGCAGAGTCTGTTAAGGTGGCCAGGTTCGTAACGATGTGGACATACACCACCACAAATGGTATGCAGAAGCTAAGAAGATAGCAGAGTCTGTTGGGATGGCCAGGTTCGTAACGATGTGGACATACACCACCACAAATGGTATGCAGAAGCTAAGAAGATAGCAGAGTCTGTTGGGTTGACGAACGAATGCCCAGGGTTGTTGGACGGCAGAGGAGAAGATGGAACAACATACAGAGGGGTCGATATGACAGAAAGTTGAACCAGTTCAGGGAAGTAGTTCTTATGGATATGTGGCCAGGTACAATCTTCATGCATTTCAGCATACGACTCCTGGTAGGTAGAGGTGGAAGAAGCAGAAGATGGAATAACATACAGAGGGGTCGATATGACAGGAAGTATGGAAGAGACAGAACCTGGTCTAGCTGGTGTGAGAGAGATACCATCACATTCTCGAGAAGTCGGAAGACCGGTTTGAAGAATTCACAACTAATCCTATCTTGAGCAGTTGTGAAGTCTTCGACAACACAAAATTTATATTTATAATATATATAATCAACGATATAATCAATATAATCAACGATATATATAAATATAAATTTTGAAACATTTCATTAACTGATAAGCATACAAATAACTTCCCTTTTAGCCTATTTAAATATGTAATGATCTTCCACTGTCATGTTACTCTAAATTTACTGTGTGAATTAAATACTACAAAATGGGTCGACTTGCTTAGTTGGTCACAGTTCCCTTCATTGATGGTGGATTTTTCTCATCTTTTCAGGATTTTAACTTTATTAGTTGGACATGGACTTATACAATGAAATCAAATTGGTCATGGTTCAGCAGGTTTTAATAAGGATTTAATCCATGCTGAAAGAGAGGTTTTTTTAATTTTATTCACCCTACAATGTAAACATAATTGTCTTTGTGTTGATTATTTTTTCAACAGAACCACTCAAAGATCTCACAGATTTGGCCAGGAAGCCATTTAAGGCGTTTGTAGGGACCACAAGCTGCGGGACATGGCAATGGATTTTGCGGAGGATATATACTACAACACTGCCCGCACTGGCACTCTAGAGTTTACCTACAACGTATGCATTATGGGGAACCCAGGAACGGGCAAGACATCTGGCGCATTAGCTCTGGCAGGTAAACACTTGTATGGGAGTGCACCCTTAATAATAATAATAATAATGCATTTTATAGCGCCTTCCATCAATGAATTGACCACAACGCTTTACACAATGATAAAAACACAAGCAAATTGACCAAAATATACAGTCTTAAAAACTATGAATTCAAACAAATAGCATACACAACATAATATTATTACATACACAAGTATCATGAGCACGGATAATAAAATGAGGTCCTGCATTAAATAACAACATGTATTGTTATAACATAGGTGATGCGACGTGAATTTCATAATATTGAAATTACTTTGGCAATATGGCCCAACGACGATGAGAGAGCTAGGAGAAGGGAGAGAGTATTCAGGGACAGAACAAACCCACTTGACCTATATATGGAACGACGATGAAATGCATGCCAAATACAGGTTTAGCAGGCTTTCGTGCCTGCAGATTATTGATTTGCTACATGATTAACTGCAACATCCAACAAGGAGAAACCATGCCATCCCGCCATCTCTACAGGTTTATATTGCTCTACGTTTTTTGGCCACAGGTCCGTGTTAGACGACTCTGGGGCCGAGCTAAATTATGACTTGACACCAAAGAAATACACCAATGCAATAAAGACCAAACAACCGAGCAAAACCCTGGTATTGTCTGACAAACAAGAAGAGTTTTTCGATAACCATGGTGGGTTGGGAAACCAATTTCAGAAACCAAGCTTCAACGCCCATCGTCAGTTGGACGTTAAATTTGGTAAGGAAGGGGCCATCGACACAGGTAGTCCTATGAACGAGTGCCTCTGTTTGGTTATGGAACAGTTGATGAACTCTCGGTTATTTGAAGGCAGACAAGCAAATAAAATAATTTGCTACAATTATGGTGGTAAGTTTATTTCCCACACTATTGGCATTCAATTATGTTGATTTGGTAATTTTAGTAGACAATATTTCCAAGTTGAACCAGTTCAGGGAAGCAGTTCTTATGGATATGGGGCAGGTACAATCTTCATGCATTTCAGCATACGACTCCTGGTAGGTACAGGTGGAAGAAGAAGAAGATGGAACAACATACAGAGGGGTCGATATGAAAGGAAGTATGGAAGAGATAGAATCGGGTCTAGCTGGTGAGAGAGATCATCTTATTGATTGTCCAGAAGTTGGAAGACCAGTTTGAAGAATTCACAACTAATCCTATCTTGAGTAGTTGTAAGTCTTCGACAACACAAAATGGCCTGAAGACAATGAGAGAGCTAGGAGAAGGGAGAGAGTATCCAGGGACAGAACAAACCCACTTGACCCATGGAAGGACGATGAAATGCATGCCAAATACAGGTTTAGCAGGCTTTCGTGCCTGCAGATTATTGATTTGCTACATGATTAACTGCAACATCCAACAAGGAGAAACCATGCCATCCCGCCATCTCTACAGGTTTTTATTGCCCTACGTTTTTTGGCCACAGGTCCGTGTTAGACGACTCTGGGGCCGAGCTAAATTATGACTTGACACCAAAGAAGTACACCAATGCAATAAAGACCAAACAACCGAGCAAAACCCTGGTATTGTCTGACAAACAAGAAGAATTCTTCGACAACCATGGTGGGCTATGGGGATTGGGCGGCAGGAAACGGTTATAACAACATTTACAGCACAAATTTAGCAAGTAAAGAAATAGCAATCCAGACTTTATTGCAACAACATGTCTTCCACAGGTAAATAAATAATCAATGCATATACCATCATCTTATCGATTGTCCAGAAGTTGGAAGACCAGTTTGAAGAATTCACAACTAATTCTATCTTGAGCAGTTATGAAATCTGCGACAACACAAAGCTAGCTTTATATGGCGTGGAAGAGATCGCAACCCTGTTTGGCCACATCAGAATTCCCTTGTCCAATTTCCCTCGAAACAACACTCATATATTGACCTATAATTCATGATAATTGTCAGTATTTTTGACTTCCTTCCTTTTTAATTACTCTGGATTTTATTTTATTTCACTTCAGGTGGGAAACCATGAGCAGCAGCTGCATACTGAGACAAAACCAGTGAGTATCTATCCCTCTTGAATTAACTTCATATACCCTTTTGACTATTTACCAAAAAGTGTCTTTAAGCACGGTGTGTTGTAGCCCTTGACAAGCACAGGGTTGACTTAGTGGCAGCCAGAGAGAATAAGGAGGGGGCAGATGAAAGCCCACATCACCAAACACTACCAGCGATTGCCTGACAGGTTGATGTGGAAGTCCATATTCAAGAAGAAGGGAGAGACCTTCACCCCATAATTTTGTGGCACCCTGACCCTGTATATTGCCCACCCATTGAGTTGCAGAACTCCGATAAATCAACTGATCAAAGTCATTAACCTCATTCAATAAAGCTCTGTACTTTTGTATTTTTATGCCTATAAATACAGATCACCGATCATAAAACGCTGACTACCTATGGGGAAACCTATTTATGCCTGGATGAGATTGAGGTTAGGTGGTTAGACACATATGTCACACAACTTCGCCATGGATCTGTGACGTCGAGCCCCTACCTCTTCGTCAATAGCAAAGGACACCAGTGCACGAAAATATCCCGCGACGTGAAGAAGCACTTCCAGGCTGTCAGTGGATGCCAAAAAAATATCACTACAACAAACATCAGGCACCAGACTGTCTCCAAAGCAAGTAAAATAATATTTGTGTTTGTTTTATATGTATGGGATTTAATATTTGTGTTTGTTTTATATGTACAAAGTGTCCCAAACAATTATGTTTTTCTTTATTTTTTGAAAATTAAAAATTAAGATTTAGATTAAGTTTGCTGGCATTTGCTACAGCAAGCTCTTTTCTTTCCAATTTGGTACCAGTACATTTGACTTAAATATGTTATATAATTTCATGTATTTGTTTTCAATCTTACTTTTAGGGACTTGGTGAAATGATTGACTAAATATGAGTTTTCTGATATATTATGATGTTTCTAGATATGTATGGGATTTTGCTAGTTTTTGCCACCAGTTGTTGACAAAAAAATAGGTTTTTGAACGAATCTTGGCGAATCAAAAAAAGAAGAAAACAAAATCCTGACTTATTTGATAAGTTAACATGAAACTTAATTGACCACATGTTGTATGTGATTTTAATTCGCAGATTACAACAGGCGACATTGACGATTTGCAACAAGATCGATTCACCAAAACCATCTCTGGGTTACAGACCAAAAGGATAGTCAAACAAGAACAAATTGATTTGCAGAGGGAGGATATAGAAGGCCTCAAGGTCCTATCCACCCCACAACAAAAAGACTTATACAGGCAAACTTGAGAAGGGCCTATTGGAGCTGGTACGTTTCCCACAGGTAGAAAGCTGATTTAGTAGTTTTATTTGACCCATAACTTATACACTGAGCCAAAAAAGAAACTTATAAAAAAAAAAACCTTATAAAATTTTAACAGATCACCAAATAAAATTCTGTGCATGAAAATGTACCAAATTTGGATACAATATTACTGCTGCAAATGGCAGTAATATTATATCCAAATTTGGTACATTTTCATGCACAGAATTTTATTTGGTGATCTGTTAAAATTGTATAAGTTTCTTTTTTTTTATAAGTTTCTTTTTTGGCTCAGTGTACTTTACTATCGTCTTGCCGTGTCTCATTTCTTTCAATACATATATGGGCGATTCCATGAAAATGTGACGGAGCAAAAAACTGAAAATTGCTCCAAAAGATTTATTTTTACCTCTATGTTGTTCAAAGCTCATGCAAAGGTTTAGGAAAAAATTGTTACAACATTTGGCTAATGTTTACTATGAAAAAATTCTACTTTTCTTACCCCAAAAATGGTAACACGTGTTACCGGAGCAACACTTTTTTGAAAATATTTACTTTATTGATTTGGTTTTAATTTACGCCACTTATAATTTTAATTCTACTAGTTAGGCCCTAATTAAAAATAGTAAACAATTAGATAAATTCATAACCACCACTCTACAATAGGCCATCAAAATGTCGTAACGCGTGTTACCAAACTCATATTCAGGAAAACGTGCTAAAACCTCACATTTTCAAGTGTTATTTAATATTTATCACTATTTATGGTTAATATGTTAGTTCAATTGCCAAAGTCAAAATTAATTTTAATTTAGAAATATAATAAAGAATCTAAGGCTAGTAAATTATGGCTGGACAAAGTGTAATGCGTGTTACCGACTATTTTGCATTTTACAAAAAAGTGAGAACTTTAATTCTTGTTATTATTCTAGTTTTATAAACCTTATAAAGGTACTTGCTTACAGTAGTGACCAATTGATTGTAGGTTGGTTAGTTGAAATACACAAGCAAAACAAAGTTGGGATTTTCTTTAGTGCGTCTTTTTTCGTAACGCGTGTTACCAATATTTGGAGCGGTCTGACATTAACAAGAGCTAATATTTCATATTGGTGTTAGCATGAGGATCTAGCCTTAAGTCTTGGGTATTACAATACAAAAGATGAAAACTTCATTCAAATTACTTTTACAGTTATAGAGTGGAGAATAAAGAATGGCACGCTTAAATGTAACGTGTGTTACCGTGGAATCGCCCATATATATATATATATCTTTATTTAGGTATACAGTGGCGGCCCAAGAGATAAGTCAGCATGTTTGTGAACCAGAGCTTATACCAAGGCATGCTGTGGCATGCTATTTGCGAAAACCGTAAGGCAATCAAATACCAAAACCAAGATTTTGGTAAAAGAAAGAGGTAGGTCAAGACATGGGAACCTTTCACTAATGAGCAAAATATTGGAAGGTTAGTTTAATTTCATATATTATTATGGTATACAGTGACAGCCCAAGAAATCAGTTGGCGCGACAGAGGGCCAGAACGTATGACAAGGCATGCTGTGGCATGCTATTTGCGGAAACGTAAAGGCGATGATATACCCAACACAAATCTTGGAAAAGAAAGAGGTCAAGACATGGGAACCTTTCGCTAATGAGCAAAATATTGGAAGGTTAGTTTAATTTCATGTATTATTAAGGTATACAGTGACAGCCCAAGAAATCAGTCAACGCGTTAGATTTCGGCAACAGAAAGAGGTCAAGACATGGGAACCTTTCCATAATGAGCAAAATATGTGATGGTAAGTTTAATTTCATATACCGTATTATCCCTAATAAGCGCCCACCCCTAAATAATGACTTGAAAAGAAAAAGCGATTAAATACCCACCCATCCTACCCTAAATGCTGAAAAGTTATTTAATTTGGATTCATTACTTCATGAATAATCGCGATAGCTGCGTACCAAGTGCGTTCCAATGAAAGTAATCGTTAGATGAGAACGCGCACGCCGTGACAGGTTACTAATAATTGCCTGAAAGTACTACGCCAAAGTGTTCGATTGTTTTGCTTAATGACCGACCAATCAAATTAACGCCTCACGCCCCTAAACTGGATATTCAATGAGTTATGAAGAAACACGATTAAAGCTTATTTTTGATTGGTTGAATGATAAAAATGTTAATGAGGGGATGACCTGACTTGGACTGTTTCAATAACTAAGAAGGGGTGGACAAAATAAACAGAAAACCAATTAATTATTAGCAAGATTATATCGTTACAAATCAACGATTTGGATAAATTTGCATCTTTTTCAGTAATGAATGAGAATTATGACTGCTTAACAACTGTTTTCGTGAATTTGTTTAGAAATCATCGGTTGTTGTTCTGGTCATTCGGAATTCCTCAGACCTGAACAAAAACCTCTGATTTTAAAACAAATTCACGAAAACAGTTGCTACGCAGTCCTTATTCTCTAAATAAAGACCCCTAACTTTAACCATGAGTATGGTAGACGATTCACACAATTTATAAGGAAATCTTACCAGTATGCCACTGACACAATACTTGTGCCAATATTGTGCCAATATTAACTGCAAATAAGTGTGCTCAACAAGAAGGCAAGGAAGACTGTAGTAAAGGACCGCTACAGGTTAAATTTAAGTTTTCTTCCAATTTCTTCACATTGTGACAATATAAATTGAATCTGATGGTTGATTTTGGTTGTTCATAATAGTATATTCGCCCGTGTATTCCGAGAACATTTAGCTTTAAATGGTGGAAAATGTCAATATTTTTACTAAATAGATGTTTTCTAGAAGTTCAAATTTAATAGACAAACAAAAATAGAGTTTCATCTTCAAATAACTAGAAAAAGGATGATAAATCCTTAAGTATCGGCAGTTAATATTTTGTTTTCGTTAGAGTCAAAATTGCCATTGCTTTACACGTAGGTGCGCAGAATTTTTTCTGTCGCTTTACTGCGCAAGTCGGAGATTGTTATAATCATGACGTCACTTCTGATGCTAGTCTTGTTCTCGTGCCGCCGAGTGTTACGAAAAGGAGCCAATAAAAATGACTTGGAATAAAACTAGTGGTGCACCCAGATACAAGGAATCATACCAAAATGGCGCGCAATCGTAAGAAGATGTAAACAATTATGAAATCCATCAAGACTCATGAGCGCCATAATGCCTGTATTTCCTTGTGTTTTGTTTCTAAAATTTGTTACTTCAAATTGTAAAATATAGATTTTAATTTTCATGCACACATGGGCACCAGATTTAAGTTCCACCCCCGAATTTACATATATTTTGGGGTAAAAAAAGGGTGGGACTATACACGTGTCAGTACGGTAATGGGCACGGTTGTGCTTGCTGGATTCCTCCTTTAACAGATAGTACCAAGGTTTCTCATTTTACACATTAGTTTTTTTCATTTTTTTCTACAGAATAAAGAAATTACAAGCCGACAGGTTGAGCCTGTGATGGAATCTGCCATTGAGGACCCAACCTTGGATTTCGTACAAGGAAGAAGTTATGAGGAAACCGAGGAGTATTAAGTAATCCCTCTGTCGTCAAAACGGCGGGGTGCCAAATTGATGGACCATCATGGCTACTCATATACAATCAAAAGGAACACTGCCACAGCAACACATTGGCGTTGTGCGAAGAGGGGTCAACCAATAAACTGCAAAGCAGAGGTCTATCAGAAAGGAGGCCTGTTCAGTTTGAAGGAAATTGGGCATAATCACAACCCAATTGTGAACACGGATGTAGTATTAAAGATGATGGCATCTGCAAAAGACCTGGCAGAGAGCAGGCCTTTTGATGCGGCAGCAAAGATTGTGGAAGGGGCCATGTTATTTGCCATATCTTCTGACAACCCGATTCCACTACCGAGTCTGCCAAGTGTAAGGATCACTTAATAGAGCAAGGGAAAGAACGCGGCCAAAGCATCCAAGGAACCTAAACTTCAGTCTTGACAAAGAACATCTACCTGATACCTTACTGATTGTATGAACATTACAACAAATAGGAGACATCTGGTTTTTGCCACACCACAATCTTACTATAATTCACCGTATGTTGTATGTATGTATGTATGTGTGTATGTATCCTGAAAAGGCTTTCTCATTTTGCATTTTAAAGCCGTGAATATTTCACTGATACTAAATAATGACCGGACACGGGTTATAAGCTATAAATGGCCGAAAACCGTACAGAATTGAATGAGATATGAGCAAAATTATGGCAATTTAGGGCCTTTTCAGCCCGGCTTTTGAGACTATTTCATGTTTGTTTTTCTCTGCGTACACTGTAACCATGCAGTCGGCGCGTAGCACATAACGCGTCGCATTGCGCCATGCAAAATAAACTCGCACACGCACCTACACCCACGCACCCCTACACACGCGGGCGGGTAAATATTGTAGAAATATGCTGCGCCACACGGGGTTGGTTATGGTTTAGGCATTGGGGTTGAGATAAGCCACGGGGCGGGCGGAGGCGCGGGGACGGGCGGGATGGCAGGGCGGGCGGGGGGGGGGGGGGGGGGGGGGCGGCAGCGCGTCATAAGGTAACGAAATAATGTGGTTTCTGATAAAACAAAACATGATATGGTGAATCTAAATTACGTAACATGGTGTCAGATGTGGGATTTGATACTGTATGTGACACGCTGGTGGACAAATATTGTAGAAATACGCCGCGCTACGGGAGATGGTTAAGGTTAGGCCTTGGCGTTGAGATATATAAGCCGCGGGACGGGAACTTTAGGCCTTGGTTTGAGATATGCCACGGGCGGGGCGGGGCGGTGACGAATGGGGGGGGGGGGGGGGGTGGGGGGTGTAATGTGGTTTGGGAGGCAGGGGGTTAATGAAGAAATGTGATGCTAAATTGCGTAACGGATATGCAGCGGGCGGGAGCGGGCGGGCGGGGCAGGGCACCGGGGAGTGACTGGTGGGCTACGGGAGATGGTTAAGGTTTAGGCCTTGGAGTTGAAATATGCCACGGGGCGTGGGCGGGCGGGGGTTTTTTTTCTGTGTGTTTCGTTATCAATTTTCCAACACTTAGGCCTATGTGTTGTTTCATTTGTAGGTGTTCTGGTAGGCCCTACTCCCTAGCGGGAGAGCCCGTCCGAAGGACGGGCGTTCCGCTAGTTTGGAATAAAGACCCCTAACTTTAACATAACCATGAGTGTGGTAGACAATTCACATATCACAATTTAAAAGGAGATCTTGTCAGTATGCCGTTAGTGATTGTTTGGGAGATTCATAAAAGAAGCGGCACAGTTTGCCAAATATTTGTTTGTGGCAAGATGGCAGTATAAACAATTTACTGAAGCAACTGATACGATTTCTGCAAATGAGGTGGTGCTGGTCATGGACTTTGCTGAAAACTATTCCTGTCGGTATCAAAATGAAGTACAATCCACATACTGGGGTAAGACAACGATTACCATTCATCCAATTGTTGCTCATTATAAGTGCCCCACGTGTTAGTCGCCCGTACGAGAAGCGGTGAACTTTATTTTGGACGACCACAAACTGTGCCACAAGGCAATCATTTAAAATGTGCAAGTTGCGAGTTGGATTCTGCCAGTTGATATTTACGAGTTGTCAAACAGGAGTTGCTAGTTTCTCATATTTGCGAGTTGATTCCCCTTTACTGACAATGATACATTTATTTTGATAAAGACTATGTAATTCTGGTGTATGCATGATGTTGAGCTGGATTGTTCCCGTTCAAAAGGTAAAGTGTTATGAAGTCTGAAATGTCGAAGGATGATGTAGCCGAAATCACTAGGTTGAATTTTTCCACTCAGATCAGGGCACCAAAGACACAAGATCAAAACTCATGGAAGATTGTAGCCAGGCCTACACTGCAGGGAAGAATGATGTAGCCGAAATCACTAGGTTGAATTTTTCCACTCAGATCAGAGCACCAAAGATGCAAGATCAAAACTCATGGTAGATTGTAGCCAGGCCTACAACGCAGGGAAGGATGATGTAGCCGAAATCACTAGGTTGAATTTTTCCACTCAGATCAGAGCACCAAAGATGCAAGATCAAAACTCATGGTAGATTGTAGCCAGGCCTACAATGCAGGGAAGGATGATGTAGCCGAAATCACTAGGTTGAATAGACTTGTGGAGGAGGAAGAAAGTCAACCAAAGGGAGAGATGAGTGAGAAGGAACGGCAGAGTATAGTGAACACTATCACACAGGAAATCACAAATTGGTTTGTATGATAATATGTTTATTTCAACATAAATTTAAAAAGTATATTTATCTATTTTTTGTGTTGTTGGTATATTTACTTATACATAAAACGTCCGATTGGTAAAAAGTTGGCCGTACATGTAGTCATGTATGTCATCCTGTGGACAAAATGTTAACTTTTTATGTCAAAATTACATCCGTAACCGATGGCTTTGAGTGCGGACTTGACATGTTTATGTTCTGCTTGTTTGTAATCGTCCCAATATCAGTCTACATGCTTCCATAGATGTCTAATTTCAAGATTATGAAAATAGATACCAAACAACAATGTAAAATAATGTGTCATTATATTATTCATTCTACAGTCTGTTTATTTGGAGGAAGAAGTGGGGTATGAGTCGTATTTCATAGCATCCCATCCAAATGATGGACAGATTGTTACGGGTTCTCAATTTGGGATTGAATTTGCCAACTTAAAAACCAAAAACCAATACGAGATTTCCAATATGCCGTTGGAGGCAGAGGTAGGTATCTCTTTTTGATAGAACACAGACATGTAGTTGGAAAATTGTATTCAGTTTTGAAGGAAAAAAAACACACATTTTCTTTACTCTTTATACCCCCACCAGTACCTCAAACTATTTTATTTTGACCCCCTCATTTTAGGTTCAACTGTTTGACCCCCCCCCCCCCCACCCCACCCCATATCACAACTCTTTCAACCAATATTGAACAAGAAACAGAAAATTAAATTTTGTTTCCAATTTATAGCTTAAAAATAAACTGACGTATTTAGAAAATAATTAGTGAAATAATTAAAGATTTGATATCCTTTTGTATCTGTGCTTACTATGTGCCAATGACCTAAATCCCTCTTCCCATATAAGGGCACAGTGTGGTATTCCTGTACACATATGTGATGTGATCTGTGAAAACCCGTCGGATGTCGCAAAATGTGAACTAGGGATTATGGGTAAAATAAAAATTAAAAAAAAAAAATTAAAAAAACCCTGTAATTTTTGTTTTTAGATTTTTTTAAAGAAAATTAGTTTCCAATACTTTGTGTCATCATCTTTCATGAAATTTCACCTTCAAACACTTACTTAAGTCACTTTTATTATTAACCTTATAATGTTATTATATTGAATTATGTATCTTGTTTGGCCTGTTTTCATGATTTCTTGTTTTGTAGCTTTTGATGACATCACAATCAT
This sequence comes from Ophiura sarsii, assembly GCA_035610835.1. Classification (NCBI taxonomy): domain Eukaryota; kingdom Metazoa; phylum Echinodermata; class Ophiuroidea; order Amphilepidida; family Ophiuridae; genus Ophiura; species Ophiura sarsii. Next base: position 1,826,712 of record CM069451.1, on the reverse strand, counting down.
CATTCACTCATAACTTTTTTTGTAGTATTCGTAGAAAAATGATCTAAACAGTTCAGTAATCAGCACAGTTTTAGCTTTCTTATGATATAAATATCTCCAATATGAAAAATGCCACCATGTGGCGGGTTTTCACAGATCGCATCACATATGACACTCTAATTTATCCACTTGTACAATGCATGTGATTCTAATATGATGTACTTTATGACCAAGGCTCAAGATAACAGGTTTTTTACCGGTAGCTACTTTTTTCTCAAAAGTAGCGCCCGGATCATGGGATTTATTGAGAACCAGGAGCTACTTTCAGTCTACCGGGAGCTAACTTTTTATTAAATCCAGCGTAGCAGCATTGTCAAATCGAAATTTGATGTCTTGAGCAAGCTTCCCGATCGTCAACGGGCGCTGGTTTCAGCGCTTGGTTGTTTATTTTTCAGCATTACCGGGCGCTATGGCAGATAAAACCTTCTTACAATTGATGGCAACGGTGGCTGAATTTATCGAAATGGCCGCACAAAATTGAAACTGCCGAATTCGACAGACTACACATTGGGTTTTTTCTCGACACACAAGGTATTTTGACATTCATCATTTTTGTTGGCAACACGATATAATAAAGGCCAAAAAAAAAAAAATCATCTGATACTCCATGCAGAAGAGGAGCTGAATGACATTTATTTGTTTACCCATATGTTATAAAGGAGTAAACAAGAATACCCCCCGGTATTCAGATGTAAGGATTTTGAGTTCTTTCAACGTTTTGCTTATACGACATATTTAGCGAAACAGGTGCCATCCGGCATCAAAACAGATGAGGGATTAAAGAACTCGTGTTTTTGCTTATACGTTATATTGAGCGAAAACTAGTACCACCTTGTATCAAATCAGATGGGGGTGGAGAGACAACCCTTTTGAGGAGATTTGTCAATATTTCTCATAGCCTATCCCTTAAGCGCTGCCTTGGTTTGCTGAAAATCAGAAGTCATCAGGCAGACAACTACGAGGATATTTGCACAAGTTTAGACATAACGATATCATCAACTTCAAGACGTTCTGTGACTGGAAACCTTCTTACATGTGTTTGAAAAATGTCTGCCTGTTTGTTTGTAATAATTGCCGTACTGGACTTTGAACTAGAAGTAACAGAAAAGTTGCAGAGAGAGACAATGTCGGCCAGAATGCACAACATTGATGCGGAGGAGATAATGGGCACCTTTAGCGCAAACAAAGAAAGGGCAAAAAATGCTAACGTTACCGTTATAACAGCTAGAATGTGGGCCAGAAAAAAACAACGTTGATCCATGGCTCAATGATATGTACCAAGTAAAAAGGGACAGCATCGTGACATGAGCAATTGGAAGAGGCAGGAAACGGAGAAGAGAGATCCGGATGAAGGATATATCGATTTGAAAAAAGAGATGTCAAGGAGAGCTGCAAATACGAGACAAAAGGGAATCTCAAAAAGAAAGGAAGGACATTGAAAAGCGGCCAAGAGACATTGATACAAGCACCTCGAAATCTGTGTTCCCAGGTTTATCAGCTGACATTCATTCCCTTTTCACTGACATTCTTACAGGCACCATCGTAGGTCGTAAGATTTGCCTCTCAGGCAAAAAAATAAAAGTTGACTTGCCCTTTCAGGGCCAGAGTCTGGGTCGGACAGTCGTTTTGTTTTTTGGGGTTTTTTGGGGGTTTTTTCAAAATTTAAACAGGGAGATACTACACAAAACACGTTTTAAAGATTTATCTTTTTTGATTTTTGATTTATCTTTTTTTAATTTTTTAAACAAGCAGATACTACTCAAAAACACATTTTTTCCCTTAATTGTTATGTGCTTCTTTTTTTTTACTTACTTAAAAAAAATAGCGACCCTAGATTTCCCAAAATGTGGGTCGGTCGGAAAGGGCAAGTCAATTTTATTTTTTTTGCCTCATGGTTCTACAAGGATACTAATTCAAAGACCATCTACTATGGAAAAGTTGAAAAGCTGAAACAAAGAAAAGGACATAGATACTGTTTATCACATTGGATATTGGTCTGAAGATGAAACCTTTGAGGATGCAACCGACTACGATATGAACTAGTTAATCTGTGCTACGAGGCAGCAGAGGACTCAAACATGCGGCAAGAGTACCGGGCAAAGAGCACACCACTCATGACATTCAATACCCAGGTATTGAGACAACTTTCTCTAAGCAATAGGTAATGATTTTTTGCTTATTTTCGATATCCCTAAATTGGCTCTGGGAGCGGACCTCCTGTGTGATGACCTGATTGTCTGCTGAAAAACTTGGAAGATAAAATAAAAGAACAGATGATGTCAGGTGAGCTTAAATTTTGTGTAAATTATGATTTTTATGTCCTTGTTTGCCAGCATTGTCACACATAACAGATTGTAAATGAGGACATTTGTGTAATACTTATTGATTTGTCCACATGATGACCCCAAATTTTCTTCCATTCTTTACAGTTATATACTCCCCTACACTTGCCCCCACTTAAAAACTAGTGATTATAACGCATGTTGTAAGCTTAAAAATGACACCAAGTTTTTTAAGAATGACCCAGAAATAAGAAATTTACATATTTTAGACTTTGACATGAAAATGGGTCAACGGGGTCACAATCCAAGTCCTATAGGAAAACCAGATATGTTGCCTATAGATAGCTAGTGAGGTGATGCTGGGGCTGGCTAGAAAGCTAGTGAGGTGGTGCTGGTGCTGGCTTGGCAAAGACATAAAAGAGTACAAACACGGGCTTGTGCCCATTCCTGCATCATGAAGGCTTATCCAAATGGCGCAAACAACTTTGTAACACTTTGCCATTTGTATTTTGATTTCTGGGAAATACAGATATGTGGCATACAGAAATCTAGTGCGGTGGTGCTGGGGCTGGCTCGGCAAAGACATAAGAGTACAAACACGGGCTTGTGCGCATTCCTGCATCATGAAGGCTTATCCAGATGGCGCAAACAACTTTGTAACACTTTGCCATTTGTATTTTGATATCTGGGAAATACAGATATGTGGCATACAGAAAGCTAGTGAGGTGGTGCTGGGGCTGGCTCGGCAAAGACATAAAGAGTACAAACACCGGCTTGTGCTCATTTCTGCATCATGAAGGCATATCCAGATGGTGCAAACAACTTTGTAACACTTTGCCATTTGTATTTTGATATCTGGGAAATACAGATACGTGGCCTACAGAAAGCTAGTGAGGTGGTGCTGGGGCTGGCTCGGCAAAGCCATAAGAGTACAAACACCGGCTTGTGCTCATTTCTGCATCATGAAGGCATATCCAGATGGTGCAAACAACTTTGTAACACTTTGCCATTTGTATTTTGATATCTGGGAAATACAGATACGTGGCCTACAGAAAGCTAGTGAGGTGGTGCTGGGGCTGGCTCGGCAAAGCCATAAGAGTACAAACACCGGCTTGTGCTCATTTCTGCATCATGAAGGCATATCCAGATGGTGCAAACAACTTTGTAACACTTTGCCATTTGTATTTTGATATCTGGGAAATACAGATACGTGGCCTACAGAAAGCTAGTGAGGTGGTGCTGGGGCTGGCTCGGCAAAGCCATAAGAGTACAAACACCGGCTTGTGCTCATTTTGCATCATGAAGGCATATCCAGATGGTGCAAACAACTTTTTAACACTTTGCCATTTGTATTTTGATTTCTAGGAAATACAGATACGTGGCGTACAGAAAGCTAGTGAGGTGGTGCTGAGGCTGGCTCGGCAAAGACATAAGAGTACAAACACCGGCTTGTGCACATTCCTGCATTATGAAGGCATATCCAGACGGTGGCAACAACTACAATGGAACAATCTTGCGCCCATTGGTGAGTGATGGATAAGATACAAACCAAAAACAATAACATTATTTCAGTTTCAATTATCTACACATTTATGTAGCAACTATTTGTTACATGTAACTGTATGTGAATAGGTACTTCCATCATATTACTGAATAATCACTCTCAAAAGGATCACAAATCCGAGAAAGAAAATGAGCAATATTTGTTGCAGAAAGCAGAGTGAACGTAACCGCAATTCTAAAGATTATGAAAGACCCCAACGTGTGTAAGTTTGGACCTACAAATATAAATCTTGTAACACTTTGCCATTTGTATTTTGATTTCTAGGAAATACACAGATACGTGGCCTATAGAAACATGAGGTGCTGCTGGGGCTGGCTCGGCAAAGAAATTAGAGTTTAAACACCGGCTTGTGCTCAGCTAACTACTGAAGACAAATCCATATGTTGTATACGTGGTGAAGTGACAACAGGTGTGCATAGCATTTATGGTGTGGAATCCATGTTTCATAGGTTAAGACAGATATTGAATTGTGGATACGGAAGGAACGATACATGACAAGACCTCAAATGTCATATTAATTTAAGACCAGGTGTGCATTATCCTGATGGCGCCAACAACTATAAAGGAACAATCTTGCGCCCATTAGTGATGGATTAGATTAAAAACTAAAAACAATAACATTATTTCAGTTTCAGTACATACATGCCCAGTATCTCACGGAAGAAGCGAATACATTGCTACGAAATAGATGCAACGGTTGCCAAACGGATGATCCTAGTCAACTGAATCATATATGAATTGACCCTCAGCCAGCCTTGGACCCGCTCATCTTGTACTTGTACATTGAAGCATTGGAGTGGATAGATCTCACCTGTGTGGAATCGATGTTTCATAGGTTAAGACAGATATTGAATTGGGGATACGGAAGGAACGATACTCGACAAGACCTCAAATGTCTCAGAAAAGCCTTATGACGTTTGTAAAATATCGACATTGTAAATCGACCGTCAGTCAACTTGATTACCAACTAATTTGTCCGTTATCAACCCAGCTGTATCGACCATGGACAACTCGACCGTAACCAATTTCATAATCGACAGAAATGGACACTGAGATATTTTATAATGTAACTTGCTGGTGAGCACAAAGATCCATCAGAAACTAGAGCCAACTCATGCACAGCCTATGTTTCATTCAAGTTCTATACAGGGAATTTATGAACAGCTTGTCATGTCCTTATCAAAGGAGAACATCAGGGTCACAAATTTGTGCCAGAAGAAGACAGAGTCAATCTGATTGATGGTGACTTCCTTGCTTATATAGAATTTGTTAATACGCCAAGGACAGTCAAATACTGACATCATAGTTCAAGTGAGGGAGTGGTCGAAGAGTAGAGGTCATGAGGACATGCGAAATCGTATGTTCTTCCCAACCCCACAAGATATAATTTATCACAAGAAAAGGCCACTTGTTAAAACAAGACTCGATTTCAATGATGCACGTGTTTACAGAAGTTGTGCCAAGGACCAATGAAAGATGACATACTTTCAGAACTTATCAAATTTACACAATCAACCGCTGATGGAAATGACTGCGGAAGAAGACGTAATGGAAGATTTAGGTCAGGAAGATATTGATGTTGACATAGATTGATATTCATGATGATGAAGGATCAAAACCGCTATTTGCAGGTGCTACAGTTACATTGATGGAAAGCATGTTACTAAATACTGGCGTATGCCATGAAGCATTAACTAACTGGAGTCGCTTTGGCTTATCTCCTGGTACTCATTTCTTTGCACTGCTTATCGCTAAACCTGTGCAAATCTTCTTTATTTTTATCAAAGTTTTTGTTTTGGAATGCTGTAGTTTTCGACAAGTTTTGTGGGAAATGCTTTTATTTATTGGAAGAAGAGGTGCCAGCATCATGTCCCACCTACAACGCTGATTTGATAGCACGATCTTCCATTTATTTTGATTTGTGTGGAAATTCCTATGATTGAACAACTACAGGACATGTTTGCAAATCCACACTTTTTTTGAAGATTTACAATATCATTTTCATCAACAAAAGCAGAAGCAAATTAACAATTAACAGCATTGGCAATCGCTACGCAAACATTCACCCTCTCCCAAAAAGCAAACAAAATGAGGATGTTTCCCGTCCTCTGTTTCCTTCTCTTCTAAGGCGATCACCAACAAAGCATGACACAAAAAATATGGCAACTATCTCCCAGGAGCCTACAAGAAGAAGAACAAGTGTGTGCAGTCTTATTCTTCCCAATAAAGTACTTCCTTATGAAATGTGTCACAAACCCTTTTGTGGGCTTTGCCCATGTAGTACATGTTGTCATATCATACATTAATGTCTATTTTCTATGTTTTGAATGTTAATAGTCCCAAATTAACAACACAGTTGGTCTTAGCCCTTGGAGTGATAAGGTTTTGGCTACGTCGATAAATGCTGGTACGTACAGTTAGTAATTGAACATTTGAATTGAAATGTTGTGATTTCTTGGAAATGGTTTCTCGAGGGCCTTGCATATGTGAAAGAAATGGCAATATTAAATATTTTCATCTGAAAAACAACCAAAATTGATTCATTATTGTATACCAACATTTCCAACAAATTTCTAGCTCAATGTATGTTCAACAGACACACACGAACACTCCTGCCAACGAAGTTGACACTTCTAATCACAGAGATACAGCAAGGTGTGAAACGGTCAAAGCAAAAGAACCAAAAGACTCAAAAGCATTACTATGACAAACATGCCAAAGAGCTGCTACCTCGCAAAATGTGTGATACTGTCAGACTCAAGCATGGTCATACATGGATAAAAGCAAGAGTAACAGCCGACACAGGAATACGATCATACAAAGTGGTTATGGAAGGTTAGGACATTTTGTCATAATCATGTATACATGTAATGTCTATTGTCTATGTTTTGAATGTTAATCGTTCCAAATTAACAACACAGTTGGTCTTTAGCCCTTGGAGTGATAAGGTTTTGGCTACGTCAATAAATGCTGGTACGTACAGTTAGTAAATTGAACATTTGAATTGAAATGTTGTGATTTCTTGGAAATGGTTTCCTGAGGGGCCTTGCCTCATAATGTGAAAGAAATGGCAATATTAAATATTTTCATCTGAAAACAACCAACATTGGCTGTGTGTGTTGTGTTTCTTTGCTTCACATGTACCGTAAAACGGGGTGAATAGGGACATTGGGGTGATCAATAGGGACAAAATGGGAAAAGTTTTTGAAATGTCAATTTTTTGTATTTGCTGTATAATTTTATTTTATTTTTTCCAAATATTTAAAGAGCAATATAATAGTGTTCAGGAAATGGTTCAGTTGATGTGAAAGAACAAATGTGGAGCCCAGGGTATTGAAAATAATGGTGTCCGAAAAAACACTGAAAAAATGGAGTGGTCAAAACTTTCCTGCTCCTAACTGCATAATTTAAGCAAATGAGCTGGAAATGCACCAGAACCTAGCTTTAAAGGTTCTTCAACATACTCTTTGACATTGGTAAGAAATTCTGAAAGGATTTTAAATTTCAAGTTTTTTTTGCATTTTTTCCGTAACATTTGTAAAATCTGGGGTCAATAGGGACACTAACGTTTTTAATGAAAATATTTTACCCACTCCATTATATTTAAATTTTTGAAAGAGCAGTTTAAAGGCTTATTATATGGACATAATATCATCTCAAAAGTTTGACTCATTTGTGTACAAGAAAACAATTATGGTCTGGATAAGTGTATACCGATATGTCCCTATGACCCAGTTCTATGAACGCTTGATTGAAAGCTTCAATTTTTGAGCTGTATGTTGCCATTGTTGACCAGAAATGTTCATATTTCTTGTTAAAACTGATACTATAACTTTAATATGTAATAAACCAGCTCTAAAAGTGGGCCAGATATACTTCATTCTAATATTCCGAGAGATGAGGGTGCTATTTTGTTCACTAGTATTTTTCACATTTAATGACACATAATATTTATCTCCATATTTGTAGAAAAGGTGAACATTTGATACTGAATTGTTACATATCAATTAAAATATAAAGCTCAATTCAAAGAATAACATATTTTATGATGTTCAAGCACCTAAATAACTCTTTACCTAAATCAGTCAAGTATTTATTTCCTTGTTAACTGACACGTCTAAGAAATGTTGTAAACAAATAATTTTGAATAGTTATAATGGTAAAAACTAATTAAAGTGATTGTTTCGGTTTTTCAAAACTCGCTCATTATCCATATTCACTCATATGTAGAATAAAACGGGTGAAAACTCTTCAAATCTAGTGATTTCCCTACCCAGAAAAATGCTGTCCAAAAAAATGCTATTCACCCCGATGTCGGGGTGAATAGGGACACCGACCTTTGCAAGAAAAAAATATATACCCATCACATATTTTTAACTATTTATAGTGGCAGTTCAAAGGCATTATAGGTGGACATAATATGTGCTGGAAAGTTTGGCTCATGAGGCTACATTGAAAAAACTACAATCTAGAGAGTGCTGAAACTGTCCCTATCCACCCTGTTTTACGGTAGCCTAAGAACTCTCTGGAGACAACATGTTTATTTTCTCAAAATTTTGACAAATTTGCCACTATTTTTTTTACTATTTGCAGATCTTGTACAAGCAAGCAGCTTCTGTACTGTGTATACCAGCACTTCTGCTTGAGAAGGTCAACAAACTAATCATAGGAAAGGAAGATGAGCTTTCTTTGGCAGCAACAATTGTTTGGGATGGCGCAAGTCTGTGTATGATGCCCGCTACTCCATATATTTGGAGAAGATCATGGTAGGCAACTGGCCTACAGTAAGCAAGTAAGGCAATCCATTATGTGTTCAATCTTCAATACCAAGCAGGTATGAATAAAACTCTAACATTTGTGCAGAAATTCATATGCAGCATGGATGATAATGTAAACAAACCACACCAAGTAATTTCCCTTTGGGGAAAACTCTTGTAGACAGAAGCTTGCAATATGCATCTCATAATGCCAATGCAGGTATTTTCAGGGCAGGTAAAAGTTGTTTGTAGTTATAACACTGCCTCTGTGGCTAACTTGTTATTAATTGAAACAGAAAAAGTTGAAACCACCATGTAATGTTTGAAACATATGTACAATAGTGTTGGAAGTTTTTTGTGTATTTAAAATATTGGCAAGTTTATACCAGTACTTTGATACCACAGGTGTATACAAACCTGAGAGTATATACAACTATAAACTGAAGACCTAGCTCAGTCTCTTGATCTCCCGGTTTGTAACGCTATGGGAAATCCATGTACCATATTGGATTGTCGCCCATGGAGGCCAAAATAGTGTACCTTCGTTATTTGCTGCGGGGACTCGATACCAACATTTCCAACAAATGTCCAACAATGATATGATTCCTGCAGGGAAAATATAAAAAGACATTACCAAATGAACCCCAGGATGCATCTCGTAAAAAGAGTCAATCCTTTGCTTTTTGGGAAAAATTGTTTCCGCTGTGTTGTCACATATGGACGATTACAGTGATTTAGTGACGGAGCTCAATTGTGCTATATTGCAGCTATTTGCAAAATATTTGCCAATTGCCATTTTTTTAACCTCTGCACATTTTCAAATTATACCAATCTATTTGTTATTAATGATTGTTTTGTTTTTTTAAAAATCAGGTGCCAAAGGTCCTGATTTTGGGTCATTGGCGACTCCCTCCCCAAGCAATTGGCTTACAACATGTGGCCAAAACATTTTGCCGCCAATGTTAGGACTTATCAATGCGCCACATTCAATAAATTGCATCAGTCCATTGCAATTGATGGAGAGCCCTTGGCTGATAATACAGTTGGTGTTGTGCTACATGTGGGTACAAACCTACCGAAAGGAGATATCATTTTCAAGGACATGGGAGACTTCAAACATTTATTAGCCCACTATTTGTTGCAGCAGTGTTGCCGAACAACATTCCATCCAGAAAGCCACCAAACGGGAAAACTCCCAATTTTAACAAATTAACAACACAGTTGGTCTTAGCCCTTGGAGTGATAAGGTTTTGGCTACGTCGATAAATGCTGGTACGTACAGTTAGTAAATTGAACATTTTAATTGAAATGTTGTGATTTCTTTTAAATGGTTTCCTGAGGGGCCTTGCCTCATATGAGAAAGAAATGGTGATTCAAAATTTGTTCAGCAAACATCTTTTTCCATGTTTCTTTTTCTCTTTCCAGCCAACAGGAGATATTCCAAGTCCAAGAATGGGTGCCACACTGACAAAATTAGTGAAGGACACATTGCTTTTGGTAGGAGGCTACAGATTTCCCTACACAGACACCGACAGTTATTGGACCATGGGAATGTGCAGTCTAGATATGTATGTGTATAACATGGCATCTTTACAATGGTCTAAGTTAGCCAATGACACAACTGACTTTGTCAGATTTAACCACATCAACCCCAGATGGAATATTGATTGCTGGTGGTGCATTCATCCATTCAGATAGAACATTGCAGCCCAGGAGGGAGGTTTTGCAGGTTTGGTGGGAAGACACAGCTGCAATATCGGCAAGTTAGTAGTATGGATCTGTGGAGTATGGTGCACCTCATCATGGAAGATAACCAAATCAATGTTGTAGGTGGCTATACAAGCATGCATGAGCCATCAAATACAATTCATAGAATGGACCCAACCACTTTTGTTGTTTGTCAAGGAGATAGTGACGACACACAGGTATCAGAAGATGAAGATGAACCTCAGTCAGATGAAGTACTAGCAGCAACAGTAAGACTTTCTGTGTTCTCTTGCAATCCATGCAAGTTGGACAAAGGGAGACGAGGAGAAGCAGACTTTGGGCAAATTCAGGATTTCGGCCTGATCAAAATCGGAAATGAACCATATGCAACCTGTCAAAAGTGCAATTTAAACTTTCGTTTGTTCTGTGAAGGGGGAACGTCATATTCCAAAAACTCTTGACAGAATGGAGTATCACTGCAAAAAATGCAGAATAGGACGAAGAGGTTTTGTGTGGAAATGAAATAAAAAAGTTTATTTTCATTCGCTTCTTTGAGAATGTTATGATACTTGTAGTAGATATAATGATATTTTAACAAACACCATTTTGCATTGATTATATTATCACTTGGGTATGAAATTAATTATACATTTCCAATATATGAACATATTAGTCAAAATTCAATTTGAACTTTTATTGTCAGCCAGATAACCGTCAAGAATAAGGATTGTTTGTTTGGTTTTCATTTGGCAAAGGGTGAAAAGTGTTATAATTATCTGTTATTTTCATTATTTTGAAACAATTGGTTGTAAATGTAACCAATATCAAACCATTATGATGTGGGCTCCACAATTTAATTATTTTACAACTCCAACATTTCCAACAAATGTCATCTTTGATTTTATCGTGTCCATCGGAATGTTCCTGCTCACCACAAACAAATATTGTTGATAGTTTTTGTGATTCCTGCAGGGAAAATATAACAAGAGTAGTACAAGACATTACCAGATGGATCCCGGGATGCTTCTCGTAAAAAGAGTCAACCCCTTTGTTTTTTTGGAATATTTGTTTCCGCAGTGTTTTTTTGGAATATTTGTTTCCGCAGTGTTGTCACGTATGGACAATTACAGTGATTTAGTGACAGAGCTCAATTGTGCTATATTGCAGCTATTTGCAAAACATTTGCCAATTGCCTGCCATTTATTTAACTTGGGTCATTTCTTTTTGAATTCACCTATGATGTATACAGGATGACCTACACCTATCCTTTGTAGGTTATGAACTGTTTGCAAAAAAACACCAACAACATCACAATATGTTCCATTGGTTTGCTTGGAGAGGAAGCGCAAGATTAAGAAGAGTCGGCAGCCCTTGATATTGAGTGGCCAGAGCAGAAGCCCCCCCCCCCCCTGTTTGATCCCACATAATTTTTCCGTTTTATTCTGAGAACACCGTAACTTGCTGGCCCGATTCTGGTTTTAACTGATTCAAGTACCTGAATATATTGGCCATCTTTTGTAGAAATGTCAGAACATTTGTTGGTGCCATTTCTGAGAAATAGAGCTTTGAATATTATTATTTACTATAATAGCGCCCTCATCGGCCACATTTCCCATAGAGTTACATGTAAATGTGTGTAAAGTAGAAAATGCTGATAATTTAAAAAGGGCTCGAACAATTTTCGTGAAATTTTCACCGTATACTCGTATTCATTAGCGCTACCTAAATCAGGTCAAACCATAACTGGGCCACTATGTATTCTTTTTTTTATTTGTCAGCTGGACAAAAAAGAAGTATGACTGATGCTCATAACTTCAATGAGCCATCACCAGCAGCTTCTATGGGATCAGCCAAAATGTCTCGACCAAACGGTAGCAACATCACCTCAATACCACCTATGGGACCAAACCGTAGCACCAACAACAAAGCACCACCCAAGGCGCCCATGCAACCGAGACGTAGCAAACCATCAGCATCAACACCCATGCAACCAAGGCTCACAAACGAAGAAGATGCTCCATCAACAGCACCCATGATCATGGCACCAGAACGAGCGCCCATGCAACCAAGACGTAGCATACCATCAACATCAACACCCATGCGACCAAGGCGCACCAACGAAGAAGATGCTCCAGCAACAGCACCAATGATCATGGCACCCCCTGATGCGATGGCTAGAGCTACCGCAGCGTTGCAGCCATTATTTGGAGTGTGTGACTTTCATGGTGCAACACTTCACTTCCATTTTGGACAATGATCCTTTGAATATATGATGAACACTAAAAGTCATAGCCTTCCCACTAAAAAAGTCATAGCCTTCCCTTATGAATATAGCCTTTATGTCATAGCCTTCCCTTATAAATATAGCCTTTATTGATGTCATGATTGATAGACGTGTGTATGTAGTCTATATGTAAAATGTAGTAAATGTACAAGAATGAACTTTAATTAATATAATAGGCCGGGCTTTAGGCCTAAAATAATTCATCGTTTTCTCACCTAAACGCCTATTTCAGGGATCATAAACATGATAACTGAATCCAGTTATAATATGTGTGCATGATGTGCATGACTTTTGAATTTAAAAAAAAAATCAAAGCTTACTCGGTCTGAGTCTCGGACGATGAATGAAGAACCCCGGGGTGAAGAACACTTCCCCTAATTATTTATTCCAATCGTAATATTCCAATTCATGCTGTTTTCGCTGCCTTGAAGTCTTCTTAACGACAATAATGAACAATGAAAACAATCCAAATACTGTTGTGTTCCCGGTTGTGTTGTGGTGTGTTTTTCTGGATTTTACTTTTATTTCCCGCGATGGCCGCGATCACTCTGAAACTTTTCTACTTCCCAGACCCAAGTTAATTTGTGGCCCCAGAACATGGGTTACAAAATATAGTTGCAGCACACGATTGGCCTATTCGTTAATCGATCCTCGGAAAAGCTTCTCTGCTATTGGTCAATCCAGAAAAACAATTCTGTAAAAATAGATTTGACTATGACGTATTGGGGATTCCTTTAGAATGACCTATTATTTAATGGGGTGGTACATTTTTACTTCGTGAACTAATCACAAAATAGATGAAATCCGAACTCAAAATAAACCTTAGAACAACTCAATATTCACAATTTGAATTGTAATCGAGAACAAAATGACAGCATAAACAATTGTTTATGATGACAGTTATGAATAAGATTGGTGACCTTGCACGGCTATTTTAAGGTTTTGGTTTTAAATCTACGACTTTGTTTTGGTATCTCGGGATTGCCTCGGGACAATCCCTTGGTACCAAAACAAAGTCGTAGATTTAAAACTAAAACCTTAAAATAGCCGTGCGCAGTCACCAACCTTAAATCAAAGATGCCACCTTACTCATAATGAATTACTCATCAAAGGCTGGGGAAACTATAACCTTGACAAACAGATCGAAGGTATGTTAGTGAGGCAGTTTGCAGCAAAGTCCCAAGGAGAAGATACATGCAAACATAGCCTTTATTATCAATTTTGATCCCATTTTGCACAAAAATCACAAGACACGTAACCACAGGGAAAACTACCATCCGTACCGTTGTGAGAGAAGTGAAAGACCAAGATCCATCAGAAGCTAGAGCCAACTCTCATGCCCAGCCTATGTTTCATTCAAGTTCTATAAAGGGAATTCATGGACAGCTTGTCATGTTCGTATCAAAGGAGAACATCAGGGTCATACATTTGATCCCGAAGAAGGCAGAGTGAATCAGATTGATGGTGACCTGCTTGCTTATATAGAATTTTTGATACTCCAAGGTCAGACAAATACTGGCATCATAGTAAAAGAGTGGTAGAAGAGTAGAGGGCCAAGGACCAATGAAAGATGACATTACTACAGGGTGTCTCAGAAAAAATTACAACGCACCTTTAGAGGATTGTAACTTTCTGAATAAGTGTCAGAATAGAACAACTTAAACAACAAAATAAAGGCAAAATAGTTTGCTATACTTTAAAGAAAACCGGATGTGATTCGGTTCAGTAATTCTAGAGAAATTAGCAATTACGTAACATTAGTCTGGGAACACTTCCATCCAAGTTTGCTCATATTGAGTGATTCAGAGAGCACATACATGAAATCAATACTTCTCTACAAAATGACATGGATTAACATGTTTTTATGGTTCTAGATTTTATTTTACCCCAAATAATATGCCACATGAGACCAAAGTTTAACACAAAATATAAAATAAAAGTTGTCTAGATTATTTTCATCACATTTTATACCTAAGAACAGTAAAATTTAAAATTTGTAGGATAAGTTCAATCTTTTTATAACAATTGGAAACAAAATTATAGTAATTTTAGTAAATATGAACATTGTCGTTATTAAACCAAGTTCAAGATCTAATAACATCGCGCATACAACTTATCAAGCTTCTAGTCTTTACATTTGCAACTTGATGGCTGAAATCATGTATATTATAAAATTATCGCCAATTTTGCACATGATGATCAAATTGTTAGCATCGCAATTGAAAACAAAATAAATGTTTTGTTTACATTAAAAGAGTATGGTCATATCTCTCTCCTTACAATGAGTTGTATTGGGGTTTTTTTGGTTTTCTGGGTGTTATGAATGTTACGAATGATTATTTAGTATTATTAGTGTTATTATAGTGTTGCTAGTGTTGCGCTTGGGTTGCACACACCAAGAGCTCTGCCACAATCCATCTAAATTAGCTGTTTTTTAGCAATTTTCGATTTTTAATTTGCTATCATCTGTGAGATTATAATGTACTGACTGCACTGGACTAATTTTTATCTTTGAATCTTCGATATTCTACCAGAAAATGGATTTTTTTTTGTTGTTGTGATTTTTGAACTTGTAATTATTACTGTACATTGCTTATGAGATGATTACTGTACATTGCCTATATGCCACAACACAGTGGTAGTCAACATCAGTGGTATTGATCCTGGATCACCCAACCTTGTTCACTCTTCATACATGGCTGGTGCTATATTGATTTCACGCACTCTCATCTTATTAACTGGATCAAAAGCGTTTATTAAATGCAGCTTAGTAGTAGTAGTAGAAGTAGTTCTTAGATCACAAATTGAACATTTTATCATAGTATTAAACAGTGCTGGCTAATTAAACATTAATGAGAAAGTTACCAGCCGCGCAAGTGAAAATCTGTCAAAATATGGATGGAAGTGTTCCGTAACCAATCTTACGTAATCACAGATATCTCCATAATTACTTAACAAAATTAAACGCTGTTTTCCTCCAATTGTAGAAAACTAATTTGGCCTTATTTTACCGTTTGAATTGTAAAATTCAGATACTTAATTAGGAAGTTATGATCGCCTAATGGTGCGTTGTAATTATTTTTGAGACACCCTGTATATTTTCAGAACTTATCAAATTTGCACAATCAACCGCTGAGAAATGAAAAATCGATTGAATAATGGCACAACATACATTTAGCTTAAGACGGGGATCTACGGTCAACCCAGAAAGAGGTTCGTGACTCTCTACAACACTACGCAGTGGGCGGTGGTAATCATGAAAACTGCCCTTCAAGATGGTGCAAAGCCAAACAAATCAATATGAATCCTGTCCCTGTGAAAAAGCCCCTTCCACCAGCAGTTGTGGAGGCTACATGTATAGAGCCAATATTTAAGGTATATATATATATTTGCAATACTCGAAAAAAAGACGAGGTGTAAAAAATATTCAAAATATGGAATTTCATATCCACAGATACAGATGTAAAGGCTGATGCCCTGAAGGCAAGTAAGAGAGTAACAATCTGCAAGAATACAGCAACTACAACAAGTACAGGTATACGCGACGAGACAATGTGTGCTACACTAAATCTAGTAACATAGTAACAATCGGCAAGAATACAGCAACTACAACAAGTACAAGAACTAGAAAGAATTCAAGAAAAATTTTACCTCAAGTATCAAGGATGAATATTTAAATGATCACATTGTGGTCAGATGAATCACAATTCAAACTCTACCAAAACGACAAGCGAGCATACTATGGGCCAAGGCAGCATAGACTCATTTTAAAGAACGCTGATACACTTAAATATGTCATTACCAAATTACCACCGTCAGATAAAAATGTTGATAAACATAGGTGTATATCAACATTAAGGAACACGGAATAATGATTGACGGCCTAGTGGCCATTGGGGGAATAAGAAAGCTAAACCCCGCATACTATGGGCCAAGGCAGCATAGACTCATTTTAAAGAACGCTGATACACTTAAATATGTCATTACCAAATTACCACCGTCAGATAAAAATGTTGATAAACATAGGTGTATATCAACATTAAGGAACACGGAATAATGATTGGATGGCCTAGTGGCCATTGGGGGTATAAAAAAGCTAGTAAACCCCGCATACTATGGGCCAAGGCAGACTCATTTTAAAGAACGCTGATACACTTAAATATGTCATTACCAAATTACCACCGTCAGATGAAAATGTTGATAAACATAGGTGTATATCAACATTAAGGAACACGGAATAATGATTGACGGCCTAGTGGCCATTGGGGGAATAAAAAAGCTAGTAAACCCCGCATACTATGGGCCAAGGCAGCATAGACTCATTTTAAAGAACGCTGATACACTTAAATGTGTCATTACCAAATTACCACCGTCAATGTCAGCTTCATCATCAACATCATCCAAACCTGAAGTATCAACAGCAACAGCAAGTTCTACCTCAACATCAAGTACAACAACATCAACCGCTGACTGTATAACATCAAAAGCAATCATTTTCCTGAGGATTTTATTTTGCGATTGCAAAATTTGACTCTGATTTTTACCATGGGGATTTAACGCACCTCAGCATTAAAGGAGTATCGTGCAAAGCGAGTCCCCAGAGCTGGAGCAACGCGGTGAAATTTTAACAGTCGTACTGTAAGCACCGTCTATGAAAACAAGGACACCCTCCTGAAATGCCTCTTAGTCTTATCCATTAGAGACGAAGCACCTCAAGACTCTACAGATGAGGAGGAGCTATCCTACACTCAGTTTGAGTGGGAGATACCAAGACCATTAATGAGGCTGCTGGTCTGATCAAGAATGATCTGATGAAGAATTGTTATTTTACTTGGATTTTTTCCATCGTGTAATGCCTCAAGCTGATGTGCTATATGCAATCCTTCAAAAACGCAGTATCAGTGTGGATATGATCGCCAACGCCGTAGAAGGTTTTAAAGGTTCAGTTGCTAAACTTTGAGAGGAAATAGATGATATTGGAGTACGTCACATAGATTCTGAACCATCAAGAAAGCGAACTAGAACTAGTTCAGAATTGATGAGAGGCGTATGTAAGGAAGCATGCGATATAATGCTTTTCCAGGCAACAGACAGATTTCAATCTGTTGGCCATCTTTACAGTACTTCAACTTGTTGACCCAAGTCTATTTCAAGAACATGCCCAAACATTCCCACTGCAGAGGTTCGAATCTGTGCCAACATATTATCCTTACATTGCAAAGGAAAAACTGAGAACGGAACTGAACATTTTGTACAGCAGTAGGGAATTCCATGGTGCGAAGAATGCGGTTGCTCTGTTGCAGTTCATGCTGGAGAACAGACTGGAAGAGACATTTTCAGAGGTATTTTTACTTCTGGAGGTGTCTCTGACAACTCCCCTGTGTCAGCAGAAGCTGAACGCTGGTTTTTTTCAACACTGAGCAGGATAAAAACATTTATGAGAAACACAATGACCAATGAACGTCTCAATGCCCTGGCTGCACTTTCCATTCAGAAGGAAATGATGAGAGAGATGTCCAATTTTAATGATTGCGTGATGGACAAATTTGCTACAATTAAAGAAAGACGTGCTAATTTTCTGTACAAATCAAACTCAAGACATGCACCAAATGCCGAGTAGGCCTAGACTGTAACTTAGTAAGTGAAAAACAATATTTTAATTTCCTTTCTATCTGATCATAAAATACTTATAAGGGTTATTATCTTATGTTTTTTGAACTTCAAAACAGCTTGAAGATCTGTTGTGTGCTTGTATTTGCCAAAATTGTGAGTGATTTCAAAACGAATATTCGGTATGGAAATGGGTTGAAATTGGCCATTCTAAGGCGGAACGTGGCAGTGAAGATGAAGCGGGAAGTAGTAGTAGTGTGATGGATGAGCCTGAGGACGAGGTCAAGTTAGTTTGTTCCGTCTCCAATCTGGAAGGTGGACAAATTTGACCACCAAATTGGGGCCATATTTGGCGGTATACTTAGCTTAAAACTGAAGCAGCATGCTGAGCAAGTCAATAATCTCCTTGATTATCTAACAAAACTAAACAATGAGCATTACTAAACCCAATTTGGTATCCATATGATTTAAAATACTGTATCACCACTTAATGAGCTTCACAGTCTCATGGATCTTTGCAAGAGTTTGAAAATAAATGAAATATTGAAAAACTTTTACCTCATTGAAGTTTAATGTTGATTTTATGAGACAGGGTGAAATATAAATTTGAGTGCCTATTTCTCCTGCTGTTAATGTATAAAGGATTTTTTGTCTTCTACTTTGGGATTAGGGACTGGTTGGTACGTCAGGCCAAATATGATCAATTATATAGTAATGCTTGCATGAAGCTGGAATCGTACTCAATTTCTCTTGTCCTTTCTCATAAAATCAAGACAAACCTTCAATCAGGTAAGCTACTCTTTAATCTTTCATTAAAATGTCTAAATAAATTAAATTATAACTAACAGTTTCAACTGTATTTTTTCTTGTTACATTAGAATAATTGCACAACATGGGATTGTTACTGTACTGACTAGTGATTTGGTTACCTTTTTCATTTTATACATACATTTACAAAATCTCAAATTTGTTAAAACCTGTTTTAATACGCTACTTCAAATTTAAGGGTGGTACCATTAGATATCCAGATGGGGTAGGAAGTTTGGGTTGAATATAGCAGTAAATACAACGGAGTTCTACCCCTTCCCCTGGATATCAAATGGTATGTCCTTAAGGAGACCAATTATATGGAGACTAATTATATTCATGTTTACCAAACCCAAACTTTACCCTAAAATATTACAACATTAAGATAAGACAACAGATTTGCATAAAATCATTTGCATATATCGCTATAACAAACGATTGGGCACCTACATCATCTTCACCAAAAGGCACAGTATTAAATAGATAAACAGAAGTAAGTTTGATATCGCTCTTCCCTGGTCCATGCACAAAACAAGTTTGACCAGGTCCAACTTGACACCAGGTCTAAATGATGAATAGTCTTACATACAAGGACCTTCTTTGATAGTGGTATGAGAAAAATGTGTATGTAATAGGCAAGGTAATACTAGATGGAAGTACTTTTACTTTTGAGGTTTGTTTTGAATACAGGTTAAAGTAAAATGGTCTCTTTTGTAGGACTAACCACCACTTTGAAGACCTGATTTAACTAGTTTTGGTTTTTAATATGGACCTTTTACCCAGGCATTTTGTCTATGCTAGGTTCAATTATAAGTTATACCATGGTTGTTGTGTTACATATACAAAGAAAGGCTGACGGTGGTGTCTATGCCCTGGTAAGGACAAAAAAAATTGTTATCTTGTCCTCCACAACTTTCAGGAGGGGTGGGCGGGCGAATTTTTTTATCTATTTTTTTTTTACCAGCGGAAGCTCAAAGTTTAGCCAACAAGAAGTTGAAATCACTCTAAGAGTTCCACATATATGTTATAAACACTTTATTTAATATTCAATGCCATTTAAACTGTTTAAAAAAAAATCTTAAAAAAAAAAATCTGATTTTTTAAAATTAAAAAAAATTACAAATCTGAAGAAAAAAAATCGGAGCGGCCCTAAATCTGACAAGCGGGCGGTCGAGGACAACATAACAACAACAAAAATGTTGGCCTAACCATCAAGGATATTTGTAAGAGACATAACTTTTTTTCACCTGGAAGAGCGACTTGATTTCATCACTCAATGGAAGGTAGGCTGATGGTGGTTGCTATGCAATGATTACCATCAAGAATACTTGTTATAGTTTAATCAGATCTAAATTGGCAAGAAAGAGGGGTTTCTGTCTCTCTGTGCGTAAAAATAATCCAAGCGTACATGCGCTATTTTGGCATTCGCAAGCATTACAATGCGCCATGTGAGCGTTTTGTGCCCAATGGCGCCCACGCTCTTCTGAAGTCATTCGCTGCTGTAAGCAGGTACGCCAATTTGGACCTGACTGAACTATAGCGATGTAACCTTTTTTCACCTGGAAGTGCCACTTGATGTCATCACTCAATGGAAGGTAGGCTGACGGTGGTTGCTATGCAATGATTATCGTCAAGGATACTTGTTAGAGATGTAACCTTTTGTCACCTGGAAGTGCCACTCAATGCCATCACTCAGAGGTAGGTGGGATGATGGAAATAAGATGTGTCTAACAAAAGTCCTGCAACAAATATAGAAATATAAAACCATTAGACTACAGCATACTAAAATAAAGATATGAGGTTTAAATACCTTTGATTCATTTCCAAATTGTCATCACTATTTCATGAACTTACCATATTTGCTTAACAAAATGTGAATTAATTTTGATTCCATTCGGAATTATCATCAAAAACAACATGAACAACTTTTCTCTAAATCTTAGGAGAATTTAGAAGAAGAATTTTTAAATATTCATACAATACAACTCTTGATGTCTAAGACTACCAACAATGCACTCAGAAAAGAATTACTGCAAAGATACAAACGAGGTGAAACTACAACCAAAAACTTAAGAAAAATGCCATTTAAGGAAGACCATTGAAGAATATTTGGGCAAGTATTTATTGTAATGCGTTCAAACAACAACAACCCTTATGAGCAAAGCATTATAGGACCAAATCCAAAACTGGTCATCATTGCGAGGGACGGAATTGATGTTTTCGTCTTTTCTTTTCAGTCAGAAGCCTAAACACCAAAAGTATATCACATGAATAACAACCCAATATCAATGGATAAAAATCAAGCCACACTTAAGCAAGTTGCTATGGCAACGCGATGGACGGAATTGTCGATTCCGTCCATCGCACATACAAATCGCATCGCCATAGCGACACAGCATTCTGTTTTTGCCTGTCATAAAAGCACATAAGCAGTTCATTCTGTGTCAAATCGACCAACATGAAATTTAGGACAACTAAAAATGTCACTCAAAATTCCGTCCCTCGCAAAAACGGAGGTTTTGGATTTGGCCCCATAATCATGTTGCATGAAGTTGCATTCTGCAACAAAAACTACTAGCTGCTGAAAAAGAAATCTCATCCTAGATGAATTGTGCAATGTGAGCAAAGCCAAGTTGTACCGACATTTTAATCCCACACTGCAAAGAGCATTTTCCATGACAATGGTTACAGGTCAAAGGTTAATTCATTGGCTTTGATGTATGCTTTGTTGATTGCATTGTGGGACTGAAATTTTGGAACAAATCGGTTTCCGGTCCTAACTGTAAAACCAGAAATATTCGCCAGTTTAACAATTCAGCAATACTGGCCTAATTCACGGCATGAACATTTCGCAAATGTAACTTTGCAATGCACTGCTACAAGGTAGATTGGAAATATTTGCGGCATGTAATTTTCGCTCCTCACGAAATTAACGAAATTTAAATGCACACAAACATTTCTGGTTTTACAGTAACCCCGACACAGCATATTGCTGTTACTGTAGGACAGCTATTGCAAGTTGCAGGTTCTGACGTCAACCCAACCGTATACTCTGCTTCAATGCCAGCAATTTTTGGTTGTTCACAAGGAGAACTTTTTCTTGTGTTTTCCAACAAAAATGTTAAAATTTTACCTAAAGTTTTGTCCCACATTTGTCAATACTTAATTTACCTCTATCTTAAATTGGCTTGATCAATAGTAAGATACCTGAGAAATATAGCACATAAAGCACAATCACTGGCTATCATATCTAAACCGTTTAGAAAATGAATGGAGGATGAGAGATTTTTAGATAATCAATGCAAAATCGCTTTACCCACAACTAGCATATAATGTAACTGGTTGTGCAGCATAAAAGGGTAAGGATTTTGTTAATAAAGGGTATCACAAAAATACCAGTATCCAAAAATTGGGAAGTCTGCATCAAAATGTTGATTGCACTCTTACTGATTGCTAATGCGATATTAATGAGTCTAATTTAGGCTTTATAGTGGTTTAGAGACGCCTGAACCCATGTTTTTATCATCCCATGGGTATGACATGAATCACAGGTCAGTCTAAGAGTTAGATAGAAATACGATAAAAGGTGAAGTGGGCATCCGCAGCATGGCTATTAGTTTAGAGAGGTTTGCAGAAAACAAACAAATGTTTGTCTCATAATTCCCCAACCACTAATAATAATAATAACACAAACAATTAGAGCGCCTTACTAAACGCATGTGCTCAGAAGAAGAAATGTTTCAAGCAAGAACACAAACTCAAGCATCCAGTAGTTCTAACCTTACGAGCAATTGTTGCATTATGGCCATTTAGCATGAACAGTAGATAGAGGCCATTTAAGACCACTTCCAAGAGGCGCATGCGATGAGGGGAATAGAATATGCCTTACAAAACTTCTGTAATAAAATGTTTGGAATAGTGGATGGAAAAGTAGAAGTTAGTAGGTGCTGTTTCTTATATTCTAGGTTTATGTAGGGATGGGAATTGAGCTTTTTAAAAGCACTAAATTTGCTGCCCGATTTTAGACAAAGTGCTTTTTGGGACACAAAGAGCTTTTTGGTGTTTTTTTGCCCTTTTGCACTATAGCGCATTTTCCTTAACCCTAGGTTAATGACCATCTTCATTCATGTTGTATAAGGTTACTTTTGTATGTTAATTGAAAGGGTTAAGGTAAACTGATATACTGATTTCGTTCAAAGGTTCAAAATATCAATAGCGGAGAAAGAAAAACATGACATTAAAGCTATAATCAGTTCAATAATTTCTCGATCCGAGCGTCCAGGCCTAGAAAAAATAGGCAAATTGGGAAGCTCCTTGCCGGGAAATTTGGGCATATGGAGGGAAATGGGGGCATTTGAAGGGAAATTTCGGCATTTTAAGGGAAATCTTGCTCTGCCCATATAAAGAAATACATAAGAAATAGTGGGACATTTTCCATTTGAGGGAAATTTGGGTTAGTCAGCCGGGAAATCAACATATTTTCCAGCCCTGCGAGCATCACACTTGAATTTAACAGCATGATGAACGCACATTGCTGCTATGTATTCCATAACATCAGGCGTCCTTGCACTACGAGACTGTTGCAATTATACACCAGTCGCAAAGAACGTGTGAGAATTGTTTGAAATGATCGAAACATTATTAAACTGATTATAGTCTGTCTCATACTGTACACCCTTTATCAAATTTTGGTTCCTGCTCCAACTACCATGACATTTTAGTTTTCCCAACAAGAGACAAAAACTTCCAGGTCACTTCCTGGAACCCTTGGTTTAAATACCTCAACATTTTGGCTGAAACATCCTGTATCTCTTAACAGGGTTAAGACAGGTTTTTTAAAACCTGTCTTAACCTATGCATGAGTTAAAACTCATGCATGGGTGACTTCACAAGCCATGCATTATGCACCCTACATAGCCAGCTGCCTAAACCCTTATTCCTTTTAATAAGGTATTGAACAGGTTGTTTTCAGTAGTTGGGTTAAAAATGATAGGAATTGAAACTCATCAAACTTGCAATCGGGGCTTCCTCACTTACCGTCCTTCTCCTAATCCTAAGAATATCCTCCAATTTTCTCTCTGTCCAAAGTTGTAGGGATTGTTATAAACCTGCAGAGAAGACAAAAAATGGTTGAATTGTGTATGATTTGATAAATTCTCACAAAATCATTTCTAGATTCACTACATACACAATGACTTTACCACATTCGAGGGTTGAGCACCAGAAGGTCATAACTTAAATTGAGATTTTGATACCAAACTAATCTATATAACCTACGGATGTTCAGAACCATATAAGAGGTAACTCATGAACACTCCTCCATTTGACAAAAATCAGAGGTATAAGTTGGGTGTTACAGTGTATTGCAATGAGTCCCAAATATTTGAAAGTTGGCTATTTCAAAATAGCATTTTTCGAGTTAAGGTTGTTCCTATGGCTAATTTTTAATTTGATATTTTAATAGAGCTTGCTGAGCTCCACAATAATCTGAAATTTGAGATTGATCGGAGGAACGGTTTTCTAGATACATGTATGACAATTTTATTGTCAAAAATCCATTTTGAATTCTTTTGTTTTGTATTGTTTTTCGGCCAACAGAGGGCAGCCTATTTTCTTTTGTTTTATATTGGGGTTTTTTGACTCCCTAGGTAAAAATTTCTATACAAATTTAGTTTTTTGTTTTTGCTCTAATTTTTTATTGAAAACTCAATTATATTCCCGCAGCACAGGAATTAAGGAGAGTTGTATAGCCAACATATACACCAAGTGGCATTTCATTTAGAAAAGTGCATGAACTTGAAAAAATTAATTAAGTGCATTAATTAGCCTAATTTCTTTAATTTTTTTAGTTTTAGATAATTAAGTATAATTAACTATGCAGATGTCTTACAGCATCCCGCAGCACAGGAAACTTTCTAAAAACTATAATTAACAAGCTCCCAAAATTTCAGCTTTGTAGCATTTATACTTTTCTTGGAAAAATTAATTAAACATTTTTGCATAGATTATTTTTTTTGCTAGGCCAGCTAGGGGATCAAAAAACAATAAGAAACAAAAGAAATGAAAGCTTCAATTTTGCTTCATTTTTGACAATAAAATTGTCATATCTAGAAAACCGTACCTCTGATCAATCTCAAATTTCAGATTATTGTGGAGCTCAGCAAGCTCTATTAAAATATCAAATACAAAATTAGCCATAGGAACAACCTTAAGGCCTTCTGGCTCTCAACCCCCGATGCGATGTGATGGTTGTTAACCTTCACAGGCTGTTTCCGAGTGCAAGTTAAACCCTATGTATGGACTAATCATGGGTTTCAATTTTCTTAAGGTATTGGCATTCAGCGTGTTGAGGAAAGGTCATACACAACTTCAGATAACTGTATTTAGAACATTATTTTCTCAATTGTACATCACAGTTTTTTCAACTGATCTTAATTTTGTAATATTCTCCTAATAATTTCAACAGAATGACATAGAATTTATTCTAGCTTTTCAACAGACTTAGCTTTAGATCCAATCCCCCCCCCACATTTCCCCATCATACTTTCACCGTAAGCGCTGTTTCCAACCATCGGGAGGACGTTCTCCGGAATAAACCTTTACTTCATGAAACAGTGAATAGTCAAATTCATGAAGTATACAGGGTGTATCAAAAAAATTAGGACACTTTTTCATGACGGTGTAATACTTGTTATAATCATTGGACCATGACCAATTTAGTCTCAATGTACAGCCCAATTAATTATTATGATATCCTGAAAATATGAGATCAATCCGATGAAAAATAAGAAAACTAGCATAATTTGCGTAAACCATGTCATTTGCTGGTTTGTACAATGGGATGTACATGTATAGACCAGTAAATAACATGGTTTACGTGTCAATACGTTACAATAATTATAAACATAGAAAATAATCTATCAGTCAATAGCAAAGATTAGTTTGGTAATCCATTTAATTCTGGCACAAATCAATACTGGCTAAATAATCCACAAATCAGATGCATTCATATTCTGTGCAAATTAAAAAAGTTCTCGATGGTTCATTACCATGATATTGGCATAAATAGTGTGCGCGTTCATGTTACTCTACTGTTACTGTGTGAATGACCATTGTACATACTACAAAATAGATTGCCTTGCCTAATAGGTCACAATTTCCTTAATTAATGATGGATTTTTCTCATCTCTTCAGGATTTTATCTTTATCGGTTGTACTTTACATTGAAATAAAAATTGGTCATGCTTCAGTGATTTAACAAGGATTTAAACCATCATCAAAAAGTGTCCTAATTTTTTTGATACACCCTGTACGGTTTATTCTGTAGAATGTCCTCCCACCGATTGGGAAACAGCGCTTACCTCCTTTCACCCTAACAAACTTACCACATCCACTTTTTTTAATCGTTTCCTCTCCTCATCATTGATGTGTTTTTCTATACTGGTCTCTCCCCTGCATATAAGTCTAAAATGCCACGCCGTAAGTAAACCTAGCGCTATGAATACACCGAGGCATAGAAAGAACTGCAAGCATATAGCTTTGTGGTAGATCCCCTCCGCAAACGGCAGCTCACTAAAACTTTCATTCAGCGAAGCACCTGCAGCCGTTGTGCCATTTGTCTGTTAAAAAAGAGAATATCAAGAATTAACCATGTGTGTTTTCAAAATATCTGTCACTTGATTAGGATACAAAGTGTTTCAACCTTATTTCAAGTACTGGAAAAGTGAAAATATCTGCGTGTGTAAATGTCCACGCTTCACACATTTTGAAAAAAGTGTGCTTGTTTTTATTTTTGCGATTTTGAGCTTCCTTAAGGGGACTGTCAAGTGTCAGAAATAGCTTCCGTAAAACTGCCGTAACTACGTAATTATTCATATATTCCATATACAAGTATACATTTTTTTGAAGGAAAGGGTTCAATAAATCTAACCATGAACATAAAATTGCTCTAAAAAGAACCATTTTGGAGAAAATCATAAAAAACGAGAATTTTGACCAGTCTTCAATTCGGACAAGGTAACCAAAAAAATATTTTCTGAAAATCTGTCCTTTTACGATTTTTGTAATCTTAAGAAAATTACCCGGGTTTCATTTTTTTTGTTTTTTGATATCTGAGATATTTTTTTATTCATTGACCAAATAAGGCAACAAAATGGGATTTTTAAATACAACAAACGTGAATTTCCACAAAATGATCCGAAAAATCGGGAAATAGGCCTAAAACAAAAAACAAAAAAAATAGAACCTGGGGAAGATCATGGTTGTTGCGTTAAACTTACTTGCTGTCCATCAGATGCCGTTTGTATTGAGTTATCGTGTCTGTAAATCGTATTTTTACTCAAAAATGAACATAAAGAAATCAACCGATGAATGTGAAAAGTGACAATACCACCGTTTGATCATGGTTTACGGGGAAATACACGTATTTCAAATCCTGTTCTTTAGATATTGTGGGAAACATATAAATCCCCAACTTCGTGCAAAGTTTCATTACAAACCGTTCTTTTCTTGGTATCAAAATAACGTCAAATGTGTGTTAAAAAACACCTTTTTCATGATGTCGAGTTTGAAAAAGAAGCCATACCATTTTATGCGCATTCGAAGTGCGTTCACAATTTCCGGGAAGCGTAACACATTCAAGCGCGTGCGTTAATCGACAATGAGCGCAGACGCGCGCGGAATGTTTTGAGTTGGCAAAATAAATGGTGACGCGTGCGCGTTGAACCGGTTGACAAAGATTTAGACGCTCGTGTATTAATTTCTGTGCGCAACACTCTGCGGCTAATCATCAGAGTTTATCATTATAGGCCAGTGTAGTCGAGTCTTTATCAATGTGATCATTTAAAAATGCACCGTGGCGGGATTAGTGAGTAGTCTGGGTGTAAAAATCAACACCTATCCTAGATAAAGGACTTAGTAAAGGAGAGAGAAAAATTGGAAACAGAGAGAAAGCAAGAAATGGGATGAAGATTTAATTTAAGACCTGTCGTTTGGTAGGCTCTAGGCCTACATGTTTTCTCTTATTCTACCTCAGATATTTGAAGAGACGGAATCGGGTAAGCTTCTGATTAACATGATTAATATGAGTCACGTCACGAATTGTAATTTCATCATAAATAGTAAAAGGCCACAACATGCCACCTGAACTTGATCCTCGTTATGCCAGCGCCACCGAAAAAGAAACTGAAATATATGTCCGATAGGTCTAATGTTTAATGAAGCAGGAAAATAAATTTAACGGTTTGTAAAATGACTATATGAATTGTCTATGGGTAAACTGTCAAGCGAACGAGTAACAGTAGCATATCAGCAGAGTGTCCCCCCTCGACGGATTTGACCGGGTAGAACATTATAAAATGTAAAAAGATGAATCCAACGGAACCAGGAACAAAACACACCAAGGATCAGAAAACTGATACAAGAGGATATCTCGAAAATATAAAAATGCTAAGAGTAAAAGCAAGATATACCAACAGGGTGTGGGGAAACAGGTAATAACAAGGGAGAATAACGCGATAAAACAGATAAATAACAAAAAAACTAAACAAACGGAAATGCACTGGGACAAGCAATGAAAATTGCTGTGCAATAAAACAACAAAGATATATCTGAGACTACTCAGGATATATATGGTAACAATAAAGACCGACGTTTCAAGTGGATATACCACCCTTCATCAGGGACAAAATATAAAAAACAAAAGTGTTAAGAACTATAAATAAGATAATGAACTAGACAAGTCCACCACTGTAATTATAGCACAATGCCAGTAATAGATGTTACCTACTAAGCATCCAAGTTAACACTGAAACAAACTAGCAAGTTCACTATAGAATATAGATCCAAGTTGCTAGGCGAACTAACAAAACATGTACAATAAATCAATAGACAACACATCATGCATATGCATGAATGATGTTAAGTTAAGAAGACAAAAGACAGGAAGTACTGCTGGACAATGGATGGCGACAGAAATAGTAAATTAACTAGGCCTATGGATGAACTGAGTGGGGGCATAAAAAATATAAATTAATAAGTAAATAGAAGAAGAAAAAAACCCAAATTAAACAAAAAATTACACAAATAAATGAGGAAATAAATAAATCATATAGGCAAATGAAGAGAAAAATAATGAAAAATAAATAAATAAATAACAGCTCAAACTACCGGGCTAAAAGGTTTTATTTTCTGTAAATACAGTGGGTTGGGGGAGCAAGGGCCCCAATTTGAATCGGATGGGGTGGATTTTGAGAACACCCCCACCCTCCCCGTTTTCAAATGTCGGACTCGGCGGCGGCAATCCTCAGCCTGTAAAGTTAAAGCCTACCGGGAAGATACCATTTCCCCCTCTGACAAGCGATCTCATCAGATACGCCACTGGCGGGTAATGGAGCACATTTCACAGTAGTTAAATGATGAGTATTTTCCATTAGAATGGACTTGGATCCTTTTAAAATTGATTTGAATTGCTATCTATACCAAAGATAATTATTAAATAGTGATTGTTCAGTGTTATAACAATAGCTCTATTAAGCATTTCGGTTGGATCTCTTATAAAAGTAGTTTGCTATCTACTGAAGATAACAATGATAACGTTGAAAACACGGTCATTATTTAACAATTAGCTCTAGTGCTAGGCCTACACGCTTAGAAATGAGTGTCAAATGTTGCTGGGTAAAAAAGAAATGTGTAGTTTTTTACCCAATATTGTGCTAAACATCGATTTCGTAAAATAACTTTTACACATGCAATAGTTTACTGTTGAATTCCGAGTTTTACACTCTGGAAGTGTAGAAAAGTGCCCGTAATTGGGTAAAACATGATTTGACACCATGAAAGTGTAAGAATTGGGTAAAGGAAATTTACCCAATTTATGTGTACCAAAAATGACACAAGTGTTGAGTAAAACCTCTTCACAACCCCGGTTGTGTAAAGTGTTACACAAAGTGGGTCAAAATAGGGAACATGGTCGTTTTGGGGTAAACATTTACCCAACGATATTGTAGTTTTAAACTTTGTTGGGTAAAATATCTGTGTAGAAAGCCGCGTTACCGATCGATGTAACTATTGTCCAAGGTAAAGTAAACTATGCGTGTAGGGGTGCGGGAGCACATTAATATTATCAAGGCGATTTTTCAACGGTTTGCCGGCATTCCGGCAACCTGACCTTCACACATCGGTCTCCCTTAAGATAATATAGCTTTATAATTTACTAGTTTCATTATATTTATACTTTTTTCATGCCAATCTCAACATTTACCAACTAATTTCAGCAATTTCTTTCTATCTTGTCATATTTAGTCATATAAATAGCTTATATTAACACAAAACACTTCCACATATCAACTACTTCGTTAGCACAGTGGATACGGCGTCAGTCTTCGAATGCAGAGATTGTGGGTTCGAGCCCCGGTCTGGTCAAGTTAAGGTAAGTTCTTCTAAAAATCTTTAATTCCGTGGATAATAAAATTGCGAAAGAAGATTAGAATACAAATATGACACCCAAAATGGTTAAAATATAAACCTGTATTTTTTTAAATTAATTTATGTGTACCAAAATGACACAAGTGTTGGGTAAAACCTGTTGTGTAAAGTGTTACACATAATTGGGTCAAAATAGGGAAAATGGTCGTTTTGGGGTAAACATTTACCCAACGATTGATGGGTAAAATGTTTACTATGTGTTGTGTAAGACTCTACACAACCACTGTTATGTTCATTTTTACCCAACAAACGACCATGTTCCCTTTTTACCATCCTGAAGTGTAGTATTTTACCCAACATTGCTTAATTTTTTCTAAGAGTGTATATACAGTATTCGGTATTTCCATTACTGCATGGTTTTATTATTTATTGGCTATCCCTATGAATTGCCTTGTCACCTATACCTAGATTGAATTTTTTTTATTGAGAGGACACAAAAGTACAAGGATATCAAAGGTGCAACCACACATTTAATTAATCAGGCCTATTGTTTACATCTCATAACTTCGTGATAAACCAGGGTGGGTCCGAGGGGCAGAAATATAGAGCATCCTCTCCCACCATAATCCCATCCCTTCCACCTTTGCTTTCAGTCTAGAACATTCGGACGTTTCATTGATTCAAAATATGAATGATGGGCATTTAGCGATCGAAATGGGAAGATCTCTGTTCTTTGTTCAGTCCGAATTTCATTTGGAATGTTCCAGAATTTTATATTATTCAATTTAACTATGACATTTTAGGAGGATTTTATAGAAACATGACTTGTTTGGCCGTATAGGCCTACTTCTGGTTATCTTGGAACTTATTTTGTCTTATATGGCATGTCACCAACCAAACCGTAGGCCTAACAGCGGGGCCTTAGACCCGAACGCAACTGAATAAATGAGCTTATAATGGATAGTAGGCCTATATTAAAATACATGCCAGGAGAGGCTGTCCATCCCTGCTCTCCATGGCCCTATTCACCCCCCCCCCCCCCCCCCCCCCCAACTCCACATGTCGTGTGTTTGATTGCCGCGTGTGCAAATACATGTACTATACAAAGTTAGACTATTATGAGATAACCATGTGAACCATTTGATAGCATTGGCTCACCGGCCCGAGGATGCTTCTCCGATCATGCCCATGTAGGCCTAGGTAAAACGGCACTTATAATTGATATTATGTTTGATATAACTGAATGACAAATTAGTACACCGAGTTGAACTAACTGAGAACTAGCTAACTTAACAACGATACAAACTAATAGGCCTACCATATTCAGAAATGACAATAAATAGATAAACAGGTAGGCCTATTGGATGGACGGGCAGGTGGAACGGACTTGTACAACATCGAAAGGCCAAACAAAAACAAAACATTAACGTCTTCGGATAAAACCCGGTGTAAGTCTTTTTGATCTCCTTACAATGTTTCACTCCGATCATGGATTCAAAATCTTTCTCTGTCCTTTATTTTTTATCTTTTTTCCTTCTCTCTTTCCAAACTCCTTGACACTAACGCTTGTGCTAAAGCCTTGTTTTACTAATAGGCCTACTTGCTTTCAGGCTCAGCCACACCCCGGCAAAAATGACGGTTTGATAAGTCGGGCCTCCGATGCGTAAACAATGCGTATGAACAAGCCCTCAAACGCGGCAAAAACATAGCGGGTAACGCAGCACGCACTGACGGCTTTCGAAATAACAGCGTCGCGTATTTTAAGCGAACTGGCGCGTGCCAATTTGCGTGAAAAACAAAACACGGGATACGCGGCGCATGGGAGTTTCGCTGATCCCCTGCGGGCAGACTTTTCCATTCTACTTTGTCAATGATCACAATAAGGGATTTAAATCCTTCTAAATAGGCTTTTGGAATTTCAAAATTGAAAATTTCTTTGCATGTACTGATAGATAACACTCTGAAGTTTTGAAAAATGAAGAAAAGTGAAATTCCTGGAAAATACGAAATGACACTTGACAGCCCCCTTAATACATAGACCTACATACAAAAGGAATATATTGGCGCATTTTTATTTTCACGCTTGCTGTTAATGTAGCGCGAAAATGTCCCCTTTTACAGTAATTAAATACTAGACTCCTGTTAGGACTGCATTAATTTTAACAAACTAGGTCAAATACACTTGTTGGGTCCCTGACCCCAAACTTAACCTCCGACCTGAATTTAATTCAAATCCCAGTTAAGAATTATGACTTACATGTTAAGATATGACTTTAAATTGTAAAACTATTTTTTCATTTGAAAAAAAAGGTGGAAAATCCAGTGCAATCCTTTTTCTTACCTGTATTGATTTATATACATCCATAGTTTTCAGAATAAGCGACCCGGAAAAGAAACTTCGAAAAGTTTTCTGAAATGATATAATGAGATTGAATTAGTTATTACATGAACATTGTTTAACTATTATAGAAGCTTATCCTTATTCTTTGAGCAAATAGTATTATGATCAGGCCTGGGAAAATGGGCGAATTGGGTGAGGCTCCTTGCCGGGAATTGTGGTCATTTGGAGGGGAATTTTGCTCTTCCATATAAAGAAATGCATAAGAAATCATGGGAAATGTTCCATTTTGGAGGGAAATGTTCCATTTTGGAGGGAAATGTTCCATTTTGGAGGGAAATTTGGGTTCATAAATACTTTGGTGGGGGTTGGAAATTTTTGAGCCTCGGACATATTTTTTTCTTGATCCCCCCAAACACCGATAATTTTTTTCTTGTCTAAGTTATCGAGCATTATTAGATTTGACCGTGCACGAAGCATGTAATTGTAAAAATGTGTTTTCTTTTGTACGCTAAGTGGGGAATAAATGTGGACCCTTTTTTGTGTGCGCGAAGCAGCAAAAACAAAAACAAATTATCCCCCATACTAAGTAACAATTTTTTTCTGATCCCCCTTTTTGGGGAACATTTTTTTCTGATCCCCTTCCACCCCCCCCCCCCCCCCCCCCCCCCCCCTCCCCCCAAGATATTTATTAATACTCCCTTAGCTTGCTACAAAATCAAAAACAATTCCAGACCTAAATTATGATTGACTTACTCAAAGGGACAATGTTTCAGTGTAGTTCATCTCTTGGGAGTATCTGAGCAGTCACATCATACATTAGTGAAAGATATTTCAACCTGTAGAGCTTTTATGTTTATAGTTCCACCCTATCCCACAATCGCAAACACACAACCGTCAACCTATAAATGGGATATTTTAACAGTATAATGCCACACATGAAAACCATCCGTCTTTGTGCCCATGGTGTAAATACAACCCCCATCGAGTAGGCACATGCAATTTAGTACTATGATAAAACGGAATATGACATCACTTGCTCAAGGAATAAGAATAGACTTGTACTGCTATACGTTGAATACATATAAAGCATCATTGCCCTAGTTATTTATTCAAAGACCAATACTTACCTTTGCATCAAAGAACTCCTGTCTGAAGATCGGCCATACCGAACAACATACATATAAAGTAGCGGCCCACATGTAGAGACAGAACAACATGAAGTAGCGATGATTGAAATGACCGACACAATTATTGAGCCATGCTAAATAGAAGGAAGGAAGAGTGTGATTAAGGAAACAAACATCAGCATTGCGGTAGAGCAGGAGTCTTTTGAAAGTC
The DNA here is from genome assembly GCA_035610835.1 of Ophiura sarsii. Taxonomy (NCBI): domain Eukaryota; kingdom Metazoa; phylum Echinodermata; class Ophiuroidea; order Amphilepidida; family Ophiuridae; genus Ophiura; species Ophiura sarsii. The sequence continues at coordinate 1,792,559 of CM069451.1, read as the reverse complement.
TATACCAACGAAAACTAAATTCTAGAAGTTGCACTGGCCTGATCCAAAATCCGACCTAAATTGTTATTGTGACATTCCACATTAATTAAAAATCCAATGCAAACCCTTGCGTACGAAACTAAGCTTCGTTGTGCTATTTGTTTTGCGTTAGTAGGTGGGGCTGCGCCAGATTGCAAATATTCAGCAACGCAACAAATGCGCGCCAGCATTGACTTTTATTATTTCCAAATAACCATACTTTTTAATAAAAATATGAAAATAGGAGACTTTACTTAATAACCTCATGGTCATTTCGGTAGAGCACATCTCTCTACACCCTCCAAGCTCTCCTCAGTCCTAGAATATTTGTAGATAAAAAAGGATACGACAGTGGTGGTCCATCTTTAGGATACATGTATTACACACGCTACAATGATGTGTACGTGGAGGCTTGGGTCCTATACAACGCTTGCATATAGTGGCTACACTAGTCTCAGATAAGATCTGCAGGCAAAATATGTAAGCACAAATGTAGTTAATAGCAAACGATACAAATATCAGGGGTGTACTTTCGGCGCGAATCCGCGAATCGATTCGCGTAAAGATTCGTGTAAAATCACTACAGCGCGAATCCAGGTGGATTCTCGCCAACAACAAAAACAAACAAAAAACAAAAACAAAAAAAATCTTTTTTTTCTTCTTCTTTTTAAGTCCAAAACAGGAGCTTAGATGACTGGTATTTGACCCTTAGTCAAAAAACTTTCCGAATTTGGAAGTTATGCAAGCTTATAGCCTTATTCTTGATATTATTTTAATTAATTTTAAGAAGTGTTTGATTCAATTTGTGTACTATTATTTTCTAAGTATACAATAGTACAATAAATGTTTAAAATGCGGAATTTAAATTCAGTAAAAAGGATTCTCGCAAAAATATTCTGCGAGAATCCATTTGCTTCTCGCAAAATTCCTCTGCGAGAATCCAAACAGGATGTCGCGAAAGTACACCCCTGAATATGATGTGCAGAAGATGTGAAAAAATGTTATACTTCAATCTATAGATGTTGGTATAATCTAAAGCAAATAATTCTCGATCATCAATTGATTTTAAACACGTACCTCGGAAAAACGCACAAGTACAACACAGTCAAGTTTTTGGTCAACTGTGTTATGCTTGTACACACAGTAAATGCGTGGCTTGCGCGTATGTGGCAAATTAGTCAATAACTGTTTGCTTTGATATAGTCATAAAAAGGCCAATTTTTATCAAATTGACCAGTCTTAAAACTTATAAAACATGTTCTAATGTTATCGACAATCCTATATACTAGAGACATAAAACCAAAATGACATAAAAATACTATGTCTGTTGTTAAATTGGGTAAAAAAGAAAAGGTTCAAAGTAATTTTGGAATTTTTTGATCCAAGCGTCATGTTCACATTCATCCTAATATTGAGCACATAAATGCGCAGTGCAATGACGCACCTAATTCCATCACTACATCGGGTGCCATTCATTGCCCTACACATTGAAATTGTTAAAAATGGTCACAAAATTATTGAACTAATTATAACATCGCCGTTCAGAAAAAAAACTTGGTACAATGTATCTCCATCTGGCCCTTCAGCATATATAAAGTAAAACTTCATGCATAACCTTTGGGCGGTCTGCTCTAAACATGTTCAAGGGCCAAAAACACATCTATCAAAACCTTGTAAGGGGCCTTGCCTTTTTAGAAATAGAGAGCATCCATGTGTCAGCCATATTTGCGGGAACCAAACTCTGTTTCAGAATTTAAAAATACTGCAAGTCACGACTTGCGAATCCCCCTGGCTGGGAGATCAACTAAATGAGGTCAACGGTCATATATGGGTCATGTTCCCCCGGTGTTCATGTTTCTTTTCTCCAAGTTTGAGGTCAATCGGTCAACTTTAACGATTTGACCTCTGGATGACCTTTGACCTCAGATGACCTCGGATGACCTCAAATTATTTTTTTACATGTTCCCACGGTGTTCATTGCACAAATTAACCCCTTGTTGACCTTTGACCTTGGTTGACCTCTAATGACTGTTGACCTCGGATGACCTTTAATTTATTTTAGACATGTTCCCACGGTGTTCATGTTTCTTGTCTCCAAGTTTGACGTCAATCGGGCAACTTTTACGATTTGACCTCTGGATGACCTTTGACCTCAGATGACCTCTAATTTATTTTAGACATGTTCACCCGGTGTTCATGTTTCTTGTCTCCAAGTTTGACGTCAATCGGGCAACTTTTACGATTTGACCTCTGGATGACCTTTGACCTCAGATGACCTCTAATTTATTTTAGACATGTTCACCCGGTGTTCATGTTTCTTGTCTCCAAGTTTGACGTCAATCAGGCAACTTTTACGATTTGACCTCTGGATGACCTTTGACCTCAGATGACCTTGGATGACCTCTAATTTATTTTAGACATGTTCACCCAGTGTTCATGTTTCTTGTCTCCAAGTTTGACGTCGATCGGGCAACTTTTACGATTTGACCTCTGGATGACCTTTGACCTCAGATGACCTCTAATTTATTTAGACATGTTCACCCGGTGTTCATGTTTCTTGTCTCCAAGTTTGACGTCAATCGGGCAACTTTTACGATTTGACCTCTGGATGACCTTTGACCTCAGATGACCTCTAATTTATTTTAGACATGTTCACCTGGTGTTCATGTTTCTTGTCTCCAAGTTTGACGTCAATCGGGCAACTTTTACGATTTGACCTCTGGATGACCTTTGACCTCAGATGACCTTGGATGACCTCTAATTTATTTTAGACATGTTCACCCGGTGTTCATGTTTCTTTTCTCTAAGTTTGACGTCAATCGGGCAACTTTTACGATTTGACCTCTAGATGACCTTTGACCTCAGATGACCTTTGCAAATTAGACCCCCAAACAAGCAGCTACAGTGTTTGACCATGGCCTACCTATCACTGAAGGTTTGAAGTCAATCCGTCCATCCTTTCAACAGATACAGCATTCGGGCAACTTTTACGATTTGACCTCTAGATGACCTTTGACCTCAGATGACCTTTGCAAATTAGACCCCCAAACAAGCAGCTACAGTGTTTGACCATGGCCTACCTATCACTGAAGGTTTGAAGTCAATCCGTCCATCCTTTCAACAGATACAGCATTTGGAAAAAAAGGCTAACCAAAAGGCACACACACACACACACCCCCACATACATACATACAGACAGACGCACATTACATGATGACAAAATCCCCTTCTGGTTTTACAAACCAGGGGGATAAAAAGACCAACACCACATATATCTAAATTTGTGACCAACACGCATGTTGATGGATACTCGTTCAAAATAGCCTGCCAAATGTATAGCTCATTCTTTCTATAGATGGGGTGACAGGTGACGGGCAAAATGTGGCTAGTTGCCATTGTTCTTTGCCCGGCAGTTTGCACACGCATCCTGTTTTGTTTTGGACCCGTGCTTTGAAAACTCGCGCCAAAGCATTATAAAGGGCAATACGGCATAGCGGACAGTGTTGTGGTCATATGCTGTTCCCTCAAGCGTCTATCGACACTGAAAAAACATTGGATGTAAATAACGATCACCTCATCTATAGTAACCCTTGTATTAAATTAAGGTTGTGCGTTGAATTGATCTGAACAACGAATACTACGGGAACCTTTTGTTACGGTCATGCATGAGCGAAGTGGATACTCTCTATAGAGGAAAGCTCGCTCTTTTTTCTTTTGTTAAAATGAGGGAAAAATGGATCGATGAATAACGCCTCAAGTAAAGAGCCAAGTTTTATGAAATGGGCAGCAGTCCGGGCCGATTTCCCGTTCAGGAATCCCTTGCGAATGTATATATTGCAAAGTATTTGTAGTGGTAATACCAAAAAGACCAATTTATTTATTTTAACCAAATATGATGGATCTTTGAATCAATGGCGATCAGTAAATGAGTCAAACTATAAGATAAACTGTTTAGTCAAAATTAATAAATATTATTGTGGTGATTTTCCTAATTTATCGTAATTAAGAAATTTGGCTAATTACCTCATTTTTAAAAAAAAGTACATGTAACACTTTTTTTTCCTTCGAAGGAAATTTGCATAATTGTATGATCTGCCATATTACCAATTTTGGGCATGTCGCAAATTAAAATAACGAATCGATATCCATTTTAGCTTGTAGTCAACTTCATAGACCCTCAAATAAAAATAACGAGATTAAAATGAGCCACTGAACACTGAGAACGACAATAAAATCTATCATTATATTATACAAAATGGTTCACCTATATTGAAATAGGTCTAGGTTTAATTTGTATGCTACAGTTCTCTTAGCCTTATGAAAAGCGTGTTCCTGTAGAGGACTACCCAAAAGTATCGCATTGCACTATGGGTAATACTTCCAGTTCAGGAATGCTTCCTGAACGGGAAATCGGCCCGGACTGGGCAGTGATGCAAATCAGATGTCTTTATCTTAATAGTGCCTATACAACTAGCCACTTGAAGTAGTTGGGTTTGACACCGTTAGAGAAGGATATAATGGGTACTTCAACTTGAATGGTTACCTATTGATTTTGACATTTTATGATGGAGGAAAGATTGGGATTAAAAAGGAGCGCTCTTTCCTCAAGCTTTCCTCACTCTGTCCTCAATTTGTATAAAGCCAAGGCCTCTAAGCGCTCATGCCCCTGAACATGTATAAAGCATCACTTCCTATGCATAAACGTGGGGCAGTTTCACTTAATACATGCTGAAGGGCCAGACTATAACTAACCTGTGGTGGGTACCCTGGTAGCGTTGTAACTCCTTTATAGTAATGGAATAGGACATTGACCATCAACCAATGTCCCAAGAATACATGCAATATAATGATGTACGTCTGTCCAGTCCTATACAGATACGGCAAGATGGTCACATAGAATGTGATGATTACAAAGGATGTCAGCATCACTACCATCACAACCATTATCTATGAAGGGAAGAAACAAACAAACTATTGGTCCTATGCAAGTGTAGCCATTATTTCTGTACCGATTCTAATATTGTCCAAACTTGCTGTGGAGGCGTCACCTCGTAACACATAAATTCATTTTGAGTATTTTATTTGTTGTTCTAGATAATTTCTTTATTGATATCTGTCTGCATAGAAGATAGGGTGAAGAACATCCAAATTAGTCCAGGGTTCACGGTAGAGTGAACAATGAAATGTATGTAATTAAAATGTTAAATTATAGTCAAAAACAAAGATATGTATTAGTATTACCTGATCATGAAATTAAGAATATGAAGTATATATTAAAATATTTTCAGAATTCAGCAAATACAAGGGTAAGCCAATTTTAAAGTAAGCAAATCCAAAACAGGGTCAGAAATTCAAGGAGAATCCGAGAATCCATTCTCGAAAAGATTCCTGCTGGTAAAATTGCGAGAATCCAAGTTGATTCTCGTAGATAATCTGTCTAACACACTATTTTAATGGAGGAGAATCTATAGATTCTCGCAAAATCCCCTGCAAGAATCTAAATGGATTCTCGCAACCTTTGACGAACTTCTGACCCTGCAAAAGATCCTAACTCATATTTAACACAAACATAACTCATACTTACCGTAAACATCAAAAATGCAAAATAAGCAGGGCTCAAAATACACAGGGACGAAGGGCGATTAGCCCCCAGTTTTCATAAAATAGTCCCCTGAGTACATTTTGGCCCAGGTAAAATGTACTAAAGGGGGCGAATTTTGGCAGAATTTGCTCAAAAAAGACCTCATAGACAAAAAGGTATTTAATTTATTTTAACCCCTGAAAATAAGGCCATGAAAAAAGAGAGATCCATCTCAATCAGTCTCATATACCTGTGCGCACAAGTACATACAGTATGAATATGAAGAGAAACATTTGCCTCATAACCCTACGCGATAAGCCCAATTTTGAGCGCCTTTCTTTGAATAAAAAAAGGCTCCAAAAGGGGTGGGGGGCGGCAAAAACATGATAATTATTTCCACATTTAGCATAAAAATGCATATAGCAAAGATATTTCCCCAAATATCTTCTTTTTTTGTGTCTAAGTAATAGATCTATAAAGCATTACCAGTTGTAACCCTTCCACCATTAAGGGCAGTGTCAACCCGGCATTTGTTTCAAAAATTGAATTTCATATTTCTCTATTTTATACTTTTATATGTATTCTATCATTACCATCATAAGTTACTAATCGGAAGCGATTATTTCTCGTTCTTTTGGGTGATTTAAAATTGTTGTTTATGTAAGCTTGAGTCAGGAAAAGGCGCATGGTTATTTGGCGGGAATTTAAGCGGAGTTCCGCGCTTTTCAAATGCTGCGAAAGCTGTTCGATCATTGCGTCGCGCGCTGAATATTCCCGTGCGTATACTAGACGCGCCGCTTAATATCTGCGACGTAGACGCGAAAAACAAAAGAGCGCAAAACAATGTCTAAAAATGTAAACAAAGGCCAATTTTACCGTCATTTAAATTTCAGTTTTCTTCCAATTTCTTCACATTGTGACAATATAAATTGAATCTGATAGTTTATTTTGATTGTTCATAATGGTATACTCGCCTTTTAGGTCACACGCCCGTGTATTCCGTGAACATTTAGCTTTAAATGGTGGAAAATGTCAATATTTTAACTAAACCGATGTTTTCTAGAAGTTCAAATTTGAAGGAATTTTACGAATTTTCAGACAACCTAACAAAATCAGTTTTTGATTACAAAATTCAAAATTTCACCAAAATCATCTAAAGTCAATTATCTAGGAAGCACTTTTTTTTTTTGGCTTAAAAATATTTAGTTTTGAAAATATTGACCAAAAAGTGGCAACAATGTGATTTTTGAGATAAAAAAACATTTTGTTGGCACTTTTTGGTCAATATTTTCAAAACTAAAAAATGTTAAGCCAAAAAAAAAAGGTGTTTCCTAGATAATTGACTTTAGATGATTTTGGTGAAATTTTGAATTAAAAACTGATTTTGTTAGGTTGTCTGAAAAAATTTGGCGCCAAAAATGTAGAAATCACTATTTTTGGGGAAATTTAATACCAAAAATTAATTCTCCGACTCATTTCATTTGAAAAATTGTATACTTTTATGTACATTACATTATTAGTTTAAAAGTTACAGTGCTTGATAAATTTCATATATTTTGGGTTGACACTTCCCTTAACATTAACAAACAAAAGTGTATTGCGCATGATCAATTCGTACAGGTTGCTAATCAATCTAATCCCCAACCAGTCAAAAGTCACAGACTCTGCCACAAATATCAAAAACCTCACTCTCAAAATTACATACATGTAATCAATCTGCATTGTAGCACTGTTTCTGGCTAGTGTATCAAAATTGCTAAAGAGACTAATAAAAGAGCTCTCATGAGTCATAAATAAATAAGGTAGAACTAGAACTAAATTCTCTCAAGTGGAACTCAGTATTGACTTATGGTCACTGACCTGGATGATCTTTCCAAACACATGAACAAAGACAAGTCATGGTTGAGCTTGGTCCATTTGCAAAGGTACCGTACCTAAGCAATTTGGAATCAAGTAACAGTAATGAATTTGGATCCAAATCAAATCCAAACCACTCTCAAAGATGTAAACTCAACGCTGACTAGCTTAAATTACATATTCCAAACAAATCCAGAATCAATCAAGTCTGAATAATAAATAGTATTAGAGTACATGCAACTTGTTTATAAGACGTTAGAACACACTACACATTTCAAATAATATCAAACTGGTAAATTAATTTGGAAATAAAATTGGTAATCATCTGTGTCTGATTAAAAGGTGTATGTATTTTTTGGCTATGATTTTTTTTCCATTTTTCGCATTATGTCTGTAAAATCTTAGTGGCCAGAAATGTTCGATTTAGAAATTATAGGCTAAAATGTGGTGAATTACTGCCAAAGGTGGCAGGTTAACCACCCACCAGTTTGTGTACTACTCAATGGGCAAATTTCTTGTGACCTTGTGCTTCTAAAATAAGAACCATTGGAGTTATGACTCAAACTTTGGAATGCAACAATTTGAAGGATGGCCTTTGATGTAAAATAGAAAACATCAAGTTGAAAATCGGTCCAGCAATTAGAACATCTACCTTTATTTAACATGACAACCAACTTTTCTAAATCCCAAAAAGTCAAAAAGTCAAAAGTCTCTGAAAGGTTTATGAATTAAAATATCCAAAAGCCAAAGGGTCACATTTTAAAAGTTGGGTCCCTAAAAAGGGTGTCACATCTTTTCATTTATTTGCCAATCAAATGCTTGCATTTCTGAAACCATTCATCAAAATTGAGTATATTTGGTTACATTTGGAAGATAACTTATTGCTTTAATAATATCTGCAAGAAAAGATTTATACCAGCTAAATTATGCACCCATGCAGAATGTGAGACAGAGAATTTAATGTGTTATGTTTCATAATTAGCTACATGTACACAGGCTGCTTTCATCTAGGCTTCACAGCTATTGAGTTACCCCTAACTCCCACGGCTATGTTTTTGCATGTATCGGGGGGGGGGGAAGTACTATTTTTTTAACCTGAAAAAATCACCGAGCACCCCCAGGGATTCGATCCCACACCATCCGCACCCCAGTCTGTGCCCCTATCAACTGAGCTAACTCCCCAGCGCATATAGTTTTATTTTGGATGGTTTTGTATGGGGTAGTGGGGTTAGAATGATGTTACTCACCGGTCCTATACGTCTACTTAGATGGTCCACTATCCAGAATACTGGCTCCATTACAGTATCTAACACGGCGCTGCCCGATGTAAACGAATTGTACGTCAAGGCACGCAAGGTAAACTTGATCATGCGGAAGTAATCAATGATCCGCTGGCATCGTGATTTCTTGGGAATTTTGGTCTCAGACGAGTGCTGATAAGGATTTACTCCTTTATCCATGTCGGTGGCAAGGTTAGACATTTTCTTGCGATGAAGAGAGGTGGTTGCATCCATTGGTGAATGCGTCTGAAATAAAAATTAAATATATATATTTTAAGGTCGGGCCTATTGGCCTACTCAACCATACATGATACACGTTCCTAGTGATCGCGTATGGCCGACCGCCGTGTAACAGTAAGGCGTTAAAGAAGAGGGAAAAAACCTGTTTTACAGGCGAATGGACCTGTCAAGTAGGGGGGTCGGTCAGGCGATTTATTTTTGTTTGTTTTTTGTTTTTTGACCTAAAATGTCAAAAAAATCTGCAAAAATCTGGATTTTTAAAAAAAATTGTGAAAAAAAAATGTTGGGACATATTTTCGTCCGAAAGACGGCTGATTTTACATGTTTTAAGAAAAAAGTATCCTTACATCTTTTTTTAAAAATCTTCAAAAATGCAAAAAGTGGGTCGGTCGGGCCTGTAATTTCCGTAAAACAGGGTAGGGTTGGGGTGTTTTTTTCCTCGCCTAAGCCTAGGCTAAGCGACTGTTTGTTGTTCACATCATCAGCCAACGGCATGTGACGTCACTCCGGGCCGACCTATAAAAGGCTATAGGCCAAGTAAATCGTCTACAGTCATCACAATAAGTAACTGACCAGGTAATAAATGTGCTGATAACTCTAAAAGTATAACTCGTACATAAACATATTACAATTATAAACATGTTGAGAAATTTCTCTTCTTGAATTTGAGATATTACACGTTAAGAATGGCTGATTATTAAGGAAGTTACGATCCCAAATGTACTGTCAAGTCTGATTTTCATTTTCACATTTTCATTTTCAACACGGGGACTCAGACCGGCATATTATTGATTACTGGTAGTGGTAATGCCAATTCACCAGTCGATGGCCTGGTTGTTGGTTAGTCTGCCGGTGGCATTGCTACGGTTGATCAATACGGCACACACGCTTTACCTGTCATACTCTCCCCGTGTTGAAAAGAAATGTTAAAATGAAAATCAGACTTGCCCTAACGTTTGGGATCGCAACTTCCTCATTAATCAACCATTCTTAGCGTGTTATATCTCAAATTCAAGAAGAGAAATTTCTCAACAACTTAATAATTAAATATGTTTTTGTAGGAGTTATACTTTTAGAGTTATCAGCATGTTTATTACCTGGTCAGTTACTTATTGTGATGACTGTATATCTTGCACCCACGTCCCATACGAAATTAACCGTATACTAAAATTAGCTAAAATGTTGCTAAAATGTATCATTAATTATAATTGGTTTGCATGCGCACTAAGCTGAGTTACGTGACGTCTAGCCAACCATTTATTGCCAGTAAATCATGGAATAAATCAATGCAAAAACAAAAGGTCACATTTTTTAAGTTGGTACACAATTGGTGCACATTTAGCAATTTGGTGAAAATCACCTCTCTTGGCACCTTTTTAACTGTATCACAAGCATAGTTCATCTAAAGTATGTATAACCATACATTTTTGGAAAGCTGATATAATCCTTATTTTAATGGCAATAATTTTAACCTGATATATACAAGGTGGCCAAAAAATCATATAGGGTGTAACAAAAGAAATACATGAAATACTCAACTTTTTAAAAGGACTCACATTTTGTCCCAGTACAGTATGTAGAAATTAAAATCTAACTTATTGATGAGAAAGCATATGATTTCTCCTTTCCAAAAATGTATAATTTGTGGGGGTTTCTTAGTTACAGTAATACTATACAGGGTGTGCAAAAAGTAAAAATTATTACGCTCATTAATTATAGAAAATAGCTAACTTTATTCAAAGTAGCTTTAAAAAATACATCAAAACATCAATAACTTGTCAGAATCTGAAATTTGATGAAGGATTGTTATTTCCTACTTGAAAAAAATATACCCCATCAAAATTAGGAGTTATTTTTTAAAGATTATACAGGGTGTTTCAACATTTATAATAAGTCACGGTCAATGTGTTATTGACTTGGTTGGTTAGACTGTATACAGTTCAATGAAAATGCTATAGAAGTAGGCCTGTGTTTCAAGCATGTGTTAAGACCTTTATTCCAGGGAATAAAAGGTTAAATAATATTTAGTTTTAACTGTTACACAGCAGGCTAGTATAATACTACAGGGTGGTACAAAATGTAATCTTCATAAGTTTGCATTGATTCATTTCATTGTAACATTAGATTGATTGATTGTACAGTGTAATGGACAATTTAACTGAGGTTGAAGATGACAGCCCTTATCAACTTTATGAAATTCATAAATCATACATTTTGCAAAACCCTATTATAGGTCAATGTGCCTATCCAGGATTACCCTAATCACATCCGTTTATAAGATTTAATTAGTTTTTAATGTTTATTTCATTAAAAAGTGTATTTTTACACATGACTATTTAAACAGAAAATGTGGGTTCTCTATGCAATTTCTACTAAAAGCTCATTTGAATATCATTTGCAACCAGGCTTATCATCCCCACCTCCACCAAGCCGACTAAATAACGAGTTACATAAATTGATTAAGCTTCATTTAAATGTTTTACCTAATTTGTATGACAAGAGTTGATCATTAAATTCTCTGTAAAATAAGACCAAACTTGCAATTCCATGTTGTACTAAACCAGAGATACAGAGTTAGAAAAGGTGGCTGTCATTTAAGAAACAACAGCAACTGGAAAAAACTTAAAAAGGTCGAAAGCGGAAGTATTTTTTGTGTGGAAAATCAGTCCGTCACTTTGGATCCGCCATTTTGAGAAAAAAAGAAAAAGAAAAAAAAGGGGGGCCTCCTTTCTTTTTTCAAAAAGCCCGGACGAGAAACTGGTTTTTTTATTTTATTTGGCCTAACAGCACTAGACCATCACTGGATTTAAAAGAGGTAAACATGGAGTTTTCCACATATTTTGGCCAACAAATTTTCAAAAAAATGTCGCCCTCTGTAGTCAATGATATGAACATCCCTAGCGCCGTAGCGGCCGGACAAGCGTCTAGCGAACGTCATTGGTAGCACGCCAATCAAATGCTTCAGCTATTGTGTCTTCAACACAATAGATCCAGTGATCGATGCAATATCCACTTATTCCCAATCGACTTTTCCCCAATGGAAGATTGATGATGCATCCACCCGACCCACGCAGATTCACCAAACGCACCACCCACACGGCTGGCCGTCCAAAGCTCTGAATCGATCACCGATTCTGTTGCGCATAATTAACACTAGGTCCCTGGCTGTTTTGTGTCGTCAATTAATATATAGGGCTACAAATAAATAAGATAACCAGCAAAAATAACTTTTCGTAGTTTTCTGGCCTAGACTTAGATTAAAAAAATCTAAAATCTAAAAATGGACCTCGGTAGACATTAATTACAAAACCTAGTTATAAGATTATTTTTTTCAAATAAACACTGTTTTGTGTCGGGACCTTTTTAATAAACAACCCTCATCAGAACTTCATCACCCTTGCTACCTTGAAACTTTGGTTCGTTGTCCTGAAGGGTAGCAAATCTGTCATAGACATCTAAACTCTTTTTAAAAAAAAACATTAACAAAAAGGTTATGACTGAAATGTTATGCTGAAATACTAGAAAAAAAGCAAAGAAATGTGTGGCCCAAAAAGAAAAGGGTTTTTATTTTTAAAGTCATAGATGTTTGATTAAACTAAAATCGAAAAGAAAACACAAGTTCGTTTTATTATTTAAAACACAAGTTGAAAGTTCATTTTATTATTTAAAACACAAGTTCGTTTTATTATTTAAAACACAACTTCGTTTTAATATTATTTAATTAAGAAACAAACAATACAAACACTTTAATAATTTAACAATTTCCTTGCTCCAAACCTAAACCGATTTATGGGCCATGATATATCCACCCTGCCCTAGCCTGAGTAAGGAGTCCGGTGGTTTTTGGATTTTTTTCAGCAAACCCTAACAAATTTGGTATCATAAGAAAGAGCAAGTTAAGAGAAAGACAATGGTGGTAAAACCAGCTTCATAGAATAGAATATAGTGAAGTTATGATTTTTTTAAACTTTTAAAATGCGTTTTCAGTCTGCCAATTTTTTGCTGATCCGGTATGTTTGGTTATTAATGTTGACAAACCCATTAATAGAGTAGAAAACCATGCATATTTGGTATCACTAGAAAGAGAATTAAAAAAGGAAAACACTGAGCATAATATACTTCAACAGCTCTAAAAGCCTCTAAGTATAGTAAGGAAAAAGAAGGTAAAGGCGAAAGAAAGAGCGAAAGAAAGAAATTTGTCAAATAACTTTTTTGGGGAAAAAATAAATAAAATAAATAAAGAATGTCAAAAATTGTAAAAAAATTGTAGGGATTCATTAAATATTATTGAATTTATTAAAATAGGAAACAAAAATATCAGTAAATAAACAACTTAATCATTCAAGTGAATCAAGTGTCTGTTCCTTTCTAAACCCTGCATGCAGCGGACCGATACCCAAACCTGGTCATGACAATCTAGTGAAAAAACAAGACAAAAACACCCCCCCCCCCCCCCTGTCATCCATGCATCCTACCATCAGATAAGTTTCCCATTAACATTTTAAATATCTAATATAACTATTTTCAATTTAGGGCCGACAATCAATACTCAAACAACAAACTTTAAAAAATATTACATCCCAAATCCATCAAGAACCCCTCCCCAAAAGTTGGCAAACCCGAGCGGCGCCACTGGTTTCGATCGTCACTAATGATGGTAATCCCTGTTGTGCCTTTATTGTGCTATCCCCTATCCAAATTTAATCCACTCAATATTATACAAAACAGTCCAATCTTTCCATTTTTAATGGTTTCTGATGGTGTCTCACATCCCTTATATTCTAAATTAAACATTTTATAACAGAAAATTCGCAAAGAATTACATGTATTTTGATCGACTTTTCTGAAGGTCCGCCATACTTTTCAAAGAATAATTTTCGCAATGTGTTTGGTATCAAAAGACAGCTACGAAAATTTTCATTAACATGACGTCATTTATTGAGCCAACACATCATGTGACAGACGATACAGGCCCCAATTGGTCTAGTCTACTTTAGTATACCTTTTTCCTTTCTTTGTCACTCTATGAACATGTACCGATAGAGGGCTCACTCCCCATGGACCGCTCCCCATCCTCTGATCTCACCCCCGGAAAAAAAGGTCTACTTGCATTGGATTGACCTTGTTGACCTCCGTATACTTTTACATTAGTGCTCGTCCAGAAATTGGACGCATACGTAATGAGCAATTTGTTCGCGTGGGGTTCAAAATTAACCAATGGCAGACACGATAAATACGAAGTATATGAATATTTATATACATCTTCGCAGAGAGACGAATCTTGCTCACTTGATAAATTCAAAATGTCGATTTTCTGGCACTGTATAGCCGCCGTTTCGGTCTAAAATCACACTTTAGGAGTTATCTTTGACATTGGTCCTCGCCCAAAATATGTTCCTCAAAGATATAGCTACATTTCCGCATATGTGACTATTTCCATGCTATTACCTATCTTTCAATATCGTGTAATAAAAAACCTTTTTACGTTTAAACAGAGACAAATAATTTGATCATTGTTTACGATAACTAGCGACTCTTACACAGCCACAGAAATACCCCCGTCACGCGTTTCTAGATGTACAAACAGCAAATTCAATATTAGCGCTTTATGAAGGGGTGTGATACTATCGTGACGCATAAAAAGCATCGTCCCTAGTAATCCCTAGTGTGCTCAAGCACAGTTCTTTTGTAAATCCAATGCCAGTAGACCTTGTATTTGGTCGGTTCTCGGATGGGAAGTATCAGGGGGTGTTCGATTGTGTGACAGTGAAATTATACAAGGCATACGAGTAGACTACAATTGGTCAAGCCCTCCCTCCAAGATGGCGATGCCCATGGAATATACGTAATATAAACATCGCGAAGGTACACCGAATGCCGTTTGATTTTTTTTCACATTTCTTTACTTTTTTTGACTGAAATAAGTATATAGGGTGAACAAATAATCTTTTATCTTATTAAATATGTTTAAAATGTGTGATTTGATCAAAGGAATATATAACAAACAGTGTGATATTTTAACCCATTTTCACACAGTGACAGATAGGAATGCGAAAATTCGCGTTACGCTGGACTCCTTAGCCTGAGCACCGAGACTGGCGAGAGTGGCAAAGTACGCCGCCAGTATATTGGAATTATCGATATTGCCGAGTGGATTGGTAAGTCGATATTTACAGCGATCTGGATCTATTGTGTTGAAACACACAATAGCTGAAGCATTTGATTGGCGTGCTACCAATGACGTTCGCTAGAGACGCTTGTTTGTGCGGCCGGCCGTGGCATAATTTATATGAATTGAAGCTACAACGTATTTTAATTGGTTTGAGCATGCGCTCTTGAGTTACGGGACGTCTAGCCAGACATTGCTAAACAAAACAAATAAATAAATAAACAAATAAAATTTAAATAATTTTTAATCAATTATTTTTTATTACGGTTAAACATACCCTCTGAATTCTGCAGCCTTGCGAGCCCAACTAGCTCTCGGACTCGGTCAGCAGTTCACACTTCAGTAGACTCAGCAGGTGTCGATTAAAAGCGCAACCATCGACGAAATATAAGGTAAATAAAAAATCACGATGGAAACTCTGTTTTCTCTAGGTATTGAAATACTCGCAAGTGAACAGGGTGGTATTAAAATGCCGAAATTATCTCGTTTTTTTTTTGTCAAAAAAATGCGGAACCCAGAAAAAATCCCACTTATTTTGTACGACGGGCGGTCTTGAATTTATCAATAGAGATGGGCGAAATCTTATTTCTTGTCACGCCCATTGCCGGTACATCTTTAAGGATACTGGTCACTTCGGCCTTCCGCAAAGTCGTCCTCGTAGAGGTCGTCCTATCGCAAAGTCGTCCTATCGCAAAGTCGTCCTCAATGCAAAGTCGTCCCAATGCAAAGTCGGCCTTAGGCCCAATAATGCTGTTCATTCTTGGGGTGGGGTGGGTCATTCGTGGGGTGAGGGTCGATGAATGAATGTATGCACTAAATCGCGCCTACTGGGGAAATCAAGCCCCTTTTGGCAAGAGGTCCGCGGAAGGGGAGGGGCTTAAACCTTATCAATCTCGGGCAAAAACAAACACAATTGTAAAAGGGGAGCGCGACTGTGACTGTTTACGTATGTGTACATTTTCTGTATGAAAACTTATGGCAACTTCGAACCTTTTTGTCCTCTTAAAATTGAGGTAACCTCTCCCCGCCCGGCCCCAAACTTATCACAATTAGTTGGTAACCAAGCTTGTTCTTCATTTTGTTTCAATACCCCTTTTGGGCAAGGATAATGTCCACAGTTTTATCCCCTTTTTCTTTGGAAAATCGACGAAATGGGGGTGAAAATACCTGGTGTTTTAACTAACATTAAAATAGGGCAGTGGTTACGTAGCCGTATACGGCTACGTAAACCGGGCGCTGCATAGCCGTATACGGCTACGGAACCGATACTCTTCGCGTTAGTTACGTAGCCGTATACGGCTACGTAAACCGGGCGCTGCATAGCCGTATACGGCTACGGAACCGATACTCTTCGCGTTAGTTACGTAGCCGTATACGGCTACGTAACCGATGCTCGGCGCGCTGGTTACGTAGCCGTATACTATCGGGTGGATATAATTATTAGACTTCAGCCTCCAGTCGTACACTGAGTCGTACACCCGCTCAACTATCCGCGATTCTTGAATCGGGTCCCGGAATCGGGTGGATATATACCCGGGGATATAAAGTGATATTTTTTTGGTAAAAATATGGCCGCAAAATGAAAATTGACTTACCTAAACAATACCAATTTACGGGAGGGAGAGGGCTACGTTTACCGCAGACATGAGACAGTGAGAATTCAGAGGTTTTATCCTGGTCCAAACTTCCGCACTTACTTTTAATTTCAGCCTGTGTTTTGACCCTTTTTAATAGCTCGATTTCACGCACATTCATTTTTTTTAATGATTTTTCTTTCTTTCTAATGCTGCATTTGGGCCATCCCGGGGGTGGGGGTGTACAATACGAGGTTTTTTTCCTGGTCGACCAGTCTATCTACGACTTTTTCATTGCTTTATTCTAATACTTTTGGGAATGTTATCGTTATTAGTTCCAAATAGTAAGAAGAAAAACTTTTTTCTCTCTATGATTATTTTTGCAAAAATATAGTCGAACGGAAATTGTTGGACAAGGAATGGGGCGAAGCCAGCTGGAGGGCAAGGACACGTGAACAAAATATAAATCATGCTCGGGCAATGAATAAAACGCGTAAAAAAGATGGAGGGCAGCCAGCCGCTGGCATGTATACGCGCGACAAATTTGGGGAAATCGAGAGCAGAAATCTATCAAAATACATTGGTTGAGTAACAAAATGTACGTGTTTAGGAACCATTTTGAAAGTCTATGCCAGTGAGAATTGGGAGGGGGGTAATGGCTTACACAAATTTGTTTAATGACCTTTGTAGACTACCGTAGGCCTATATATAGGCCCATGACAGGGTCTTAGTTGGATTATAGTCTTGAAAGCATCTATAACATTCCTCATATTTCTGTCACATTTCATTCAATTTAAATGAAAAAACAATAGACGAGACGTTCATATCATGACTCTGCTCATCATGTAAACAATTAGTACTTCAAACTGGTACTTTAAGTACAGTTTTGGAGAAATAGGGATATAACAACAAGGATGTCATGTAGAATTATATAAAAACCTATATCGGAATATGCATTCCGCGGTGTTATTTGAATAAGGTAATTAATAACAATATGCTAATACTACTACTAATAAAAACTACTTAAAAATAATTGAATGCCTTACGATGTAACAGGTAAAAGTAAGGATTGGTGCACAGAGACGCTTTAAAAACAAATGCAAGTACATAAAAAACCACAAATAGGGCCGCATGTTGAAATATACACAAACGGTAAATACGAGATTGAGGGCGCTAATACGTTCGGCGTTTTAACAAAAGTACGGCTACGTAACCCCGGGGTTACGTAGCCGTATACGGCTACGTAAACACTTCGTTAAAATAGACACAGATTGCTGTCTCAAATAGTCAAAAGGAATTTATCCGTCAAAAGAACCCCAATTGATTGATTTATCTCAACATTTATTTTAGACAAAAATAGTCAAAGAACCTCATTTTGGGGGGTAAACATTTATTGAAATGTGATTTCTCTTGACATTGGTTTTAAGAAATATGAAAGTAATCAGTGAGTCCAAATGAATCACTTCAAAACCATTTTCAAGTTAAAACTTGTTGAAACGAAAGTACTCAGTGAGTCAGACAGTTTAATTTTTTTAAATATCTCATTTCAGACAAACAAATATATAGTCAAAAAGGACCTAACTTGGGGTGTAAAATTGATCAAAGTTGGGATTGATCTCAAAATGTCTCATTGACATTGGTTTCAAAGTAATATGAAACGGTAATCGGTGAGTATGCAAACCATGTTCAACTTCAAGTTTAATAAAACTGTAAATAATGTGCATTTGAGTCAAAATGATGAGAAAGTGTAGTAGGCCTAGCTCTATTTCTGCCTGATTGCCATATTCGATTTTGGATTTCTAGCGTTAACGTTTCAGTGAATAAATAGTCAAAAAGAAATGTGAATTGTCTCAAAATGTCTGATTGAATTTGGGTTTAAGCAAGCGAAAAGTAATCGGTGAGTAAGAAAGAATCTTTTTTTTCTTCAAATATCTAATATCTGACCAAAATTGGGTCAAAAGAACCTCATTTCGGGGTAAAATTGATCAAAATGTGAATTAATCTCAAACTTTCTCGTTGAATTTGGTTATAAGTAAGCGGAAAGTAATCGGTTAGTCAGAAAGAATCTGTTTTTCAAATTTCAGACCAAAATTGAGTCTGAAAAAGAACCTCATTTTGGGGGTAAAATTGATAATAATGTGAATTCATCTCAAAATGTCTTGTTGAATTTGGTTTTAAGCAAGCGGAAAGTAATCGGTGAGTCATTTCAGACCAAAATGGGGTCAAAAGAACCTCATTTGGGGGTAACATTGATCAAAATGTGAATTTATCTCAAAGTTTCTCGTTTCAATTTGGTTTTAAGTAATCGGTTAGTCAGAAAGAATCTGTTTTTCAAACATCTCATTTCAGACCAAAACTGGGTCTGAAAAAAGGGGTAAATTGATAAAAATGTGAATTCATCTCAAAATGTCTTGTTGAATTTGGTTTTAAGTAAACGGAAAGTAATCGGTGAGTCAGAAAAAAATCTGTTTTTCAAATATCTCATTTCAGTCTGAAAAAGAACCTCATTTTGGGTGTGAAATTGATAAAAAGTGAATTTATCTCAAAATGTCTCATTGAATTTGGTTTTAAGTAAGCGGAAAGTAAGTAGTGTGAGTCAGAAAGAATCACTTTTTTCAAATATCTCACTTCAGACCGAAATTTAGTTAAAATAACCTCATTTGGGGGTAAAATTGATCAAAATGTGATTTATCTCCAAATGTCTCGTTGAATATGGTTTTAAGCAAGCGGAAAGTAATCGGTGAGTCAGAAAGAATCTGTTTTTCAAATATCTCATTTCAGACCAAAATGGAGTCTGAAAAGGAACCTCATTTGGGGGTAAAATTGATCAAAATGTGTATTTATCTCAAAATGTCTCGTTGAATTTGGTTTTAAGTAAGCGGAAAGTAATCGGTGAGTCAAAAAATCCTATTTTTCAAATATCTCATTTCAGACCAAAATGGACTCTGAAAAAGAACATAATTTGGGGTAAAATTAATCAAAATGTGAATTGACCTCAAAATTTCTCATTGAATATGGTTTTAAGCAAGCGGAAAGTAATCGGTGAGTCAGAAAGAATCTGTTTTTCAAATATCTCATTTCAGACCAAAATGGAGTCTGAAAAGGAACCTCATTTGGGGGTAAAATTGATCAAAATGTGTATTTATCTCAAAATGTCTCGTTGAATTTGGTTTTAAGTAAGCGGAAAGTAATCGGTGAGTCAAAAAATCCTATTTTTCAAATATCTCATTTCAGACCAAAATGGACTCTGAAAAAGAACATAATTTGGGGTAAAATTAATCAAAATGTGAATTGACCTCAAAATTTCTCATTGAATATGGTTTTAAGCAAGCGGAAAGTAATCGGTGAGTCAGAAAGAATCTGTTTTTCAAATATCTCATTTCAGACCAAAATGGAGTCTGAAAAGGAACCTCATTTGGGGGTAAAATTGATCAAAATGTGTATTTATCTCAAAATTTCTCGTTGAATTTGGTTTTAAGTAAGCGGAAAGTAATCCGTGTGTCAGAAAAAACTGTTTTTTCAAATATCTCATTTCAGACCAAAAATAGAGTCTGAAAAAGAACCTCATTTCGGGGGTAAAATTGATAAAAATGTGAATTCATCTCAAAATGTCTCGTTGAACAGGTTTTAAGTAAGCGGAAAGTAAGTAGTGAGTCAGAAAGAATCTCTTTTTCATATATCTCATTTCAGACCGAATAGTCAAAATAACCTCCTTTGGGGGTAAAATTGATCAAAATGTGATTTATCTCAAAATGTCTCGTTGAATATGGTTTTAAGCAAGCGGAAAGTAATCGGTGAGTCAGAAAGAATCTGTTTTTCAAATATCTCATTTCAGACCAAAATGAAATCTGAAAAAGAACCTCATTTCGGGGGTAAAATTGATCAAAATGTGAATTTATCTCAAAATGTCTCGTTGAATATGGTTTTAAGCAAGCGGAAAGTAATCGGTGAGTCAGAAAGAATCTGTTTTTCAAATATCTCATTTCAGACTAAAATGGAGTCTGAAAAAGAACATCATTTTTGGGTAAAATTAATCAAAATGTGAATTTATCTCAAAATGTCTCGTTGAATATGGTTTTAAGCAAGCGGAAAGTAATCGGTGAGTCAGAAAGAATCTGTTTTTCAAATATCTCATTTCAGACTAAAATGGAGTCTGAAAAAGAACATCATTTTTGGGTAAAATTAATCAAAATGTGAATTTATCTCAAAATGTCTCGTTGAATATGGTTTTAAGCAAGCGGAAAGTAATCGGTGAGTCAGAAAGAATCTGTTTTGCAAATATCTCATTTCAGACTAAAATGGAGTCTGAAAAAGAACATCATTTTTGGGTAAAATTAATCAAAATGTGAATTTATCTCAAAATGTCTCGTTGAATATGGTTTTAAGCAAGCGGAAAGTAATCGGTGAGTCAAAAAATCCTATTTTTCAAATATCTCATTTCAGACCAAAATGGACTCTGAAAAAGAACATAATTTGGGGTAAAATTAATCAAAATGTGATTTATCGCAAAATGTCTCGTTGAATATGGTTTTAAGCAAGCGGAAAGTAATCGGTGAGTCAGAAAGAATCTGTTTTTCAAATATCTCATTTCAGACCAAAATGAAATCTGAAAAAGAACCTCATTTCGGGGGTAAAATTGATCAAAATGTGAATTTATCTCAAAATGTCTCGTTGAATATGGTTTTAAGCAAGCGGAAAGTAATCGGTGAGTCAGAAAGAATCTGTTTTTCAAATATCTCATTTCAGACTAAAATGGAGTCTGAAAAAGAACATCATTTTTGGGTAAAATTAATCAAAATGTGAATTTATCTCAAAATGTCTCGTTGAATATGGTTTTAAGCAAGCGGAAAGTAATCGGTGAGTCAGAAAGAATCTGTTTTTCAAATATCTCATTTCAGACTAAAATGGAGTCTGAAAAAGAACATCATTTTTGGGTAAAATTAATCAAAATGTGAATTTATCTCAAAATGTCTCGTTGAATATGGTTTTAAGCAAGCGGAAAGTAATCGGTGAGTCAGAAAGAATCTGTTTTGCAAATATCTCATTTCAGACTAAAATGGAGTCTGAAAAAGAACATCATTTTTGGGTAAAATTAATCAAAATGTGAATTTATCTCAAAATGTCTCGTTGAATATGGTTTTAAGCAAGCGGAAAGTAATCGGTGAGTCAAAAAATCCTATTTTTCAAATATCTCATTTCAGACCAAAATGGACTCTGAAAAAGAACATAATTTGGGGTAAAATTAATCAAAATGTGAATTGACCTCAAAATTTCTCATTGAATATGGTTTTAAGCAAGCGGAAAGTAATCGGTGAGTCAGAAAGAA
Source organism: Ophiura sarsii (assembly GCA_035610835.1). Classification (NCBI taxonomy): domain Eukaryota; kingdom Metazoa; phylum Echinodermata; class Ophiuroidea; order Amphilepidida; family Ophiuridae; genus Ophiura; species Ophiura sarsii. Next base: position 1,770,514 of record CM069451.1, on the reverse strand, counting down.
TCTGTTTTTCAAATATCTCATTTCAGACTAAAATGGAGTCTGAAAAAGAACCTCATTTCGGGGGTAAAATTGATCAAAATGTGAATTTATCTCAAAATGTCTCGTTGAATATGGTTTTAAGCAAGCGGAAAGTAATCGGTGAGTCAGAAAGAATCTGTTTTTCAAATATCTCATTTCAGACTAAAATGGAGTCTGAAAAAGAACATCATTTTTGGGTAAAATTAATCAAAATGTGAATTTATCTCAAAATGTCTCGTTGAATATGGTTTTAAGCAAGCGGAAAGTAATCGGTGAGTCAGAAAGAATCTGTTTTTCAAATATCTCATTTCAGACTAAAATGGAGTCTGAAAAAGAACATCATTTTTGGGTAAAATTAATCAAAATGTGAATTTATCTCAAAATGTCTCGTTGAATATGGTTTTAAGCAAGCGGAAAGTAATCGGTGAGTCAGAAAGAATCTGTTTTGCAAATATCTCATTTCAGACTAAAATGGAGTCTGAAAAAGAACATCATTTTTGGGTAAAATTGATAAAAATGTGAATTCATCTCAAAATGTCTCGTTGAACAGGTTTTAAGTAAGCGGAAAGTAAGTAGTGAGTCAGAAAGAATCTCTTTTTCATATATCTCATTTCAGACCGAATAGTCAAAATAACCTCCTTTGGGGGTAAAATTGATCAAAATGTGATTTATCTCAAAATGTCTCGTTGAATATGGTTTTAAGCAAGCGGAAAGTAAGTAGTGAGTCAGAAAGAATCCTTTTTTCATATATCTCATTTCAGACCGAATAGTCAAAATAACCTCCTTTATGTAAAATCATTACCACCAGGAAATATTATAATAGGCATGAAGGTGAAATAATAATTTGAACTTATTATTCAAAAGTAAACCTAGTTTAGAACTTAGAACCTCTAATCTAAGGTTTGGTATTAAATAATCATTTGGACTAGCCTACGTATTTATCAAATGGAAACCTGGTTTAGAACTTAAAAACGTTGGTTTTAGAGCTTTGGTGGCCCGTATTATTTTATTGAACCCATGAATACCAGTATCAGTATTGATCAATCATTGTAATAGTGCGCCAGGCGGAATGAAGGTGAAGGTTTCCCCGTAAGTCTCGGGTGTCGGCACGCGTGCACTGGTCCGTATCTATGCGGTATAGTATTGTAAAATCATTACCACCAGGAAATATTATAATGAATTATCCATTATAATAGGCATGAAGGTGAAATAATAATTTGAACTTATTATTCAAAAGTAAACCTAGTTTAGAACTTATAACCTCCATGCGAATCCCCCGTTTATGAAGGTGAAGTTGGTTTGGTATTAAATAATAATTTGGACTAGCCTACGTATTTATCAAATGGAAACCTGGTTTAGAACTTAAAAACGTTGGTTTTAGAACTTTGGTGGCCCGTATTATTTTATTGAACCCATGAATACCAGTATTGATCAATCATTGTAATAGTGCGCCAGGCGGAATGAAGGTGAAGGTTTCCCCGTAAGTCTCGGGTGTCCGCACGTGTGCTGGTCCGTATCTATATGCGGTATAGTATTGTAAAATCATTACCACCAGGAAATATTATAATGAATTATCCATTATAATAGGCATGAAGGTGAAATAATAATTTGAACTTATTATTCAAAAGTAAACCTAGTTTAGAACTTAGAACCTCCATGCGAATCCCCCGTTTATGAAGGTGAAGTTGGTTTGGTATTAAATAATAATTTGGACTAGCCTACGTATTTATCAAATGGAAACCTGATTTAGAACTTAAAAACGTTGGTTTTAGAACTTTGGTGGCCCGTATTATTATCCTTATTTTATTGAACCCATGAATACCAGTATTGATCAATCATTGTAATAGTATAGTATCACTAGGACTATTGAGTAATGGTGACTCGCTAGCATCTAGTGTGGTCCGCCCAAACAGCATGAAAAACCGATACGCTGTGGATAATGCACATTATCAGAGTAAAATTATGTGGATATGCAATAAAGTATTGATATGTTGATCATAATGCATGCATCATCAAAATAGATAGTGGTAGGCCTTGATTAAACCTGTAGAATTACACGTGCGCATGATGGTACATAAGTATAGATTAAGCTACGTCGGATAAAATAGCCTGACTAGTTTCGGATCTTCTGATAGTTAGAGTGAGATCCTCATCAGAGGCGGTAGAGGAAATAGATATTTAACAGATAGAGCAATGACATGACTAATTTGTCGTTTAAAAGCAGGCAAAGCATCAACATTATATTGGATATAGGCCTACTGATGTAGGCATAATGTTGCATGCTGCTTAGCTTTCAAATTATGATGTTATCTAAATGAATGCTCGGACTGATGTGAATGATATCTATAGACTATCTACAAGATAGCCAGCATGTTGTCACGTGGTGCGTGCGTGGCTTTTACATTAGGCCGTGGCAACAGAGAATTCCAGTTACAACTGGTATGACGACGCATAAACAAATCGTTATTCTATTGTATTGCTTGAGTGGTCAAGTGCAAACCGGTCTATGTGATTGTTTGTCATATCCGTCTTGAGACTAGTTAGGTATAGAAGTCTGAATGACGAAATATCAAGTAATCATGGGTGGGTAAAGACCGTTGGTAAATAAAGTTAAATAACTGACGTAAAACAAGCAATTGTTCGTATTGATGTTTATACAGAACAAGATATTATGATGTATTTGCGTAGACTTCGAGTTGAAGTTGTTATGATATGAATTCAATAAGCATTATTGATAAAATGCCGTGACTTTACGCAGGTTATCTGCAGATAGTACAGGGTGTCTCAAAAAAAACCGTGCACGTGTTTACCCAGCTTATTAACCGTGAACTTATACAATTTGGTGTAACAATTGTGTACATTTTGATAGCCAAAACGGTTAGCTTTCATATTCCGTTTATTTCATCTGATTTGGTTTTATCAATCTTGAGATATGACCAATTAACTAAAGCTACCTAAAGTCGACGTTGTGCCACTTTACAGTTTGCAATGAATAGAAAGGGTTACTCCGGAGAGGAGGGTTATTACCACCCCTAAAAAATTATAATCCGAAATGCAGAATATGCTTATTTGGGTACCATGTTATAGCTAGAGGTTCCCTCTATCCATACATACTAAAACAAGTACAAACATCCCACGCATGACGTCATAATGACGTCACCAAACATGACCGACCTCAAAATCCCGCCGTCTTCGCTGGACAATGAAATATCGTAGAAATCTTCGCCAAAAAAGTTCTAAATATCGGAATTTCACCCGGTTTTTTGTTTATAAGTGATGGAAATGGTGTTTCTAACATAGGCCTATGCTAAAATATTTCAGGAACATACCAATAAAAATATTTTTCAAAATGGCGATTTAAAAAAAAAATGTAAGGTGGCAACCACCCCCTACTATCGGACTTTGACGGCTTACCCTACCCCCGGGTAGGGTGGCAGCCTCAATTTGTTTTCGTCAAAATGAGCGCAGGGAATGTAAAAGCGATCACCTAGACGCCCTAGGTCACTGTTCTTTGCGTTCTAGCGCAATCGGCGACCATCCTCCCTTAAGAGAACGAGGGTTTTAATGCATTCTTTCCGTAAAAGTGGCACAACTTCGATTTTAGGTAGCTTTAGTTAATTGATCATATCTCAGGATTGACAAAACTAAATTAGATGAACTAAACGGCATATGAAAGCTAAGTGTTTGGTCTATCAATATGTATACAATTGTAACACCAAATTCTAGAAGTTCATGGTCAATAATTTGGGTAAACACATGCACGGTTTTTTTTGAGACACCCTGTATGTCAAAACCAACATTACGTAACTATAACCAGGAAAACTATCTGAGTTCCACGGGTTTACTATTCAAATTCCAATCAGGCTTTCGAGCAGGTTATTCTACTGATAGTTGCTTAATATACCTCACTGATTATATTAGAAAAGAAATTTCAGAGGGTAAGTTTGTTGGTATGCTATTGCTTGATGTGCAAAAAGCCTTTGATAGCGTGAATCACCAAATCTTGTGCAATAAACTTGAGGCTATGGGAATCGACCCCAGTTGGTTTAAATCTTATCTAGCCAATAGGCAGCAGCTGGTGAGCATTGATGGCATCAATTCCAGTCTTGAGCAGCTCTCTTGTGGAGTTCCCCAAGGGAGCTTGCTAGGTCCCTTGCTCTATCTTTGTTATAGCAATGACATGGAATCCTCTGTTCACAACAAGCTGCTTCTATATGCTGATGATAGTGTCATCATTTCATCCCACACTGATCCTGCGGTCATTTCCCATAGCCTCAGCTCTGATTTGAAATCATGCAATGATTGGTTGATCGCTAACAAACTTTCCCTCCATGTTGGCAAAACTGAATGTATCCTTTTTGGAACAAATATCAAACTTGGCCAAACAGGTGATTTTAACATTTCTTATAACGATCAAATTATCAAAAGCCAGGATTCCATCAAATATTTGGGTGTGACGCTAGACCAATGTCTCTCTGGTGACAATATGTTTAATTCCATCATGAGCAAAGTCAATGGCAGACTAAAATTTCTCTACAGACACTCTCAATATTTCAACCAGAAATTGCGCAAAAACTTATGTTCGGCTCTTATTCAGTGTCACATTGATTACTGCTGCACCTCATGGTTTTCTGGTCTCACTTCCACTAAACAAAAGAAACTGAAAACGTTCCAGAACAAAATGGTTCGTTTTATTCTGAATTTACCTCCTAGAGAGCATATTGGTCAGGTTCACTTGAACTCTATCAAAATACTTGACATCCATGATAGAGTCAAACAGTTGCGCCTCAATCATGTGTAGTATCACTAGGACTATTGAGTAATGGTGACTCGCTATAGCATCTAGTGTGGTCCGCCCAAACAGCATGAAAAACCGATACGCTGTGGATAATGCACATTATCAGAGTAAAATTATGTGGATATGCAATAAAGTATTGATATGTTGATCATAATGCATGCATCATCAAAATAGATAGTGGTAGGCCTTGATTAAACCTGTAGAATTACACGTGCGCATGATGGTACATAAGTATAGATTAAGCTACGTCGGATAAAATAGCCTTTGACTAGTTTCGGATCTTCTGATAGTTAGAGTGAGATCCTCATCAGAGGCGGTAGAGGAAATAGATATTTAACAGATAGAGCAATGACATGACTAATTTGTCGTTTAAAAGCAGGCAAAGCATCAACATTATATTGGATATAGGCCTACTGATGTAGGCATAATGTTGCATGCTGCTTAGCTTTCAAATTATGATGTTATCTAAATGAATGCTCGGACTGATGTGAATGATATCTATAGACTATCTACAAGATAGCCAGCATGTTGTCACGTGGTGCGTGCGTGGCTTTTACATTAGGCCGTGGCAACAGAGAATTCCAGTTACAACTGGTATGACGACGCATAAACAAATCGTTATTCTATTGTATTGCTTGAGTGGTCAAGTGCAAACCGGTCTATGTGATTGTTTGTCATATCCGTCTTGAGACTAGTTAGGTATAGAAGTCTGAATGACGAAATATCAAGTAATCATGGGTGGGTAAAGACCGTTGGTAAATAAAGTTAAATAACTGACGTAAAACAAGCAATTGTTCGTATTGATGTTTATACAGAACAAGATATTATGATGTATTTGCGTAGACTTCGAGTTGAAGTTGTTATGATATGAATTCAATAAGCATTATTGATAAAATGCCGTGACTTTACGCAGGTTATCTGCAGATAGTATGTCAAAACCAACATTACGTAACTATAACCAGGAAAACTATCTGAGTTCCACGGGTTTACTATTCAAATTCCAATCAGGCTTTCGAGCAGGTTATTCTACTGATAGTTGCTTAATATACCTCACTGATTATATTAGAAAAGAAATTTCAGAGGGTAAGTTTGTTGGTATGCTATTGCTTGATGTGCAAAAAGCCTTTGATAGCGTGAATCACCAAATCTTGTGCAATAAACTTGAGGCTATGGGAATCGACCCCAGTTGGTTTAAATCTTATCTAGCCAATAGGCAGCAGCTGGTGAGCATTGATGGCATCAATTCCAGTCTTGAGCAGCTCTCTTGTGGAGTTCCCCAAGGGAGCTTGCTAGGTCCCTTGCTCTATCTTTGTTATAGCAATGACATGGAATCCTCTGTTCACAACAAGCTGCTTCTATATGCTGATGATAGTGTCATCATTTCATCCCACACTGATCCTGCGGTCATTTCCCATAGCCTCAGCTCTGATTTGAAATCATGCAATGATTGGTTGATCGCTAACAAACTTTCCCTCCATGTTGGCAAAACTGAATGTATCCTTTTTGGAACAAAAATCAAACTTGGCCAAACAGGTGATTTTAACATTTCATCGGGTAACATAACATGCTCATTTTATCCCTTTTTCGTGCAAAAACGAGGATTTTTCCTGTAAAAACACCCCATATTTTACCATTTCAAGGCTGTCCCCTCCCCTGATATGAAAACTCCACCTTCACGATTTTGGACACCATGTATATTGTATACCCACCGGGGTTTATAACAAATTTGTTTCTTTCTTTCAAAGAAATCAAAGAATCCAAAGAAATTAAGAATTCAAAAAATAAAAAAATCTAAAATCAAGAAATCAAGAAATTTGAAATAATAATTCAAGAAATCAAGAAATCAATCAAGAAACCAATCAAGAAATAAACAAATATAAATAATTATTTAAAAAAAAAAAAATACTAACTCTAATCATGGACTTATAAGTCCATGCTCTAATAATAAAGGGTTCAACAAAAGAAAGTATACCACTTTGTTTATGTCATTTTGAGTAACTTTCAATTTGTTTTTGACCACACAGGCTAGATAGGCATTTAGATGAATCTTTTAGGCATAATTTGATACCAAATTTGCCCCCTAACAACAAAGATAAACCATGATTAGCACCATTTAAAGGAAAATATCCCATTTTCAAAAGTCGCATTTCTAATACACAGCACGAGAAGAATTGGTTAATCTGTCCATGTCCATTAACATTCCTTTACATTCAAATCCTTCACCCATGCATCAGTTTACATTTGAATTAGCCCGCGCATTGAGGGATATGCGCGGTGATCAGTACGGGATAAATACGGCATATGTGTGTGTTAACAATTGGCCATTTCTTCTCGGGCTGTGTATTGGAAATGCGACTTTTGAAAATGGGATATTTTCCTTTAAATGGTGCTAATCATGGTTTATCTTTGTTGTTAGGGGGCAAATTTGGTATCAAATTATGCCTAAAAGATTCATCTAAATGCCTAACTAGCCTGTTTGGACAAAAAGAAATTGAAAGTTACTCAAAATGACATAAACAAAGTGGTATACTTTCTTTTGTTGAACCCTTTACAGACCATTATTTATTTCCTCGTTTTGGCATCAATTCAAAGAAATCAAGAAATCAAGAAATCAAGACGTCAAGAAATCAAGAAGTCTATACCGCCCATCACTATTTTAGGGAATTGACCAAAATCAGAAAATGGCAGCTCTCATCAATCTTTCTGCTGCTGGATTAATCGGTAAGCTTTTATACTTTGAAAAGACTGTCAGGGAGAACTTGTGTATTTAATAACGGTTTGGGTGGGGTGGGGGTTGGGTGTGTGGTGTGGGTGGATTTGGAGCTGGGGTTGAGGTGGGGTTGGAGTTGGGTTTTTGGACGGGGAGGTGGTTGGTGTTTGCCTTCAATCATGTGCAAAACTGTTGGGACACTTCCTGCATGTCTTGTGGAACGATGGTCCCTCCCCCTAAATTCAATGTTGGTCCATATAAAAGCATCGTCCAGCAACGGGCTGTGTTATATATATATCAGCCCCAACATTGATTGCGGGGGGTGGGGGTGGGGGATGGCAGCTTTACATAAACTAGTTTTGACTATCATACTTTCAACTGACAGTGACAGCTTTTTACTCATTTTGGAAGATATTTCATGCGCAAGTGTATAGTGTCCCAACAGGTTTTGAACAAGATTGTTGGTTCATGTGGTTGGTGTTTGGGTGTTCGATTTGGGTGGTGTTTACTGAACTGGGACATGTGGGATCATGGGATGGGGGTTTGGATGCGGGTTTGTGGTGGGGGTTTGGTGTAGTACAGGAAACCCATACGTTGGGTGGGGGGGTAGTTTTTTTCTTTCCACCACCAACGTATGGGGAAATTGTATTGCTAGAAAGTGTTGATTTGATTTGCTGTACGTTTACGTTTACCAAGAGTTGTCCAAGCACATGTGTAGACGTGCTTGCATGTGGCGGGCCTGTGGGCTCTCCTCCGATTGGTTTAGCCACGCTATACAATAACAGAATTACCTGAACTTATTGGTCAGATACATTAACATACTGTAATACATTGATTTCATTGGTTAAATAATTAAACCTAGCCAAGCATAACATAGTAGCGAATATCACAGCGATCTGCAACGACTTCCCGATACATCGATCAAGAGATCGCTCATAAACGGGAAACAATGAAGTGTAATCACAACAATGCGTTAAAGACCTGAGAATTATTGTGGGATACAACTTATGGACCGATAAACTTTCAAATGAGGGGTGGATTTTTCATTTTTATTTGGGATGGGTGAATTATATCGTGAATGCGATTTTACTAAAAGGGCACGATTGTGTGAATGTGGGATGTGGAGTTTGTGGGCTTTGTTAACATTGATTTTGTGTTCTCATTGTGTGATAAAATACATCAAAATACCGATGTGGTGTCGAGTCCACTTACCCGGATGATCCGGAAGTTATAACAGCAAATTGATCGACTGAGGGCAATTAATGCGGACCCTGTGGAGCAATATTTAATGTCTATGGACTAATGAATGTCTAACAATGTAATAAGACCATGAATCTGGCCTATTGTCTGCAATCCCTGACCGGTCAGTGATCAGCATACTTATGCATCTGTTGCCGCAAGTGTTGCGTGCAGTTCTCAGACCACATTCCAGGTACTGCTCTTCTTTCATTGGAGAACTCCCTGCTACACCGTTGGCAACAGACGCTTAACGTATTGGTCTGAGTATAGTCCCATGCTCGATTATAATCCCACTCCCTAACTTTTAAGAAAACTCAAAATTAAAAATTTAAAAAATTTAAAAAAACACTTTTTAATTTTTTTTTACTCAAATTTCCTGAGGTTATTACCGGTACTTTAACTAGATATGTGTTGAAAAGCTATGACTTTTTCAACAAAGCTATGACTTTTTAAACCCCAGGAAATTTGAGTAAAAAAACCAAACTTTTCTTTTTCACATCCGATCATAATCCCACCCCACATTCCGTTATTTTTTTGTATAGCAATTTACAAATTTTGCATAGCAGTTCTGTTTTACTTTTTTAAATTCCAATTTGCTGTTGATCCGTTAAATCTATTTTCAATTAGTACAACAATTTTACATACGTTTATGTAAGGTAAGGTGCAGGATTGATTAAATGAGTTTCAATTTTCAAGTAAAATGTTAGGTTTTCAAATAATGATGTAAGTTGTGAAATGTTTCAGCAATCAGCATAAATACAGCAGATGTTTTATGAAAATGCAAATGTAACTAATGAGTACTAACTTGCTTGCTTGCTTAAATGTAATTGTTAATAATAATAAAGAAAATCAAACAATAATAAGACTGTGCCGCGGTACTGCCAGAAACATTTAATATAATTATTATTAAGTCGATTTAAAAAAAGGGGGGGTGAGCTTTGGTACAATTTTAAACATTTGCAATTTCCGAGTAATTTGTTTTCTAGAATAGGAAGAAGACTGATGAAATCAAATATTTACAATATATATTTCAGATAATTTCACTAATTAGCTGACTGCTGACCCATTCAGAAGCAAACAATAATTAAAACCATTCATTATTTACTATACGATTACTCGCCCATCTCTCTCACCCCTATATTGGAAAATGGTCAGGCCCGGGTCGAAAGTCAGGTCGAAATTACGGCATAATTAATTGCGTACATGTTCATCTGAGCTGTACATGTAATGGGAATTCCCATGTGTATCGTACACTGTTACGAAGTGTAAATGTATGATGTAAGTTGTAAATAATCAGTCTGGAACGTGTCACATGGCGAGTAAACTCGACGAATGAAGTGGAGTTTATCAATTTAAACGTATCCAAATACGAAATATTACATGATTAAATGGCGTGAAATGGACCATTTACATCACTAATAATAATAAGTTAAAATAAATCGGAACTTTGGAAGGAAATAATAGTGTCCCGAGTCAAAAATGTTGTGTAGCAAGTTTGCTATGCATGTACAAATGTGCGTTGCAGTTGTGCTTGATTGTGGCGCAAACTGGGATGCGATACCGGTTAACACACACCCTGGTTTCAAGTTAAAAACCAGTGAGACTATATACTCAGACCCGTATGGTAATCTTATGTTGAACCATAGGAAAGTAATGAGCGCTGACTTTCCTAAATCTATGCGTTATCTTGACAGAGAGAGATACCAACTCTGATATCCTATGGACCTGGTCGTATCCTTCCATCTCAGCAGAACAAAGACAACTGATAGATCGCAAAGGATGTCTGGAATCGGACAACTCACCGGTGGTACCATTTGTTTATTGGCAACACAACAGACAATGGTTCTATGTACACACACAAGAAGTGTCACAATCACCAGCTCTTCCTAAGGTTAGTGGACATGGTCAATTGGCATGCAGTCTATACTACATGTAGGCTTGGGTAATGCGGCTGCCATTCGCCAGTATTTCTTTGTCGCCAGAAAAAATTATCACGATAACGTAGATAAATTGGCAATCTCAGAACCTTTCATTTCACCAAATTGTCTCCTTCAAAACACACTAAGAAATACCTTTTATCTGGCCTTGTTATTTCAAGATTATGCCGAGGTACTGGCAATCTGGCATACATTGGTATAGCTTAAAATTAATTATTCACTGTGCGTAGAAGTCGAATTGGACCGAATCCTCGCCAAAGGCATGAGGGGAAAAACACTATTATTGCATGATTTGTTGATCATCAATTTGATGATGTTACCAGAAGATGTCCATTTATTACATACTTTGTAAGAGTGCATATTTTTTCAGAATTTGGCTAGTTTTCCTCGGCTTATAATTGAAAAATAAATAATTCTCTGTAATTCTCCTACGGTTCCCTGTAGTTTTTATTTTTATTTTCATTTCCCCCACTAATTTACTCCCCTTTTATTAAAACCCTAATTATTATATACCCTCCCCCCTCCCCCGCGTACCGTCATGCTTGAAAACAAGCATTTCTCACACAAATGGCTATCCTAATTCTTATTTCAGGTGGTAAGGTTTTCGCTGGTACTCATTACAAAGGATTTTAATCCAGAGAAATATGAGACACTGTGTGGTATTCTGTGTCAGACTTACCAAGCAACAGGCAATCCTGCTAAGATTCTAGAGCAATACTTATCAGTCCTTACCAAAGGGTCTTGCCAGAATGATCACAATGGAACATTTCTCGTCAAGGAATTTGACGCAAAAAGAGCACATGCAGGCGGTTCAATAAAAGGTAATTATATCTTATATCCAGAAATACCTTACCTGAAAGCTGATGGGTAAGACAACCAGTGAAAGTTGAAGGGAACTTTGGTTGCTTGACCTCAAGGTTGCTTGACCTCTTTTTACAACGTAAATGTAAGTTTGTTTCCAGTAGCAAGCCTGAAAATTCATGCAAATTGTGCGTTTTTAAAAATAAAAATATATATTATTATTATTCAAATCTGTGCATTTTTATTACTGTTATGCTCGCTAAAATGTGATTTTCACTGCGGATTTTCACTTCCGTATGTTGCAAATCGCCAACTTGAAACATGTTGGACACAATTTCGCCAAAAAGATGGCACCCTAACAATAATTTTGCCTGTTTTTTTTCTATTAAAAAAAAAAATGCGCAAGAATCAAGCATCTCAATGAAATGCGTACGCACTACTGGAAACAAACTTGTTTTTTTGTTTGGCCGAAGGTTCCACCAGTGGCCATTTTGTAACCGCTTTGCAGAAATTCTACAAGTGGAATATTCCGAGACTTGATCGACTGTCGGAGCAATGCAGCACAGACCCAGAAATCGTGCTTCTTTTAATATATGAAGAGGTATTTTGCAAAAGGGCTATGGTGCATTTTTTCAAAAAATGAGTTTGATATAGAAATGTATAGGGAAAAATCATATGTTTCAAGGAAACAAAGTCATTTTTTTCAAAAAGACCTACATCTCATTGTAAACAGCCATTGAAATTGTTGTTTTGTTGCAAAAGGGCCTGTATCCAGAATTAAATTGGGATACAGGCCCTTTTGCAACAAAACAACAACTTCAATGGCTGTTTACAATGAGATGTAGGTATTTTTGAAAAAAATGACTTTATTTCCTTGAAACATATGATTGTGACCTATACATTTCAATATCAAACTTATTTATTTGAAATGATTAAAATAAATGATTTTTTTGTGTGTGGTATTTTTTCTTTATGTACAAACAGATGGAGTTTTGTTGCAAAAGGGCCTACATCCAAATTTTCAAAAAATGTAAACATGATTTAAAAACAAATTAAAACTAGCACATTTAAAATTTATTTCAATTTCAATTAGTATGTAGTGTACCTCTTTCATAATCCATTCAGTTTTTCAATTGCTCAACTTGAATATTTAGAAACAGTTTTTTGACTTTTTCTCAATAAGAGCCAAAGTGGATGTAGGCCCTTTTGCAAAATACCTCTTCATATACAGATATTACATGATGCGGCTATTCTGCAGCAGGTTAATTGGTTGAGTTTCCTGGGCACAGTAGTAGTCTGTAGTCTCCAGAAGTTAGGTTTCCCAATTGTTTTCGTTATAGAGAAAGGCACATGCATGGGTGCTCTGAGAGTGGATATGAAGATCAAGTGCATAGGTGTTCCACAAGTATATCACCTGAGAATGCCATGCTCTAGAAAACGGGGAAAAGAAACCCTGTTCTACGGGCAAACGAACCTCTCAGGCTGGGTCGGTGGTTCAGGGTTTTTTTCCTTCTTTTTTTAAATACTTTTTTCCCCTTGAAAATGACCGTAAGAATCAAAATAATCTGTACAAATCTTGCTGTATTTTTACAAGCCAAAAACAATTATTTGGTTCAATAATCATTTCCACATGAACAGTTTTTCACCAATTTCTAAAAAAAAAAATTGGTCTGTAGAACAGAGTTTCTTTTTTTCATCGTCTAACCATTGGGCAGTTTTATCACATATCGCTTAGATCAATGTAAAGTCTTTTACACAGCCTTCTAGATTCGCAAATACTGAACCAAATTCAAAACTCTGCAGCTAGATTAAATATTGTATTCTGTATAAAATGTTACTTCTAAACTTATAAATGTCTTCATGGTTCTGCTCCAATCTATCTTCAAGATCTTATTAAGCAATAAACACCCTCACGCAATCTTCGTTCTTCAACTCAATCGCATCTTATCTGCTCTTCAACCTCCGCTCAATATGGCTAGCGCTCCTTCTCTGTGTCTGCTACTGGACTAATGCTCTGTCAGGGTATCATAATGTGTGCAGTTATTCCATTGGATGTTCTGCTAATGTGTAGCAGTTGGGACACTGGTGGAACACTGGTGGAACACTGGTGGAACACTGGTGGAACACTGGTGGAACACTGGTGGAACACTGGGGAAACACTGGTGGAACACTGGTGGAACACTGGTGGAACACTGGTGGAACACTGGTGGAACACTGGTGGAACACTGGTGGAACACTGGTGGAACACTGGTGGAACACTGGTGGAACACTGGTGGAACACTGGTGGAACACTGGTGGAACACTGGGGAACACTGGTGGAACATTGGTGGAACAGTACACGTTTTCAAAACTCTTCTTCCTGCTCAAAGTAACTTTAACAGTTAAGAATGCAGTCTGCTTCTGGGTGCTGGAAACATATCAGTGATGTCTGATACTGACACTCTTTTTGTTTATAGGTTAATTAATGCATGCCCCTATTTTCAAAGTTTTGAAGTAATTCCTAGTATCATCTAATATCCTTTATCTGTTTTTCGTTAAGTACCACATAAAATGCAATTGATTTAAATTACATCTTTGATTTCAGAATTGATATCATTGTTTGGGATAGAGAGCATCCTGATCTACACTGGCATGGTGCTGAAGAAGAAGATAGTAGTCTATGCAAATGATGTAACATTGTTGCTAAGATGCATACGGTGAGTGACAGGCCTGGTGAGTGACCAAGGTTGACAACAAATAGTACATGGTGTGGTAAAACGGGCATAATGCTGCCATATTCATTGGATTCTATGCGGAAATCAGTATTGAAAGACCCAAAGTATGCTTTTTAAGTGTTCTGCAGCAACATTTGTAAAGTTTGGTAATTATGTTTTTGAGGGGTCAACAATGGGGTCAAGTTTGGTATCAAAATAATCCGAAAAGGTTGCTCTGTCAAAACATGCTAACATTGTCGCTATGCAATTTACATACTTTGAAAAATGCTTTTGGGACACCCTGTAGTACTAACTGTATGTCCAAACACTCATCTTCACAATTCACTTCTTTTGACAGCTCAATACCAGCCCTCGTGTGGCACAGACAGAATTGGTCTCTACTATATCCATACATGCATCCGACAGATGATGAACTGCAGGATCTCAAGTCTACATCCTCGTACGTAGCTGGCTTCACAGACGCAGCGGTAGAAGGCAAAACTGACCTCTACGATATATTTGTTAATCTGGTCACTGGGGATATCAATGTCGCACCTCAGGCTAAAGGTACAGTACACAACTTTAACACTTTCTATGCGGCAGGCGTCTGCAGACGACAGTTCCAAAATTTCACAAAATGATTTTATCTTCAAAATGTGAAAATTATTGTTTTTCGTCACCATTTATTTGGAATCAACTTGAGACATGCAATAACCCACAGCAACAACACGGCCAGCCTGTTTTTATAACCTGGTGTGCAAGTTTTTGGGCTATAAAATAGACCCAGGCTTTATACGAGGCGAAATAAACTGAGCCGAGTAGCCTTGACAGCCTTGGTGTAGTGGAATGGAGATGGGCTTTGGTGCTAGAGGATCGTGCTTCAAATCCGGTGGGGGGGGGGTCGAGTGACCTTTCAGTTGAATTTTCTCCGTTGAAAAAAAAATCTGTTGCCGTGTGGTGTTGGGTTGTAGAGCAAATGGTTTTTTTCCTTCCAAAATTTTGTAATTTTCATCACTATAACCCTAACCCTACTACACAGCAACAACATAGCCAGCCTGTTTTTATAACCCGGTGTGCACGCTTTTGGGCTATTAAATGGACCCAGGCTATTTTTTTGTTGTATATAAAGCGCAAATGTGAACAATAGCCCAACAGACATTAACAAGGTTAATGACCAGAGTGATTAAAAATCAAACTGGTAACTCTTGAAAGAGAGCTCTGAAAGGCCAATCAATTGGTTCACTGCAACTCAGAAAATATGCATAAAACAAGACACACAAATGGGCAGAGGTTAAAAATGCCAATGAAAGTGACATAATAATAAGATAAAAGCCCAAACATAGACGATATATATACGAGGCGAAATATACTGAGCCGAGTAGCCTTGACAGCCGGTGTAGTGGAATGGAGATGGGCTTTGGTGCTGGAGGTCCGTGGTTCAAATCCCGTGGGTCAAGGACCCAGGCTATATACGAGGCGAGATATACTGAGCCGAGTAGCCTTGACAGCTGTGTTGTAGTGGAATGGAGATGGGCTTTGGTGCTGGAGGTCCGTGGTTCAAATCCCGGGGGGTCGGGTGACCTTTGGGTTGAATTTTCTCCGTCAGAAAAAAAATCTGTTGCAGTGTGGTGTTATAGAGTTAGGGTTAAAGTATGTACAAACATGCCTACAGTATTTCATGAGATGAGATTTGTAAGTTGGGATAGGTTTTGTATAATCGTAAAACTAATAGCCGCATGGAAAGAGTTAACTGAGTTAAAAGCCATGGGTACTTTTAGAATACACATTTTCAGATGAAAACTTTTAGAATTCAGGCAATGCTTTTAGTAAATTTACTACCATTATTACTACTACATGTACGCTCGGGTCCCACTAGATGAGCAAATGAGATTCATGAGTTGTAACTTGAGTTCATGAGTTGTCAATTGCTGTAAAACTTGAGTTCATGAGTTGTAAATAACTCTGGTGGAATATGATTACAAAAATGTGGTTGCTGATAGACTGTAGGCACACTTCCTTACCTTTAAAAAAGCGTCAAAAATAGTCGCAAATCTGCGGGTTCTGTATATCATGCAATTCATTTGGCATTTTTGAGTCAAATTTGAGCAGTTTTCTGCTGTTTTTGGAGCCAATTGTTAACCAATTTCACTGGAATATACTTTATAACATTTCCTGTATTTCCCTTTATCTTTCATGCAAATTAGGTGACACTTTGATCAAAACTAACAGAGTACTAAGGAGGCTGATCGGTTAAAGGTTAACATGGTTATGAAAAAATTAATTTCTGATTTTGATATTGATAGGTACCTCACAATGTTGGACAATATCTAGGCTATCTGAAACTGCATTTAAAAATATAAAAAAGCGGTACGTTCGCGGAACAGTCCATTATTGTCCAAGGGGTGAAAACAAGATGCGTCACGGACGGACATTTTAGTTCAAATTCATCATGCTAATCTTTATTTTAATGTAACATTTTCAGAGTTTTGTGATGTAATGTTGATAGCAGACACACTTTTCCATCAAATAAGATAAATATTTGGGAAAAAAGTTCTGGGGAAGTTATATCGCTAGACTTGCGTTAACATTTTGCTGTCCGTCCGTGACACCAAAAACGTTTAAAAGTTTTTAAACTAATTTCAAGGACAAAGTAAAAAAATAAAAACATAGTAAAGTATCTCCCTTATATGTATTCTTTCCCATGCAGGAGTATTAATTAATTAGGGCAGGCATAAATTAGTTTAATCTTTAATTAAAAGTTGTCACGGACGGACACAAATTTTGTCACGGACGGACACTGTTAGCTACTGTTCAGTTCTGAGCACACAAGCAAAGCTGAATCACCTGTTGACGGGTTGCAAAGTGCTGATCTGCAAAATGTTTCAACATCTCCCAACAATTGTGCTACTGGTGAGTTACGTTTTAAAATATTTAAACAAACAGCAAGAGTAAATTTGAATGGCATTATTAAGAATAATATTAAAATATTTTAAAGGTCCATAATTCATGTTTGAATATAGTTCAATACTATACATCTTTATAATACTACAACCTGGGCACCTTTACATATTTCATTCACAGATGCAGAAAAGAATCTCTCATGGAAACCAGGGGACTGGTTGCAAGTGAACTATGGAGGGGTACTCTACCCCGGCTCTGTTACTCAGATCATTGGGGGGAAAAACTGAGGTTGACTGCCTATCAGAAAAGTGGCAAATATTGGAAGTGGCCAGAAGGCTGGCCTCAGGAGGAGAAGAGGGACAAGATCTGGTATGATGCTGAGAACATCATTAAGACTCTCTCCTTACCTGAGCCAGTCTCCAACCGAGGACAACTCTGCTTCAAAGACTTTTAAGACACTATTAAATATCCATAATTAAATATATACTTTTAAAGGCTGCTATCAAAGTGCCAAATTCTGCAACCTTTGAATATAACCATCACACTGGTTTTGGTATCTTGTGATCCTTTTTAATTACTTAGACTGAAAAATGATGACATGCAATTTTTCTTACTATTTTGTAAGTATTTGATACCATTTTGTCATGTAAATAAGAGGCAATTTCACAGTTCTTCAACATCTGTGTCCGTCCGTGACGGTAACAAATTTCCGTCTGTGTCACAGACGGAAATTTGTTACAGGTCTACCCTTCTCCTGTAAAAAATAAATCTGTTTTCAAATGCTGTGTATCAAACCATGTATCTCACTTACTATTTGACCTGGAAAGTATGAGGAATATGGAATTGTTTAAATAGAAATTATAAAGAAGAAGTACTAAAGGTCCGGAGAACCCTATTTCTATCTTGTCCGTAGTGTTGGAAAAAGACTAATATCTTGACTGCTTTTTATTACTAAGACTGAAAATTCATGACTTAACATTTTTCTTACTATTTTGTAAGTATTTGATACCATTTTTTCATACTAAAGTGTAAATAAGTGGCAATTTCAAAGTTTTTTATGTAGTTAACATTTGTGTCCGTCCGTAACGCTAAAAAATATCCGTCCGTGACAAAGTTTGTTACCCTACCCCTGTAAAAAATTAGAAATATTTTCAAATGCTGTGTATCAGATATTCAAACCATGTATCTTACTTACTATTTGACCTGGAAAGCATTGGGGAATATGGAGTTGACTAGATAGAAATTAAAAAGAAGCACTAAAAGGTAGAGAACCCTATTTCTATCTAGTCCGTAGTGTTGGAAAAAGACTAATATCTTGACTGCTTTTTATTACTAAGACTGAAAATTCATGACTTAACATTTTTCTTACTATTTTGTAAGTATTTGATATCTTGACTGCTTTTTATTACTAAGGCTGAAATTCATGACTTAACATTTTTCTTACAATTTTGTAAGTATTTGATACCATTTTTTCATACTAAAGTGTAAATAAGTGGCAATTTCAAAGTTTTTTATGTAGTTAACAATTGTGTCCGTCCGTGACGCTAAAAAATGTCCGTCCGTGACAAAGTTTGTTACACTACCTGTAAAAAATAAGAAATATTTTCAAATGATGTGTATCAGATATTCAAACCATGTATCTTACTTACTATTTGACCTGGAAAGCATTGGGGAATATGGAGTTGACTAGATAGAAATTAAAAAGAAGCACTAAAAGGTAGAACCCTATTTCTATCTCATGTGGGAACCATCCTACCTTATACCGCGTCATTAATTCTCACTTTAAGGGATCGCTTAAAGTGACACATATCAGGGCGGGGCTAAGGTTAAAGTCAATAAAACCAGCGAGCGGTGCCTTGATACACACGAATTGTCGGCAGTGTTTATTTGATTGCGTAATTGCTGTAAAACGATGCTTTGTAGGCCTATGTGTTTGCGCCATCGATTAAAGTCAATAAAACGAAATGCATTGGTAAACCAGCATGGCTAAATCCACACACATTGTCGTTGTCAGCAGTGTTCATGCAAACGTGATTGTTCCGGTAATTGCTGTTTTAGTGTCAATCGATTTAATAGACCGTGAAATTTTTGGAAGCCACTCCAAATCGTGGACCAATATTGTGTCATGAAGCACTTTCTTCTTGGCGCTGGAGTCACGATAAAAATAGGGGGGAAATTTACCATAAAATGCACAAGTCAAATCCTTATGAATTCAGTCTGTATACTGTAAATGTTATCGGTTGAAGTTTAGAATCTGAAACGGGTGTTCTACAAGAACATCAACTTTGGACTATAATATTTAATAGGCAGGGTCGGGATATAAACAGATAATTCATAACGAGCTCCTTAGCTTGGTACAAGCAACTTTATTAATTGACAGTGTATGTTATTCACTATTTGTAAAACCAAATTCGCAATAATTACCTTCAAACATGACCGTCACCGTCAGAAATGTTTGACTTGGCCTATTAAACGATGTCCATCGTCGCCTATGTTTACCGGCACAGTGGAGAGAATGTCCTACCGCGACCAGCGCCGCACCGAGCCCTATATGTTGACCCAGCGCAACAGGTCCTTCCTTCCCGCCCGCCCGGGTACCGAGCGCCCTGATCACACCACCACCACGCACCGGCCCGATGCACGCACGGTATACTCATTATCCAAAGACATTCAAAAATTCCATGATGGTTTACAGTGGTTTTACGGCTACGGTGATCACCGAGGTGGGGTCGTGTGGTGGATGGGGGGGGGGGAAATACTGACGTGTCGCGTGTGTAGGCCTGTTACTACTAGGCCTATACTATTCACTATGCACCGATGTTGGGACTTGGTAGACATTTTTTGTGTGTATCAAACAACGCTATACATAAGTAATTCCCAACTTTTTTTAGCGCAGTTGTTAGTTATGAAATAATAAATGTACTATAATACGTACATGATTAATATTTATATATAGAATGATAATAATGTTTTATAATAAAGTGGGAGGGTATCAAGAGTACCTGCTTTCGGACTAATTCAAATAGCTCTATTTAAATAAATAAATAAATAAATATACTAATAAATAAATAATCGGATGATAAATAAATAAATAAATAAATAAAATAAATAAATAAATAAATAAATAAATAAATAAATAAATAAATAAATAAATAAATAAATAAATAAATAATCGGATGATAAATAAATAAATAATGAATGAATGAATGAAGAGCATGTTAATAGTTATTGTTAAATAATAATGATCACTTCCATCATCATCCCCCCACCATCTTTTAATAATTATTATTAAATAAATAAATGATCACTTCCATGTGCCCCCCCCCCTTCTGAAAATTGATGTGAGATAAATGGTTGATATAATACGCTCTGCATTTGTCTGATTTGTTTTAATATTTTATATTTATAAGATTATAAACAAATATTAGTTTTTAGTTTTATATCCTTCATAATTTATTTTGATATAGAAAATCGAGGAAAACTTATTAAATGATATGAACTTAATTAAATCGCTCATGAGTTTTTTAGATGTTTTAATTATAGATTTATTGTATTTGGTATGATATGATTTATAAAGTTTTGATCTCTTGAAGATTTTAGATTCCAATATTGCCATACAAATTTTACTATTGAACTGAAGCTAATATTTAAATTGATTGAAGTTGGAAGTGAAGGTTTTTTTCTTCAGATTTGCTTGTACTATATTAAAATGGAAAGGTCTACATGTAGGACTACCAGTAAATCGTCTCAGACACCAGAAAAAGTTGACCCACGGCCAGACTGTACATCTGCTTACTAGCCTTTTCAACCGAAAATAGACGAACCCCGTGCCCCCCCCCCCCCCCCCCCCCTCACGTCAACATTTAATACCACGAATTTATGCACAAACAATCTCGGCAAAAGTTTTTGCTTGGCAAGATGGATTTTCAAGATAGGTGAAAGTGAAGGGAAACAGCGGGGAAATAATTTGTCGTTCATATATTTTTGTGAGGAATAATGATGAATAGAAACCTGCCAATCCTTCATTATCTTTGAATAACAAATATATACATAATGCAAGAGAACTTATTATTAAACCCTTGGCATGATATTTTGCATTAGTATGATATTTTCAAGTTCTTTTTCGATTGTCAAATATTATTTATGCACCAGTGAAAAGTAAAGAGAGATCGAAAGCTGCTAAACATGTTGATATTTTAAACTATGAAAAAATAATATGTATATTAAATAACCACATTTACGTATATTTACCCGGTTTTTTGTCTTTTATCGTAACACTTTATAAATGTAATAAAGTCTGAATTTCTCGTGATGTATTTTGGGCTATTTCCATGGAAAATTTAGTTCATAATTAGTCGTCAAATTTCTCCACGCGCAAATTAAAAAATCATAGCCCAACAGACAGCGCTAATGTTAACTTTATTTTAGATGATGTTATTTTTTTAAATTATGAAATGATCCGTGTATAATAATAAACTTCCGTGAAAATCCTTATTTAAATGTTTGATCCATGTATTACATTTATTATATTCATATGAATCAAGAACAACAACTAAAAGTGCGATGAGAGTATTTCCAAAACGGAGGGAAATTAAGAGTAACGTAAAAATATATGAGCCATGTTGAGCAAGTAAACGGAAAAGTCCAAATGCAAGCAGCAGCGCAGCAACAGCGTGGTAACATGTACAATTACAAGTACGGTGCATTGGGTTTTGTATACACGCAATTGAATACGTGTTGTGTGTGTCAGTGAACAAGTGAACCAACCTACACGTATGCAGATACCCCGCGGTGCAATCGATTTATTCAATTAGGTTGTTTACAAAGCGCTCGTAATATACATGATGTATAGTAGCTGATTGACAGCTGCCAGACTCGAAGAATACCGAAAAATCAATACTCGGAATGACCTGAAATAAGGAGGGATGGTTTCCACATGCTAGTCCGTCTGTGACACAAACATTTCCGTCGTTCTATTTTTAGTAACAAACCACACCTTATTTTTTTTTTGTATTTCAATAAAGTTGATGATTCTCTATAACATTAAACATAAAAAGTTGAATAAATGTCAGTAGTTACTTTTTACAAACTGTTTTTCGCTCATGTTTTGCACAAACGTCCGTCCGTGACAGACCGATCAGCCTCTTAGGAAACACACAAACAAACACATACCATTTTCAGATTTAGAGTAAGATAACTATAATACCATAATAAATGTGTTTCCTCTGATTTTAAGTGATTATAAATGTGTGCTCTTTGATCCTTACAGAGACTTTTGCCATGAGCAAGCTACACAAGGATATAGCCCAACTCATGGTGCAATGTGCTCAGGACGATGATGTATCAGACCAACAGACCATCAAGGTATGTACTGTGTCCCTACAATGTACCAATTTTATATACACCTAAACAAAAAGTCCCTGACCAGGTACTTTGACGTTAGCTTATCCATAATCAATAATCTGTACCAAAATTCTGAGATATACATTTAATGAGCAATTTTCTTTTTCAAAGTTTGATACCTCATTCATAATAATCGAGTGGGTAGTTTTGAAGTTATGATTGTTTCGATGACCATGACTAACGACAAAAATGTTGCACTAGAATTGGTTTTCTATGGAAGATCATTGCTTTGTATTGAGTGTCCACTGTGTGCTATGTGAACCAGTCACATATCTGGATGAATGGGTAAGGCCAAACAAAGAAGAAGGTCTGTCTCAGAAACATTGTGCAAATAAGCTAAGTGCTGTGCTTTTTTTTTTTTTTTTTTTTTTAGAAAATAGGCTATGAGGTATGCGATTTTTTTTTTTTTGCTATTTTTTTTTTTTTTTTTGCTTATCCAAGCTTACGGAGAACTTTTTTTAACTTTTTTTTTTAAAAATAAAAAAATTAAAAAAAAAAAATCCAAAAAAAAATCCAAAAAAAATCCAAAAAAAAAAAAAATGTTTTTAGCCCCCAGCGCATAGACCTACGCGCCGTAGCTCATTTCACATACCAATGCGGGCGGGCTTCTGAGACAGACCTTCTTCTTTGTTTGGCCTAACTGGTTTCGAAAGGGAGTCTACACACACATTTTCACTGCGTAATCACAAACTAAGCAATGATATCCCATAGAAACCCAATTTTTAGTGCAACCATTGAATTTCAACAAACAAGATTGTATTCTATGCTGAAAGTGGCCCAGCCCGATTTCTAGACGACTTAGTAGATTGGTCATAATTTTTAAACAAAAGCAGTTAAAAAAACTAAATAGAATTCTTCTGGTAGTCAACACATCAGTAATCACTGTTTTTGACATTGGATTAAAAATGAAATTGCAATTGTATAACTTTTTTGTTACATTCTGTATGCAACTCAAACTTGAATGTGACAATTTTAATGATGACCTATCATGTAAAATAGAAAACATCAAGTCAGGGCAGCAATCAGAACATCTAGCTTTAATTGGCCCAACAGTGAGTGTTACTTCATCTATAGTTCCTGACAAATATGCCAAGACAAAATTAGAATTCAAAAGAAAAAGAAAAGTATTATTAATTTAGGTTTTTATACAAACAAATTAATCTTTTTACCTATTTTACCACAGTGAAATAAAATGGTGGTAAATTACTGATAATTTTATATATAAATTGACCGATACTTTACCGACTCACCACACTGGGTTCAACTCCTGGAAGTAACATCATCAGGAGGGGGTCAAATTTCCCCAGTCTCAAAATGTCCCCCTTCTCTTCCTTTACATGTACCTTGAATCCCCTATATTCACTGAAAATTATGTAATACTTATAGGTCAATAAATGTGTTGTTTCGAGAGAAATTAGACAAATAAATGCACGGGTACTGATGTTGATGTGTGATTAATGGCACGACCCCGCAGGGGGTAGTGCTATTGGGTACTGATGTTGATGTGTGATTAATGGCACAACCCCGCAGGGGGTAGTGCTATTGTGAGCATATTAACATTTGAGCAAGTGCATTGATGTTTTGTCTCGCCTGATATTATCAGGATGAGACTATGTTCTCACTATGTCTGTCTGTCCGGCGTATGGCGTGTTTACAGCTTAGAATTGTTTGTGACGCTGCCTCTTAAGAATGGTAACAGTTATGAATGTGTGCCTTAGTGCAAAATAAAGAGGATGTTACTGTTCATTATCTGATGTCGATTTGGGCCTAAAATATTGGAAGGAAGGGCCTCATTTGCATAATGGTTATGAAAAAACCTGCGGAAACCTTGATTACATGTTTTAAGCGTTTAATTCATTTTATCAGAGGTCATAGATAAAATTGACCTCTTTCCCAGTATGTGGTGCCTTATCTGTTCTGTACCCACTAGGGGTTCACACATCAAAGTGATAAACTTGTGAGCTGTTACATGTTCCTCCTATATTGCATTCATTTAAACTACACAATCTTGGGATCTTCAGTAACATGTAGGTCCAGACAATGCATCCTTTTGATGTGACTGTACACATATTGACCGAAAAAAATTCAGGCCAGACCTGCCTACATGTAGTAAACTGCTCACAAAAAGTTAGGAAACTTTTTTTAATCAAGTATAGTTTTATTATGTATTACCCTCTTGTATTATGTTGCATATCAATGGAAAGCTGAAGTGTTCTTCTTTAAAATGATACCAAATGTGCAATAATGACATGTCGCTGGACTTGGCCACATTAATGAGAATAAGACAAAGTCACAAATCAAATGTGCCAAAATTAGCAATTTTGTGTTACTGTGTGAACAAACAAATTGACACGTAATGAAAACAAGCAAGACAACATCTTAATGTTAAAACGTTTACCGTGTCTTAGAAAGATTTACAAGTTGTAGGCCTAAACCTTCCATCACTTACCTTCATGACCTTCCACCTGTTAACCCAGTCTTGCAAATACCCAAAAAATGGTTTTCTAAAGAGATGAGGGTTAACTTGTGTGTGTTGTGCTCACTGGTGCAAATCTTTGTGTAAACCATTCATGGTTCTCAAGCATGACCGGATTGATTATTGATCATTACCTTATTGACTGTTTAGCACAGATAAAGGTAATTTTGGCACATTTGATTTGTGACTTTGCCTCATTCTCATTCATGTGGCCAAGTTCAACAACATGTAATCATTGCAAATGTGGTATGATTTTAAAGAGGAACACTTCAGCTTTCCATTGATAGATAACATATACAAAGAGGGTAATAAAT
>CM069451.1:1721164-1745124 GCA_035610835.1 Ophiura sarsii | reverse complement strand
GATGGAAGATTACGGTGCACATTTATTTACGTCATCAGTTGCAAAAAGATGTATGTACACTTCAACCCTGCTTCAATCAATAGGGTCAAATCCGGTAACCCCTGACCAGTCGTGGAGAGCTGTAAGGTTCATTCATCAATTGATTCGTCCTCTAAAAGGGTTGACAATGTCATGGGATGTCCCTTACGAAAGTTGGGCGGAAGCCACTAGGGCGGTCAACATTAATACAGGGGTAAAATTCAAAAATAGGTTTCGAAAAGTTATAGTTTGACCTGTCTTCAATCTGATAAGCCAAAGGTCAACGTTCATTACATAGGTCAAATGTGAAATAATGCTTCGATTTTGATGAAAATGATTTCAATCATTCATATTTGGTTTCATTATCAGGATAATTGGGTAGGCCTGTGCATTTATTTTCTGATCCCATTTTGATGGACCTTATTGACCTTTGTCTATTTGGCAGTACCACTACCATGGCTACTACAATGCTATAGGGCCTAGAGGGAACATAACAGCAAACTGACCTAATGTGATGCCTACTAATGAAGATAAAGACCTATATGTGGTGACCTTTGACCTTTTTCCTAATTAGGTAGGAATACATGTGTACATCGGGTCTCCAAATCGCTTCCCCTGGCTCCCCTTTTTAAGGCTGGATTTTCATTAGTTTTGTAGAATACACCTCGTGTTGATCCTTTCAATACATCTGTTTTTCATACGATCGACAATCTCAGTTTTTTCAATAATGATTTTAATTTTAGACAACCCCCCCCCCCCCCCCCCCCCCCCCCCCCCCCCCCCAACCCCCACCCGACATAGGCCTAATACTCGGATTATACATCTTCACATGTGTAAACAAGATTTGCCCAAGAATATTTCGCAAGTGTTTGATTACAAACGTGAATGTTACAACATTTTAATACACTCGGCGTAAAATTCACATTTGAAGCTGCAATCTGTGATTTTTTTAGGGATAACACCCTCGGTCCTGCACACTTTTCCATGGAGGCTAATGATTGTGCATAACTCGAAAACGGTACGTCAAGATAAGTCTGACTATATACTTTTTTATGAATAATACAAAGACTGGACTTATTATCATGTATTAAAGGTGTGGCAATTATCTAGATTTCCAGTTTTTGAATTTTACCCTGTTTTAAGATGATAGCCCCTTACATCTCCCGCCCATGCTTTTGCGAGGGACACTGTCGCATACACTTTTAATTAGATCTATTAGATAAGATCATAACAATGGTGATCTAAACTTCACTCCCCAAAAGCATGGTCACGAAATAATTGAATTTGACCACTATTTGACCCAACTTACCATGCGTACTGACTATTTTGCCAGCCAAGCGGCGTAACCAGAGGGGGGGGGGGGGGGGGGGGGGGGGGGGGGGGGGTATTGACTGTCTGTCGGTCGAGATTGGCACTGTCGGTTCAGTTGACAAGAGGAATCATGGAATTATGATCTATCTACCTATAGATGGATCATAATTCCATGCTGAGTGAGCTCTAACCATACTATTTCCCCCAATACAATGTTGGCGGTTTAGTATCAAAATTACCTATAATTAACCAGTTACAGGTCAGAAATGAGCTAATAAACCAATAGCAATCGGGTTAAATGAGCCTAGAAAAAGGCACGTAGCAAGTTGATAAAAAAATAATCTCGCACAAAATATACATGTATCACTCCTCAACGATGGTGTCATTAATTCCAACTTGTATATATCATCATTACAGACATTATGATGAATACTTTCAGAAATTCAGGCCTGGAAATAGCACCTGCCCACCTGCCCGTAGCGGGTAACCTTTGCGTTCGTTGGGCGGGTGGCGATACAAGAAAACCCGCCTGACTGGCTGGTAAAATATTTCGAATTCACAGTGAGTTATACTGACTGGTGGAATTTCTGTCGGGCAGGTATTTTTGTGAGTTACCTGCCCGATTGGCTGGTTGAAAAAAATCTGAAAAGTTCCAGCCCTAGAATAATGAACTTGTAAATTGGGCAACCCTTGAATCATTTGTATGATTGAGGAAAGGAAGAGAACAATTAGTCGTTTTGGAAAAAAACTAGACAACATAGCCGATATTATACACCGACCATAACACCGCGGTCCAATCACATGTGATTATCTTCGTAATGAAATTATTATAATTATGGGGTGAAACAAGAACAAACAATCAACCAACATCCCCAACAAACGACAAACAAACCTTTATATAGGTAAAAATGTTAAAAGGTTCGCGTACTGTGAAAATTATTTATGCAAAAGACAAAAAGTATAAGTTATAGATACAGTTTTGACATAAGAATTATTAATTCCGAAAAGAATACTGCTTCCGTGTCATTAACCGCGAAATCAGTGAACCGCGCCATTTATTAAATTTTAAAAATACAAACGATTCCATTTCAAATTTTTAAAAGTTTAGAACATAGCCGTGTCAAGAATGTCTATTGAAAAACATTAGCCGATTGATTTCTTTACCAACAATGCTATCAATCGATTACAACACTTACAACATGTACAAACTGCAGTACGTGCGTGTGAGTGTCTGATAGTAATATTGACTGGTACCAGGAAGGTGGTAGGCCTAGTATACGTGCGGGCAGGCAAACTCATGTGAAATCATTAATAATTTTAAATTCCAAATTAAAGTAAGAACATGGACAAATAATAAGTATCAGGATCGGGTTCATAGATAATATACGATCTCAACAAACAACTACTAAAAAAATCAAAATAATAATGGTTGCTCGTGGTAGGAGTCGAACCCGTGACCGCTGATTCAGACCCATACGCTCTTCCACTGAGCTAGCCGAGGCGACGGTAAATAATCTGAAACAAATCTATATATTGTTGACCATACCCACTACCCGCTACATTCGAGGAATAAAATGCCTTAAATTTCGATTATTATACATTTTTATCAGATGTTCTCGCCCAAAAGTTGATTCTATTTCGTAAAAGAATTTAATTATGATTGAAATGTAATGAATAATCCTACTTTTGGAAATAATTCTAGACCATTTATTTTGTTCGTACGTGATTTCAACGCAAGGTTTGTCAAACATATCACAGCCAGTATTATGTCACGTGATTTATCATACATTGCACCATGGGATTTTAGATGGACAGTGTCGACTCGGGTTCGTATCGTGTCATGTGACTTTTGCCCAGGGCAAACACTTGAGATCCGGAAAGGCCTTTAAACCAATAACATTTGAAAATAATAGTGGCTTGTTAACCATTCATGAGTTTCGTGAGAATATCGATTAACTTCAGGTAATTTTCTTCAAATTGCCCACTTGTGTTGTTAAAATATGACTCCTTAAAAAAGTCGGCTCTATCAATTGACACTGACAGAAGAGTGAGACGGTCGGTAAACACCTTTGATGTTGGCGTTCTCGACCGTCATTTGTAGGAGAGGCAAGACGTGGTGCATTTAGACCAAATGTATTCAATTCGGGTGAGGGAGGGGGATGGCTGGGGGAAATGAGTAGGTGGTACAAAGTTTGAATTTGTCAAAAGGGGACCAAAAAGATTAGTAGTTCTCAAGAAGGGTAAAAAAAGGAGACATAATTGACCGGCCTATTATTCAAATTGCCAAATCTTCCACTATGCCCTGGCTATGTTATTACTCGAGATACAGTGTATCCTGTATGAGTTTGTTAGCTATTAAACAAATATACGGTGATAGCAGAATATAACAGCCACAGAGACATGTCGTCAACAGTGGACTACTTTTAGGGCAAACACCATGAGGAGCACATACAATATACAGTGATAGCAGAAGATTAGTGCAACAGAGAGACTCGTAATACCACAGCAAACCCAAGGTAGAGCAAATACAATATACAGTGATACCAAAACATAGGAGCAAAAGAAACCGTCAACAGTGGAGTACCACCGACAAATACCGTGAGGAGCCCTTACAATAAACAATAAAGTACCGAGGCATCACCGTGTGGAGCACATACAATACCAATAATAGCATGACTTGGGAGCACCAATGAAATGTCTTCAACAGTGGACTACCATGGCCAAAACACAATGCAGAGCATATAAAATATACAGTGATATAGCAGAAGATGTGGAGACATTATACACTGATAACAGAAGTTGGGAGCTACAGCTAAACATCATCAACAGTGGATACTACAGGCAAACACAATGAAGAGCACATGAACTATACAGTGACAGCAAAACATGAACCACACAGAGACGTTTTCAACAGTGGAGTACCACAAGCAAACACCATACCACAGGCAAACACAATGTGGAGCACATACGATAAACAATGCTAGCAAAAGAGGGGCAACAGAGAACATCTTTAACAGTGCACCACCACGATCAAGGACAATCTGGAGCATATAAGCTATATGGTATAGTAAAGATGGGAGCAACAGATAGACTTCATCAACAGAGGACTACCGTTGGCACACCCCCCATGTGAAGCCACAGACCTACAATATATCGTGCTAGTCGAAGATGGGAGCAACAGAAAGGCGTCTTCAACAGTGGACTACCATAGGCAAACGCCATATGAGGAGTAGGCTACATATATTATACAGTGATAGCAGAATATGGCAGCAACAGAGAGAGACGTCGTCAATAGTGGACTATCGCGAACAAGCACCATGAAGAGCACATATATTACACACTGATAGCAAAAGAAGGCAGCAATAAAGAGACGTCGTCAACAGTCGACTTCCATGCGTGGGTAAACACCCCATGGAGCACATATATTATACAGTGATAGCAAAGGATGGGAATAAACAGATGTCTCCGACAGTGGACTACCGTGGACAAACACCATGCGGAAAATATAAATACAATGATAGCAGAAAATAAGAGTACCATATAGACGATATCAACAGTGGACTGCCATGGGCAAACACCATGTGAAGCACATACAATACACCGTGATAGCAGAAGATGGCACAAGAGCATGAAGTGTCATGAATCAGTTGTTGACTTCAACATAAACAACTATATAATACACCAACCAACAAGACCCAGCTAGGTTTTGTCCAAAATCATTTGACCATTCAAATCCACCAACCGCCAAACCCGAGAACCGCGAAAGCCGAGAACCGCTCTAGTTTTGTATTTATTTTTGTTAACGTTTCCACAGTGCATGGAGCACTCGTGCTTTACTTTTCTTAATCATAACATATTTATAACATAATATTAAGAATATTCAGAAATCATGACTCGACCAGAGAGTCTCCCATACCACCAAATACCTTAGCTTAGTGGTACACGTTTTCAAAGATACATGACGCTCTCAGTCGAGTCGACAAACAAATACAATATAATTTTTGATAGAGATAGAAAACAAAAACAAACAAAAAGCAACTAATTTATATGTTTAAACACGTTTTTAATTCGTTCCATTGTTCTGTATTTGTGATTGGAATCCTCTGGTGTTTTTTGAATTAGCTAGTAAATCATTAAGTTTTTTAACTTCTAAATAAAACAAATTGAATATTAGAATCTCTTTTTGGGTTTCATTATATATTATGCGAAACTTGTATATTGCATAACATGCAAGGATGATTATAACATTGGCTATATCAAAATCACAGTTATTTATTTTCCAGCCATAAATTACGTATTCAAGGGATATTCTGAAAGAATTATATTTAGGAGTTCTCAAACATGTTGCTATCTGTTTCCAAAAGGACTTATTCTTGATACATGAGGCAAAAAAATGTGTATAATCATCAAGTTGATTACAGAAAATACATTTGTCTGATTCGATAAATTTCCATTTATATAGATTTTTTTTGTTGCATGGAAGTAGATTATAAATCAGGATAAATTGAAAGTGACCAATCTTGTTTAGAATTCTATTCTTAATCTTAAAGGGGCGTGTACATCTCAAGTGTTTGTCCTGAACAAAAATCACATGACTCCCTACGTATCTGAGTCTCCGTGTTTCCATGTAATAATACCCATGGTGCAATAGATTTGCCGCGCCGAATTTCAATCGACAAAACGTAATGGCCAGGCATTTTATGTACGAACGAAATACTAAGGTGTCTAGAATCGTTTCGAAAAGTAGTGTTATGCATTATAATGAAATCAGAATTACAATCTCCTTTAGCATATAATCAACTTTTGGGCGATAATCCTATGTTACAAACGCACAACAATCGAAATATACAGCATTTTAGCCCGCATTTTTGCCCCGATTCATGTGATATTCGTATTTTGAACTTTATGTATTTTATTTTCTAAATATCTATGTGTAGTCTTCATTAGCTCAGTCGGCAAAGCGCCGGCTTCATAATCATGAGGTCAGTGGTTCGAATCCTAGGATTGTTATAATACTTTTTTCTGTTTGTTATTTACACTTTATTTTTAGAAATTGACAGGATTGCATATCGTTCGCAATATTTATTGAATGTTGAATGATACTTTTTTCTTCTTTTGCAATTTCACTGCGATAAAGAATATCCTATCAATATATTGTGTTGACTATTCCGTTCGATTGAACTATGGAGACCCTAGCTAGTCTATCAATGAACATGATTTGCAAAGGCCAATTGTTATTTAAATAAGAAGCCAATCGGCTAATATGTCCTTGAATCGATTTTCTTATTTCCTATACGACCGATATTTGTATTTGCTGATTTGCTCCAAACTTAAAAAAAGAGAGTTGTATCTTCAAAAATACGTTACGCGGTTCACGGCTTTCACGGCCTGGTGTGAGCGACTGTATTTTGGCGTGGATTTGATACCGTGCTCAGTGGCGAACCCAGGGGTCCAGGGGCCGGTGCCCCCCTGAAATATCCCCGTCGGTAAACTTGAGCTTTCGTCGGTACAGTCAGACGCCAACGTTGAGTGAGTCTATTGTATACGAAGATAAATTGTTTTCCCTTGAAAAGCGGATGTCGATATCGTGCAATTCAATATGCCAAAATGTCAGCCTTACACAATGACAACATTAAGGCATTTAAATGTGGTTCAACGTCATGTGACTAGGGGGATATTTCCCGTGGCCCTGACCCATGTCTCATTAAAAGCTTTAAATTAATAACCTTCCACGATCATCAATTTATTGCTCTTTACATTGAATCCAAACCTAGCTTGCAGCGACACCGTTTTCACATTTAAAATACAATTTAGAAACTGGGTTCAATTTGGCTAAAATTTCGTCGAATACTCAATAGTTCATTATTATAGAGAACACATAGACACGTCAGTAAGTAGTTATGGCCGAGCGGTTACGAATATGGACTAGTAATCTAATAGATTCTCCCCTCCTCGGTTCGAATCCTGCTGAATACCTTTTTTTAGAAAAAACGATTTAGTCTCTGTGTGTTGGAAAATGGCGTCTATTTTTACCGTAGGTGAATAAAAGTCGTGGCCCTGACCCCTGTCCAAAAATGTATTACAAATAAACATATTGTTGATCAAGTTTAATACGTTAGGAACATTTCTTGTGCATAAAGTTTTTGCTATGACGTCTAAAAATCATCAAAAATACAATGTTTACGATCGCATTGAAAATGCATCTTTATCGACTCAAAGATAGTAACAAAAATCGTGTTTTTTATTAAATCGGAAATGACATCTTACATAAATAGGACTTCCCCTTCAAAATGAGCTAAGATGATCAAAAATTGATGGAGGCAATCCTTCACAATCGCGAGTTGTAAATGATCCGATTTCTATTTTTTTGTTTTGAAATCTCACTTCACTGGCGGCCGGGGCGAACAAAATAGACGGTATTTTCATGCCTTGACTTCTGACTGGGTAGATTTGCGATTTCTACCAGGCGATTTTTTCAGCTATTGTTGACAATGTCATCGCTACCCCCACTTTTCAATATTTCAGCTACTGACGAGAAGAAGAAAATTGGGTCATTTTTGCGATTTTTTTGTCGGTACATCATGACTTTCGTAACTATCCCCCCCCCCCCCCACCCCCAGTTTCCAAAAGCTGGGTACGCCACTGACTGAGTGCTGAACTCATCATGTTCATTGCTGCTGCGAGCATCTTACTATAAATCTGTGTGGGGGTGTGTGTGTTTGTTATCCTTATGTCTCCGTTAGTTTTGATCAAAGTGGCGCATGATTTGCATGCAATATCGAGGAAATAACGGTGTGTTAAAGTTGATTCCAGTGAAATTGGTTAACAATTTGCTCCAAAAACAGCAAATAACCTCTCAGATTTGGCTCATAAATGCCACTAGAATTGAACAACATTATGCGTTGCGCGTACTGCCGCGTAATCATACCGTGGTAACGCGTTGCGTGTCGCGTTTGCGCAAATGCTAACTGCTAGCTTCACTGTCTATAATCACTGTCATAATGGTATAATGACATATTACTAAATTCAAGCTATTTCACACGAGCATGTTTCGTCGTTGTTCGCGGAGCTGCGTCCAGATGCCTGAAATGTGCTAACTAACGTGCGTGACGATATCACGATTGACGCGCGGTCATTTTTTGAATGTGCCCGGTACGCACCTCTGGGTTTACGCACATACGAATGCACACAAGTTCGCACGCATAGAATGGAGTTGAGCATAGCATTATGACACTGACTATACGCTACTTGTACGCAATCCTATTTCAAAATAAAAGCAACACCGAAAAAAATAAGTGAGTCATTATCGTAAAATGAGTCACTACACGGACAAAATGACTCATTTTGAGCCATAGTGTGTCACTACACGGACAAAATGACTCATTTTTCGATGATGACTCACTTTTTTTCTTTCTGTGAAGGCTCTCCCCTAGTATCAGCGGGCCCAACCGATATTTTAAACCAGCTAATATGCATAAAAATAATATAATTTATTAATATGCACAGTACGAACGCATTGTCAGCTATAACTTGAATTTCATTTAATTCAAATTGGTCATTTCAAACGGGAGATATGTGCACTTTTCCAAGGTACCTCTATGAATGCAAAAGTTTAACTCACGCATTTTGAAATGTCAATCAATGGCGTGTTGGTATTCACAATGCCTACAATGGACAATGGGGTATATTTGGAACACTTTCATGTATAAATTCAAGTATAAAGAAGTAGCTAGTGTACTCATATATGCAATGAAGACATTGGTTAATTTTTAACAAAAGTATTTGTCATGATTTTCTAAAAACGGGACCTGAATATTTTGACTCACCCTGTATACAAACCAACATCAGATTTGTATTTAGAGAATAAAATATAGTTCTAATACTATATACTGTATACGATGGTCTTATAATGTAAAGGCTGTACCATGGAGTCGTATATAGCAAAACAGCTAAGAACTATGTTTGATTCTCATTCATATTTAGTTTATTGGTTATTTTGGTCTTTAATCAGTTTGTTAGATTTATTTTAACAACAAACATAATAATCAAACAACATTATTATATAGTGGGTGTGGTTTGAGATGTCAGCAGGCAATTTGATTGGGTTTTGGCTGATTTTCAGCCGACTCGCCCATGCATTATGAGACAATGTTGTATAGTTTGGGGCGGGGTTTAATTCATTCGAAAAATAATACCTTCAGCGCGTATGATCAACGCGTTAGCGTCCCCTACACAAAGTCGCCGCCGTATGCGTTGTGGGTATAACGCAGCGATGACAGGTGCGTGTGTGCTAAATAACGTGATTAATTTGAAGCAGGATGTTGGAAAACAGCTCGCTGGATTCGCCGATTTTATAAAGGGGGAAATTTGTTGTTGTTTGTTTAAAATAAATCTAACAAACTGCGTTATTTTATGATAAAAGATCAAAATAACTAATAAACTAAATATTAGAATGAGAATAAAACATAGTTCTTATCTGTTTTGCTATAGACGATGGTCTTATAATGTATAGGCTGTACCATATTTGTGTCGTCGTGTATTGCCGCCTGCGGCGACCATACACGACTCCATTTTAATATATATATATTGCGTATCGGATGAAAATCAGCAAAAAAACACCAATCACAGTCCAGTGACATCCAAAACCACACCCACTGTAAAGAATCTACAATATTGCAATGAAATCAAAGTAAAACAAAGTACACCCTAACACATAAAGAAGTTCGTCACACTTTAAGTGATGTGTGACGATCCATTTTTACTCTTCAAATTGAAGGATGTTAATGATTTGAACAACCATAACCAACAACAGTTTATAACAGAAGGGAACAATAGCAGACAAGGCATTGAGAGACTATTTATGTTTCTTTCAAACAAGTTTAAAACTTTCCACGCGGCTATTTTAGTTTTACCACACAAAACAGATGTTTCAAAAGCCTTTCCGAAATTTCAAGTAATCTCAAGAATTAGTGAATCAATACTAGGTATATTTGTACTTATTTTAATGCATTTCTTGTGGTGATTCCAAATATGGTGATGGAAATTCAATCATTTTGACATTTTTGAAACATTTTGTTCGGTTCATAGACGCCTGTCGCGTGGAAAGTGTTAACACACACACCCCCACCCTTTTGTACTTTGCCAAAGAGGTGAAATAAGTCCGAAATAAGTCCGATATTCGTGATCGTAACATTTTAATGAAATGGTTATGTCAAAGATGATGAAAAAACCTGGACCTGAATCTCATTGATTTTAATGATGGGCATCGATGGGTAGGCGCAGCCTACTATATCATTTTGGGACAGCCTGTATATGAATAAATGCACCAAATTGGAAATTGGACAATTTGCGCATTTGACATTGAAATGTTCTCTGAATACGTGTCATTTATTTAGTGTTAGCATACAACTGAAGATTTTGAACACTTTGGAGTACGTCTCATGTATTTAATGTTAGCATAAAACTGTAGTTTTGTTGACAACTTGTTTTTGCAAAAGCCGCATGAATATAAAAAATGAAATCTGAAAAATTATCAGCACGTGTTTACCATGTTGAATCAATGTGTCTTATTTTAAGTTATGCGATCAAACATTTTAGCTCATATGGCCATGGGGCCTCAGATATTTTTTTTTAACTTGTTGAATTATTTCACTGAAGTTTAAAAGGGTATCAAAAGAACGTGTTTAGATATATAGATAGATGGATATAATAATGGATAGATATATTGGATCAAACGGTCTCAAGTTGTATAATTATATGAACAAAACAATAAATGAGCATTTTTAGATGGTTTCAGCTTATTTTACAACTTATAGAGCCACTTTTTGGCGCATCCGTTACGTCGGTCGCCTCAATTATGTTGAGTTTTGACATAAAACTATAGTCGGCATACCCACTTATTTAGTCTCACAGTAGTGGCACAATACAAATATTGTGTTATGATGTGCTCAAGACCGGGAGTCAAGACGAGAGAGATTTAGGACAGCGGACAGCATTTTATAATTGCGCTCTTGCAGCGATGAGCATGATGAGTTCAGCACGGTATCAAATCTACGCCAAAATACTGTCGCCCATACCAGGCCGCGTAAGCCGTGAACTGCGTAATGTATTTTTGAAGATACAACTCTCTTTTTTGAAGATTGGAGCAAATTACAAATATCTGTGTTGAAGGAACTAAAAAAAACGATTCAAGGATATAAGCCGACTGGCTTTTTATTTACATAACAATTGGTCTTTGCAGACCATGTCCATTATAGACTTGCTAGGGACTCCATAGTTCATTCATGGTTCAATCAACACAATTATATTTACAGGACATTCTTTATCGTAGTGAAATTGCAAATGAAAAAAGTATCATTCAACATTCAATAAATATAGCGAACGATTATAAGCAATCCTGTTATTAAAAAAAAAAGAAGAGTGTAATAACAAAAAGAAAAAGACATTTACAAGATTCGAACCACTGACCTCATGATTGTGAAGCCAGCGCTCTACCATTTGAGCTAATGAAATCTATACATGAAACAGTTTTAAAATAAAATTAGATAGAGTTTAAAATACGAATATCACTGAAATCGGAGGCTAAAATGCTTTATATTTCGATTGTTGTGCGTTTTTATCAAAGGTGATCGCCCAAAAGTTGATTATATGCTGAAGGAGATTGTAATTCTGATTTCATTATTATGCATTGCACTTCTTTTTGAAACTATTCTAGACACAGTTCGTTCGTACAATAATTTCAACATTACGTTTTGTCGATTAAAATTCGCGGCAAATCTATTGCACCATGGGTATTATTACATGGGAATACGGAGACTCAGATACGTAGGGAGTCATGTGATTTTTGTCCAGGACAAACACTTGAGATGTACACGCCCCTTTAAAGGCCTTTCCGGATCTCAAGTGTTTGCCCTGGGCAAAAGTCACATGACACGATACGAACCCGAGTCGACACTGTCCATCTAAACCCCCATGGTGCAATGTATGATAAATCACGTGACATAATACTGACTGTGATATGTTTGACAAACCTTGCGTTGAGATCTCGTACGAACAAAATAAATGGTCTAGAATTATTTCCAAAAGTAGGATTATTCATTACATTTCAATAATAATTAAATTCTTTTACGAAATAGAATCAACTTTTGGGCGAGAACACCTGATAAAAATGTATAATAACCGAAATTTAAGGCATTTTATTCCTCGAATGTAGCGGGTAGTGGGTATGGTCAACGATATATAGATTTGTTTCAGATTATTTACCGTCGCCTCAGTTAGCTCAGTGGTAGAGCGCATGGCTCTGAAACAGCGGTCACGGGTTCGACTCCTACTACGGGCAACTATTATCATTTTATTTGTTAGTAGTTGTTTGTTGAGATCATATTTTTCTATCATGAACCCGATCCTGATATTTATTATTTGTCCATATTTTCTTACTTTAATTTGGAATGTAAAATTATTAATGATTTCACATGAGTTTGCCTGTTCTGTATACTATTATTACTAGGCCTACCACCTTCCTGGTTACAAGTCAATATTACTATCAGACACTCGCACGCACGTACTGCAGTTTGTAAGTGTTGTAATCGATTAAATTGATAGCAAGCCCAATTGTAAAGAAATCAATCGGCTAATGTTTTTCAATAGACATTCTTGATACGGCGATGTTCTAAACTTACAAAAATTTGAAATGGAATCGTTTGTATTTTCATAATTAAATGGCGCGGTTCACTGATTTCGCGGTTAATGACACGGAAGCAGTATTCTTTTCGGAATTAATATTTCTCATGTCAAAACTGTATCTATAACTTTTTTCTTCTTTTTCTTTTGCATAAATAATTTGCACAGCACGCGAACCTTTTAACATTTTTACCTATACAAAGGTATATTTGTCGTTTGTTTGTTTGTTTGGGTGTTTGATTGTTTGTTCTTGTTTCACCCCATAATTATAATAATTTCATTACGAAGATAATCGCATGTGATCGCGGTGTTATGGTCGGTGGATAAGATCGGCTGGATGTTGTCTAGTTTTTCCAAAACGACTAATTGTTCTCTTCCTTTCCTCAATCATACAAATGATTCAAGGGTTGTCCAATTTACAAGTTCATTATTTCTAGGGCTGGAACTTCAGATTTTTTTTCAACCAGCCAATCGGGCAGGTAACTCACAAAAATACCTGTCCGACAGAAATTCCACCAGTCAGTATAACTCACACTGTGAATTATTTATTTTACAAACTATAGCCAGTATCAGGCGGGTTTTCTTGTATCGCCACCCGCTCAACGCAAAGGTTACCCGGTTTGGACAGGTGGGCAGGTGCTATTTCCAGGCCTGAATTTATGAAAGTGTTCATCATAATGTCTGCAATGATGATACAAGTTGGAATTAATGACACCATCGTTGAGGAGTGATACATGTATATTTTTTTGCGAGATTATTTTTTTAGCAAATTGCCACGTGCCTTTTTCTGAGCTGATTTAACCCGATTGCTATTGGTTTATTAGCTCATACCTGACCTGTAAGTTGTAACTGGCTAATTATAGGTAATTTTGATACTAAACCGTCAAAATTGTATTGGGGTTAAATAGTATGGTTTGAGCTCACTCAGCCTCGATGGTTGAAAAGTTGAAAAATATTTATACAAATATAGTTATGCGCACCTCTTGCATCAAGTACCTAGTGATCAACAAGTCAAACATGAATCTATTCTGACCGGTGTCACATAAAGAGAATCACTAGACTACATTTACGCACTCAAGATTCAAGAGTAGAAAATAATCGCTGCTATTATACCTGACATGATGTTTTTTTTAAATTTAAACTGGGAGTGAAATGTGTTCCCAAATTGACGAAACCGTACGGTATTCAGTGGCGGCCGGATCCTAACGTTCCCACACCGAATGTAACCTATAAAAATATTCGTACGTCTATGGCAGGCCCAATGTCCAGTAACTCGAAAAACCAAGTTTTTCGCCGAAAAACTTGGTTTATCGATTGAAAATCCAAGTTTTTCAAGTGAAAAACCAAGTTTTTCTCGAAAAACTTGGTTTATCAATTGAAAAACTAAGTTTTTCGAATTATTGGACATTAGGCGTCGAAAAACTTGGTTTTTCAATTGATAAACCAAGTTTTTCGAATTATTGGACATTAGGCGTCGAAAAACTTGGTTTTTCAATTGATAAACCAAGTTTTTCGAATTATTTTACATTCCGCGTTGAAAAACCAAGTTTTTCGATCGAAAAACTTGGTTTTTCAAAATGATAAACCAAGTTTTTCGAATTATTGGACATTAGGCGTCGAAAAACTTGGATTTTCAATTGATAAACCAAGTTTTTCGAATTATTGGACATTAGGCGTCGAAAAACTTGGATTTTCAATTGATAAACCAAGTTTTTCGAATTATTGGACATAAGCCGTCGAAAAACTTGGTTTTTCAATTGATAAACCAAGTTTGGATTTTCAATTGATAAACCAAGTTTTTAGAATTATTGGACATTAGGCATCGAAAAACTTGGATTTTCAATTGATAAACCAAGTTTTTCGAATTATTGGACATTAGGCGTCGAAAAACTTGGATTTTCAATTGATAAACCAAGTTTGTTGAATTATTGGACATTAGGCGTCGAAAAACTTGGTTTTTCAATTGATAAACCAAGTTTTTCGAATTATTTTACATTCCGCGTTGAAAAACAAAGTTTTTCGATCAAAAAACTTGGTTTTTCAAAATGATAAACCAAGTTTTTCGAATTAATGGACATTAGGCGGCGAAAACATGGTTTTTCAATTGATAATCCAAGTTTTTCGAGAAAAACTTGGATTTTCAATCGATAAACCAAGTTTTTCGGCGAAAAACTTGGTTTTTCGAGTTACTTGACATTGGGCCTGCCATATAGGTCTGGCATCGTCTGAAAATCGAAAATCGTTGACAAGTTCCTATTGAGTATGTACTGCAATGCAAGTGACAGAACTTCTTGTGATGCGCTAATCAACAGTATATCTGTCCCCCGCGGGCTCCATCATAAAAGCCTTAGGTGAAAAGTTCCCGGTACTATGTCCTAGCATAATGGTTCTAGCCGGCCGCGGAGTCATTCTTTAGTATCCCATGGTATAAAGGTCAAGCAGACCGACAATATTGATATTGATACACATATCCAATATCCAAAATTAGAAAAATACCGCATGTTATAGCGCTTTACGAAACACCTCACCTGATTGTGACCCCGCGGGAGCACTTCTCTGTCCGGCCTTTCAATTTTGCCGGTAAAGGTGATAGGTACCTTGATGTTGGGCTCGATGGTATTCCGTGTCTCGTAATTCCATGATTTAACGTTAGTAACGGTCCCGTTTCTCATGTTTCTCTGTTTTGGAAATG
Organism: Ophiura sarsii; assembly: GCA_035610835.1. Classification (NCBI taxonomy): domain Eukaryota; kingdom Metazoa; phylum Echinodermata; class Ophiuroidea; order Amphilepidida; family Ophiuridae; genus Ophiura; species Ophiura sarsii. The sequence continues at coordinate 1,729,424 of CM069451.1, read as the reverse complement.
TGTTTGCTTCTTGTATACAAATAGCTACAATGTACATGTATATTAGCCTAGCTATAACAAACTAAACGTGATGTACACAAACTTGGGCACACTGGTAAAATGGTTTTACAACAAGTTTTGCTATCATTATCAAACCGAACTCAAATTAAATAAAATTAAATCACTTATTTATCGCGCTAATATACATGTATATTGTTTACGCATACAATTGTTTAGAAGTTAAATAAATCAAAGAGATAAATGATAGAAAAAAACACAACTATAAACGCATGGGCCTTTATAATTTACAAAAATTGACATAAAAAAGATGCTACATTAATCCACCGTCAAGTTTAAAAAACATTAAAAAATAAAGGAATTCACGGATACACCGGGGATCGAACCCGTGTTGCCGTTTGCAAACGACATGGCCTACGATGCACGCCACAGAGATCGATGAGTGTGATTGTGATAGTTTAATTATTTAACCATTTAGTATCCATTTATTTATAACGAACGGATTTTTATCGTGTCATTTTTGCCATTTTATACCATATTTGTATGTTACTCTCGCACAAAATGTGTTTATAATGTGATTATACTCCTTATTTTTGAAAGAACGGTAACAAATGTTGACATTTTCGAACACAAAAAATTGCGTCATTTATACGGTCCACAATCATTGTTAGACTGGACGTTGTGTGACGTGTTGCATAATTTATGTATTCAAATTACTGCTTCGAATCGATCTGTTTTATGTACGCTTTTGTTATACTTCTCGGTCGCTCATCGCCAACGCTGTGCATGAGAACAATAGAAAAGTCCCCTCCCAGGTTAGAGGGCGTTATCTGTGACCTCTCACAGCAGGGCATAGGGTCAAGGCAGGGTTAATCATATTAATGACAAATATGCAAATGAGCTATCTGTCCTCTCCTATTCATGTATACTCCTTGATGACACTTGCTTTGCACGACGCTGTTATGTCATTCGGACACAATGTACATGTAGTACATGGTACATATACGTCTCGTTGGACTCCTAATATGTCGTGTCGTCGATCAATGTTTGTGATTGGTAAACAAAATACATGGTGACTCACAAAATCAGCGTAATACCAACGTAAACGGATACACTGTGGTCTATTATGTCAGTGTAAATATTATTATAAACTCCGCACAAAAAGAAATTAACTACTTTTTTGAGACACCCTGTGTTTAATTCATAAGACCCTAAATAAATTCAAAATATGGGCAAGAACTGGAATTTTCTCTTGCGCATTTTGACACCTCATGTGTTACAATAGCACCAATATTGATGAAGCCGTGTTCATTTGAATACAAAATGGTGCAGATTCAATTGTTGCACTTAACCCTATACCCATGAAATAAAGAATGAGTTCACATACGCAAATGATAAGGATGATAAGCAAGGTTTGTTTTTACTCATGGGTTTTGTTTAATCAAAACAAATAATGAAAATAAAAAGTTTAAAATTGTCAAAATTAACCACAAATCCATCAGTATCGTGTGTGTCCTCCTCCTACAGGTGTTGGAAACAATTGACGAAGTGAGATGTTCGGATTATGATTTTCTTTTCGTGGAGAAAAGGAAGTGGTACACTTTAGATTTACTGTTTTGTTTAAGATCTTTTCATGGGTATAGGGCTAAATGCAACAATGGAAACTGCATCATTTCGTATTCAAATAGACACAACTTTATCAATATTTGTGCTATTGTAACAACTGAGGTATCAAAATGTGCGTGAGAAAATATCTGTTCTTTCCCATATTTTGAATTTATTTAGGACCCAAGGAATTAAACACAGGGTGTCTCGAAAAAGGTAGTTACTTTCTTTTTGTGATGTGTTTAATACGGAATGGCCTATGAATGAAACCTTTAGTGTCTTGAGTTTGACCAATTATTTCGGAAGTCTATCATATCATTATCGGTCAACTTGCTTCTTTTTAAATTACAGAAAAAATACAATAACTTTCATTGTTAACTTATAGTTGCAATTGTTTCAGGAAAATGTAAACATCTTAAAACTCACCTGTTTCCAGAGCAGATTAATTCATTCTTTTATAATTTGTTTATTACCGGGCCTTTAATTATTGTCCGTTTTTTAAATGAACGTGTCTATATAGTTGATATTTGCTTTTTATACTTGTTGTATGTATAATGTTTAAACTTTGTAAATACGTTGTAAGCTCTTTTAATATATATTTATAATTTGGATGTTTGTTTATTTTTATTTATTTTCATTTTTTTATTTCTCCACCCGCCCCCAATTAATGAACGAATTAATAAGAACATATGTTTTAATTAATTAATAAGAACAAAGTTTTAATCAATTAATTGTTCATTTAATAAATAACTACATAAATAAAAAATACATTATAACTTAAAATTCATTATTGCATCCGTTAATATGTTGACATGCCCTCTCTCATGTTTAATAGAAGTTCTGTGAAAGATGACTTCCATAACCTCTATACTAGTGCCTCTTCACCCTCAAAGTCATTGAATGAGACAGTTCAATGGCACTTGATTGATTTTGATGTGAGGTATACTCTTTTATCGATACACATTTAGTGACTCCAAAACAAATTAGGGGGCGTTTGTTACATAGACAACTGACAACAATCAAGTACAATTTGAAACAATTCTATGTTATAAATTTAAGATGTGAAATTTGATTTAATTTAAATTGAGATTGCTGGTGTTTTTTATATCACACAATGTGTTCATAATCTTCCTTAATGCCCCCTTGCGTTCAAACACAATCCCTCTGAGCGACATTTGTCTTTTTTAAGACTCTGCTTGTTTGACAGTAGTTTATCATACTAATTCGCAGTGCATATCTGTTTTGTTCATGTTCAATGTCAAAGTTAATATTTTGTCATTCAAATAACGAGTAAATACAAGTTATATCATCCATGTCGAACTAAAATTTGACCTCTAAGCGGAACAGTTACCACAAAAATATATAGAAATAATATAGAACATGGCAGGCGTGACTAATATTGTGTTTTTGCTGATATTTCTACAATGTTTTGCATGCATATCTTGTAAGTCACGATACAAATGTTTCTTTCTTGTAGTATCTAAAGACAATTGTCAAATTGTTAGTCTGCTATTGTGCCTTTTAAACATAAATTGACAAATTTGCATTCATTTTGTTCAATTTCTCGAGCGACAAGCAATGCGCAGGTGTTAATCTAATTCATAGCATTAATTTTGTTCAATGCTTTTATTTATAGACTAATGTTCTTTGCGTGACGCGAGTGAAAATAGAGTAAATGCTCGCGTGTTGATATTATGTTTACGAGCTCTTGGGCGAGTGACAACGCTAACATCAGCACAAGTGCATTCATTTTGTTCAATTTCTCGAGCGACAAGCAATGCGCAGGTATTAATCTAATTCATAGCATTAATTTTGTTCAATGCTTTTATTTATAGACTAATGTTCTTTGCGTGACGCGAGTGAAAATAGAGTAAATGCTCGCGTGTTGATATTATGTTTACGAGCTCTTGGGCGAGTGACAACGCTAACATCAGCACAAGTGCATTCATTTTGTTCAATTTCTCGAGCGACAAGCAATGCGCAGGTATTAATCTAATTCATAGCATTAATTTTGTTCAATTTCTCGAGCGACAAGCAATGCGCATGTATTAATCTAATTCATATCATTAATTTTGTTCAATTTCTCCAGCGACAAGCAATGCGCAGGTATTAATCTAATTCATACACGACAATATTGTGGAGTATAATTTAAGTTGTTTTGTTCATGTTCACTGTCAAAGTTATTTTATTGTCATTCAAATACCGAGTGAATACAAGTTATACCATCCATATCGAACTAAAATTTGACCTCTAAGCGGATCAGTTACCACATAAATATATAGAAATAATATAGAACATAATGAACATACCGACAACATGGCAGGCGTGACTAATATTGTGTTTTTGCTGATCTTTCTACAATGTTTTGCATGCATATCTTGTAAGTAACGATACAATGTTTCTTTCTTGTAGTATCTAAAGACAATTGTCAAATTGTTAGTCTGCTATTGTGCCTTTTAACCATAAATTGACAACTTCAGATCGCTCCAGTTTTTATTTAGTAACAGAGTCTTTCTCGTTGTTGCTGTTTATCAAATTATGATATTTTTTTGGTTCAGATTTTTTTGTAATGTTCTAATAATCTGATTTTTAATCCTGTCATATTTCCATTTGTGTAAATGGTCATGCTATAGACTAAAGATTTTTATATCTACTGTGGTCTATTTATGATGTTTGATAATGAATAAGAATCAAGGCATATACCTAACAATTTTTTGTCAAAAGAAGCTCCTCCTTAGTGCATGTTTCTTAGTAAAATGCTTACTACCAATATAATAAAATACTTTCGCGTCTATAGACATCATGAAGATATGAATGATATAGTGAATTGTTTAGAAAAGGATGATTTATATATTAACAACTGCCCGGGGGGGGGGGGGGGGGGGGGGGGTGTTCACATTGATATGGTATACGTATAATGTGCCTCCCTTTTGGGGTGCCTTTTCGCAAAAATTGGTATAGCGATAGGGTGGTTTTCATCACACACCAAAGCGCCCAATTGGCATAAATTGGGTGTATTTTGAGGCATTTTTGTAAAAAGCGCCCAATTTGTGCAAAATTGGGTGCTTTTCTAACAAAATTGGTATATTGATGGGTGGGGAAATTGGGCCAAAAAATAGTATAGAGAACGTCACATTTTCCAAGTCCGGTAGGCACATCCACGTACGATTTTGGCGAAAGAACCCCCCCCCCCCCCCCCCCCCCCCCCCCGGGAACAACTGCGTATTACTTGACGCGAGAGAAATTGTACACAAATAATGCAAGCGTGTCGATGTTGACGCTGTCCACGCTTACGAGCATAGATATCTAAGCGGAGCGTAGATCGGAAACTCCCAAAAAGAATGAAGCCACGCACCAGCCCTTCGCGCCTTGACGCGACCTATCCCTTCCCCTGTTAAATCAGCTCATGAATAATTCAGCTGGGTACTTTTCGGTACCAGCTGAATATTCATAAGAGAAGTGCTTACCGCGTTTAAATTGTGCGGCGTACTTCCCCGCGTCGAGATACGCGACCGTGCCACGGTACTTGTAAAGAGTGCGCTCGCTGACAGTGCTTCTCTCACAGCCAACATGTTATTATTTCCGCAATTTCCCCAAATTAGGGATGGTTTGTTCGCGTAAAGAAAAAAGGTAAGCCTGCTAATCGCAGTGGTAGTCGATTATAAATGTTTACAACACAAAGCTTTTGTTAAAGTTAATTTAAAGCAATCAGTTTTACAAGTACAACGGACTGCAAAGTTAACACGATGAGTAGTTTGTCATGTAGGCCTATCAGTATCAACCACCAATTTTTGGAATTAGAAAGAGAAATATTTTGAATAATGTCCTCGTTTTTGCGCAAATCGATTGCTAAATTAGAAAGTGTCATTTTCAGACAAAATGTCCTTGTTTTGTTCGGAAAATGGGTCACTTCCACTCCCCCCCCCCCCCCCCCCCCCCGCCTCAACATAAAGGTTAATTGGAACCATAGTGTGTGTTCTTCATTTTTTTCAAAGTACCCAGCTGAATTATCATGAGCTGAATTAGCAGGGGAAAGATAGGTCGCGTCAAGGCGCGAAGAGCTGGTGCGTGGCTTCATTCTTTTTTGGGGAGTTTCCGATCTACGCTCCGCTTAGATATCTATATATGGCTGGCACAGTGTCAGCTGAGTTTATGACTCGAAAATGCGAGCATAACCGACTAATTTTTATTTATATACACAGCGTTTGTCATTTCATTGGGGGGGGGGGGGGGGGGGGGGGGGGGGGGGGGGGGGGGGGGGGGGGGCCGGGGTGCGAGGCAGGGGGATTCCCATGATGTCATAGCCTTCCATTTATTCAAATTAAGGGCCTATCAAATGAAGACCTCCAAGAAAAAAGAAAATAATATAATAATTTCGATTGCTAGGTCTATGAAATGTTACTTTTATTTATTCGTTTTGCACAATTAAAATCCCCATTGAAATTAGACTTAAAACTCGGGCCATTCCGTTTATCAAAACGAGCACCATTCATCAATTTGCGGATGGATTGATTTTGTCATGTTTATACTATCCTTTTTTAATCGAAACCTAACAACCCCCCGATATTTGCATGTTTTACGAGTGCGCGTATACGTTTAGTTTAAAACACGCATGGCCAGAGGCCCAGCAGGCGCGTGCCCAGGGGTCCCCAGAGGGTAAAAAAAAAGAGGGGAGAGAGGGGAGGAGAGGAGAGGAGAGAAGGAGGGAGGGAGGAGAGGAGGAGGGGAAGGGAGAGGAGGAAGGGAGGGGGAGGAGGAGAGGAGGAGGAGTAAGGGGGGAGGAGAGGCCGGGAGCTTTTATTAGTGTCTCTCACTTTATCTCTACGTCTCTGAACCATGTGAGTGTTTTATAACGAAAGTAAATATTGATAGCAAGGAGAGTTTTAGGTCGATTCGCGCTCACTTTTTCAACAGGTTTCAACATTATAATAGGTCTCAAACACACCAATATTCTAAATATTATGTTTGGACGTTAAAACGTCATACTAAACCATTTAAGTGTTAGAAATGCCAATTTTTACGCGATTTGCGCGTATTCATTTCAATATTTTATTATTTAAGCTTAACAAGTGGCTTCAGGACAGTTTTGACCAATTTTAGTTCTTATCATACTGGACCATTAGTGTTAGAAATGCAATTTTGGCCGCGCTTCGCGCGCGTATTATTTAAGCTTATTAAGTTTTCCATGACCATTTTAGTTAAAACTTACGAATTTTGTAATTGTAAATATTATGTGGGGGACGTTATTATCATACTGGACCATTAGAGTTAGAAATGCAATTTTTCGCGATCCGCGCGCATGTTTTCTAGAGGTTTTTATATTATAATGGCCCTCAAACCACACCAATTTCTCTATACTACTGTACCTATTTAGTGTTAAAATCACAATTTTTGCGAGCTTCGCGCGTATAAGGTTCAACTTTTTAATATTTAAGATCAACAAGATGGCTTCAGTTTTTTTGCCCCCCCCCCCCCCCCCCCCATCAAAACAGTCCTACGCCATTGGGTGGGGACGATGCCCCGCCCTCAAAAGAAGCCATTTTTTTGCGCGAAATAGTTTCAATGTTTAACTATTCAAGCTTAACAACTTGGTTGCAGGAACGTTTTCTGGACCATTTTAGTGACAAAACTAGAAAAAAAATTGCGCGTTTCGCGCGAGTTAGATTCAATGTTTTTTAAGTTATAAAAAGAGGGCTTAAGGAATGTTTTTCTGGACCATTTTAGTTTAAAAAACTGACAGTTTGTACGCTCAGGAACGTTTTTCTAGAGCTTTTTAGTGTTTCGCGCGAATTGGTTTCAATGTTTATTCAAGCTTTATAACAACATGTTTCAGGAACGTTTTCTGGACCATTTTAGTTAGTAAACTAGACATTTTTGCGCGTTTCGAGCGAATTGGTTTTTAATTTTTTTTTATTCAAGCTTAAACAAAATGGCTTCATGAACGTTTTTCAGAACCATTTTAGTGTTAAAATAACCATTTTTGCACAAATTATTTTCATTGTTTTATTATTCAAGCTTAACAAGATTGCTTCAGGAACGTTTTCAGGACCATTTCAGTGTAAAAATAACACATTTTTGCGCGCTACGCGCGAATTAGTTGAAATGTTTTATTATTCAAGCTTGGTTTTAGGAAGGTTTTTTTATCCTTTCTTTTTACAATAGCCATTTTTAAAAAATATTTTGTTATTCAATTTGAACAAGACGCGCGTATTAGTTTCACTGATTATTTATTATTCAAGCTTAACAAGATAGCTTCAGGAACGTTTTTCTAAACCTTTATTTTTACAATAGCAATTTTGTTCGCGCTCCGCGGGAATTATTATTGACTTTGTATTATTCAATTTTAACAAGATGGCTTCATAAACGTTTTCTGAACCTTTTTAGTATTAAAATTTACATTTTTTGCGCGCTACGCGCGCATTAGTTTCACTGTTTATTTATTATTCAAGTTTAACAAGATGGCTTCAAGAACGTTTTTCTAAACCTTTATTTTTACAATAGCAAATGTTTGCGCGCTCCGCGCCTATTATTTTTATACTACTTTGTTATTCAATTGGAACAAGATGGCTTCTGAAACGTTTTCTGGAAATTTTTAGTGTTAAAATAGACATTTTTGGCGAGCTACGCGCTAATTAGTTTCACGGTTTAATTATCAGTC
>CM069451.1:1366870-1721064 GCA_035610835.1 Ophiura sarsii | reverse complement strand
TTTAAATTAGTATGTAGTGTACCTCTTTCATAATTCATTCAGTTTTTCAATTGCTCAACTTGAATATTTAGAAACAGTTTTTTGACTTTTTCTCAATAAGAGCCAAAGTGGATGCAGGCCCTTTTGCAAAAAACCTCTTCATTTATAAAACGGAATAAAGATATTTGGTTAAACTGAACTCATGTGCGAAAGTCCCCCACCCCTCCGACCGTGCATGCACGAGTTGCCCTTTAAATAGTCTCCTTCCTCTGTTGCTGCTGTACGAAAGTGTACCTGTTGTTTTGTATTGTTTGTTTTGGGCGCTTTTGGTGTATCAGAGACGGACTTTGACGCCCGTTGAACTGACGAAATATAACGACCAAGAAATGCGACTTATAACTAATACAGCGGGGCGAAATGATTGAAATATTTCCTAAGTTACTCCAATTGAAATAAATAATTAATATCATTAAAACAAATATCAAAAGTAAATTGTTTTATGATAATTTTAATATGAGATTCGGTTTTGTTTACTAATTTATCGTAATTAAATTATTAAACTGGTTTACAGCTACTCGCCGTTAGAAAATACACGTGTTCACTGAGAGCTATGCCATGTGAACACATCAAAACAGAGTCGTCCAGAGAACTACGTCAATAAAGGTGCTGTGTATTTCTTGTGATTTTATGCATATTCTGGATATTGGCTGGAGGTGACATGTAAGACAACTTTCAATTTTCTCCTAGAACCGAGTTTTAAACGAAATTATCGAACAATTATGTAATTTTTGGGCCAGCAAAGATACGAACAGTGACGAATAGAAGCATGAAAATGTGTAAACTTCCGAATTCAACAGACATGTCCAAAATGTTGAGAACATGCACATGCACATGTATTTGCTCATGGTACTGCTCAGCCTCTTTTCTTTATAACAGTATTTACTCTCTGTATTAAATTATGAAAAGGAATGTAGCTCTTTTGTATGAGCGAATGTGTTCAACTGTTCAATTTATAAATATAATTAACAATATTTCTTTACTTTTTTCTGATATTTATTTTATGATTTGATTTATTAATTCAAAATTTAATTTTAATCAACAATTATATTATAATTATTTATGATTATGATGGACTTGTAATATTGTAATTATATGTAAAGAGAGATCAGAGAGAAGTCATTAGTTTAATCAGTTCCAATTTGGCGAGAAATATTCGATCATTTTTAATATGACTGAGCGCGTAAAAGTAATCCTACCAAAAGCGTACGTGCAAGATGAAGATTGTTCTATCACTCAATCACTCCCTGATTCATAAACGTGCACATAGAGCGGGACATCAAATGGCGGGCTAATAACCCTAACTCTATTTCACCACACGGCAACAGAATTTTTTTCCGACACCCAAAATTCACCAGAAAGGTCACCCCGATCCCCCCGGGATTTGAACCACGGACTTCCAGCATCAGGGCCCAGATCCTAGCCACTACACCACGGCTCCCAGTCGACACTCGGCGAGTATATTCGCCTCGTTATATAGCATGGGTCCGTTTTGTAGCCAAAAGACCTGCACGCCGGGTTATAGAAACACTTTTTCCGCACAGTTGCCGTATGGTGTAGTAGAGTTAGGGTTATATATGATGAAAAGTACCAAATTTGGAGTGAAAAAAAAAATGAATATTTTTACTGTATAACCCTAACTCTATTTCACCACACGGCAACAGAATTTTTTTCCGACACCCAAAATTCACCAGAAAGGTCACCCCGATCCCCCTGGGATTTGAACCACGGACCTCCAGCATCAGGGCCCAGATCCTAGCCACTACACCACGGCTCCCAGTCGACACTCGGCGAGTATATTCGCCTCGTTATATAGCATGGGTCCGTTTTGTAGCCAAAAGACCTGCACGCCGGGTTATAGAAACACTTTTTCCGCACAGTTGCCGTATGGTGTAGTAGAGTTGGGGTTAAAGGTAGATGACCCAATTTTCAACTTGATGTTTTCTATTTTACATGAAAGGTCATCCTTAAAATTTGTTGCATTCCAAAGTTGGAGTTGCATAACTTCAATGGTTCTATTTTTAGAAGCGCAAGGTCAAAAGACATGTGCCCATTTGAGTAGTACACAGACTGGCTGGTGGTTAACCACCTTTGGCAGTAATTCACCACATTTTAGCCTATATAATTTCCAAATGAAACATTTTACAGACATAATGAGAAAAATATGGGGATTCGTCTGATACCAAAATATCTTGATAAATCATAGCTAGGCATGTTCATCAAATTTGAAAATAAAAATATCTCTTTGAAAATGGAATACACGGAAACAAAGTACTTTACAATAAAAACTGATGGTTCAACCATGTCTTATGTCTGCAGGCTGAATAATCACAAAGTTATAACCAAAAGTAGTTTGCCATATATTGCTAAAACTGGTCAAGTCATACAAATTTTAAACTATTTTAGCTTAAAAGGGCTTTAAAATCATGATGTCCAGTTGCTTGTGTGTGGTCAGGTTAGTTAGACATCAGTGAATGCATCCCAGCTCGTGTCTTCCTTTTTCGCTGGATTTAAAAGCTCTAGGTAAAAAAGAGGTTTTCTACATGTTTTGGCAACAAATTTTCAAAAAAATGTCGCCCTCTGTAGTCAATGAAATTAACATCCCTATCATAGCCCAAAAAAAGTGATCGGGTCATATACCTTTAACTTTTAAGAGGAAGGGAAACAATTTTGGGAGTCATTGCGGTTTGTGAAAATGTATGTCACATGAACATTGAACATGGGGTTGGTATTATTATATGGTTCCACTCAACAAGACGTTTGAGTTTGGGTCAAGTTTGGATTACATGGGTCTTTTGGGCAATTTTACTGTTCATTTTAATAAATATGAGACCAGAAGTGACCAGACCCCTAGATCATATGCCATATCGTACCTCCCTGGCAGATAAGATTTGCTCGTAACCAGTAATTACCCACGGATTACCATGGCCGAAATTCTTGGTCGTCCGGCAGCAAATCTGGTCGTCAGGACGACCGGATTACCACTTAATTTGGACACTGCTCGTAACGCATGATTCCCGCCGCGCATTTGCAGTCGAATATATATGAAAATACTTAATTATCACTCTCTCAGTCGGTTTTTATGGAAAAAAACCTTGATGCATATCGCTTCTAGGCACGCATAACCTGTGTCCCGTAAGCAAAACATGGTATACGTGTACACGATCTAGTTTTTACAATAAGCTTGAAGTTTAATTAAACTAACAAATGTTAGTAATAAAACGGCAGTACATGTACAAGGAAATTAATGAATAATTATTAATTAGCCAATTTTGTTTACTATGTGCATAAAAATTCATAAAAAACATTGATTCTATGCCTTATCAGCTGCTAATTAATATGGAGTTTACCCTTTATTTCGCTCACGATGGATTTCATGATTTTCATCACTATGGGCCGCCATTGTTATGTGATTCTTTTTGCGTGGTGCACCGAAAGGACCAAAACTCGCAGATGGATGCGATGCGGTAGCCAGAGGATACAGGTACATTTGTACCAGTACATGCCCGTATACAGGGTCTTAGCTAGGATTTAAAATGTGCCCGTCCAAAAAACAAAAACAAAATATTTGTAATGACTGACGTGCGAGGCACCAAGGTGCGAAGCACCGCGTTCCGCGCTAGCGCGGACAGGGGGGAGTCTGAGGGGGGATGTGCCCCCCTCAGCGTTCGAACAAATTTCAATTTTCGAACCCATTTGGTGTGATTTGGGGGGCACTTTTGACCGATATTTTATTGAAAATGTTTGTTGTTAAATGTTAAATAAATATCACTTTTTAAAAAGTAATAAGCTTACTTTATGAGTCCATTTTCTTCTCTGCATGAAAATATATTAATTTTGAAAGTTATCCCTGGTAGAGAGGTTTCATTATTTGCATTATATTCCAATTAATGTCTGCCGTTTTTGACATTTTTTCCCGGGCATTTTTTTATACCGAAGAAATTATTTCTTTCGTACGTATACGCACGGCCATCTTAGATACATCCCCTAGTCGATCTTGAATATTTCCGTACGGAGCATTGATAACGAAATTGTAGAGGGCGGCATAGTCTTAGTCTACCAACCGCCGGCCGCTGGCGGCAGTATTTTGCATTGCTTCATGGAAATGATCTGCGTCATCGAAAAACCACGTGCGGTTGGTGGTACCCATTTTACAGCACGACGTAACATGAGAAAAATAACATACGGGAACCAAATGCTGTTTACATGATGAATATGATTGAAAGGTATTCCCCGAGCCAAGTTCGCATTTGGTACGATAGATCGAAGTATTTTAAATGACATTTCAAAATTTTCTTGCACTATTTATGGTCGACACAAATTCGAAATGTAGTTACAATTCCGCTAAATCTCGGGATACTTTGAGAAAACCGAGGGAATACCACCAGAACGACAAGTGTTTTTCCCCAGCATGGTAAAGGTTAATAATAATACATGAATATCCATCTCTTCATCAGCCAAGGTCTGAACGCATCATAAACAGTATCATAATATTTGATCGGGATGTTCAATGCTTGTAGAATTGATATAAGTCGGATTCTGGACCGTTTAATATAATGACTACCATTAATTTTGTACTAGATATTTTATAGTCCTACCGCGCCGTATTATTTATTTAAAGTGCTCGCTTATCATGACCCTTGGAAGTTTATAATGAATTAATGATTTATTTATTTTTGTCCAAAAAACTGCCCGTCAATAAGACGGGTTGGGGATATTTCCACCCGTCCACTTTAGAAACTGCCCGTCCAAAAGACGGGTGGACGGGTGGCTGGCTAAGACCCTGCCCGTATAGAATGACTCATGTCACGTAAGAGAAATTACAAGGGATAACTCATGCCTATTCACTTCCGAGGTGTTTCCTTGAACCCCTGTGGATTCATTTCAGTGTAAATTATGCAAGTAGTAACTGTTAGCCATTGCAACACATGGTATGATCAGTTTTTTCAAATACATTGTAGTATCAACATCACACATTTCAGGGGTCGATTTTAACTTTTTTAACAACTTGTCCGTTGAAAAAGCTTGGGCCAGTTGTTGTATTTTACAACTTGCCCGCCAGCATTTCAGCTTGCCCTTACATTTTTCTGAGTTTCAAGGTATTTCAGAGTTACATTTTTTTCCGCATAATAAATCCAAATTCATGGCGTCGGAGCTATATAGTATACACACGTGTGTACACACACAGAAAATCCTGTATTGACATCGATATTTGGCCATCGTATTACTGTTTTGGTACACCATAAAATACCGTCAAATTCTACATTTCAATAGATAGATTTAGTTGCTTATAATAGTTTCAAGAAAGGTACTAAACACCTTCAGCAAACCATCAATGTTTTACTCGCCGAACGACGATGTACTTTTTTTCTTTTTCTTTTTTGGATATTTTTAGATTGACCTGAGAGGTCAATAAATTTGTGAATACGTCATCAGTATATGCGCAGATTCGATAAATAATTAAACATAAAATATAAATAATTAAATGTGTGCATACGTCATTAAAAGCATCATATTTAGGGTGTATCGGTACCAGATACAGCGCATTTGATCGGCGAAGTTGACATTTCTGACAAAACGAGAACGAGGCAAACCCGGAAGTTAGAAGGCGATTGCTGTGAGTGAAATATGGAAATACGCACATACCTACGAGTCATAATAACCTTAGATTGACAACTGGACACACGGGCAAGTAAAGGCTGTACTACAACTTGCCCGACGCATTTACAACTCTCAATTGCCAACGGGCAAGCGTTAATGTCGAACCCTGCACATTTGAACGCTTTAGGTTCTTGCACGTTTATCACTGTATACCGTTTGTATGATACAGACCTTATTACTATCGCTTTTTTGAGATAAAAAAGTAGTTAAAATTAACATGCTGTTCAATACAAATTTCTTAGAAAAAAGTTTACAAATAATTCATCAAAGAAATTGAATGACAGACACTGTATGTAGTTTTTTGTGCTATGTCTACGTATATTTTAAAATTTATCTAGAGTCATTGGCCTTAAACACACAGCCATGGTTTGAACTTTGAAGCCTGCAAAATCTAATAGTGACATTGTAAAAATATTATTGAGCTTTAATCAAAATATGCACATTGTCAATCATGACATGTTAGCATTAGGTCATATCTAAATGGCAATAGCATTGGATTTCTTATGAGATTTCCCTTCAGAAAATATATACTTCTTTTAATGGGGTAGAGCAAGTAGTTATTGCGATTATATGCTAATTTGAACCTCAGCTAGTGTAAAATATTTAAATCTGGAGACGCAATGCGAATGGTGGCAAGTTCAAAACACATGGCCATATATCAATCTCGGTGTAAGCCAGACAAGTATCAATGTAATAACAGCCGTTTCTTTATGTTAAAAAAATAAATTACCAACAGATTTTAAGTAACAACAGATCACAGGCCTCGATTACTCACCATATTTGACAAAATATGCACCGAGTTCAGTGAAACTGCAATTTTGCGAAAATATCGCATTGGTTGCAATGATTGTTTTGACCATCACAAATCTGTGTCAAAATGTACTTTGATTTGAATCTGAATATGGTCATTTATTTGGTGATAAAGGGACAATCTAGTGAATATTTAATGAAACATCGCTTGACGGGTGATACAGTGCCCTGGTAATTTGCTCTGGTTTCCATAATAATCATGTGATGAACTAACTCTAGCTCGGTAAATTTCTTTGTTGGTGTTGGGTTGGATTCTGAAAGAGTGGAGTAAATGTATGTAATTCTATATTCAGCAGTTCTTCCATAGTCTCCCCAACAGCATCAGTTGTTTTTTTGTCTCGATACAACTCTCTGGTGTGTTTTACATTCAGTTGGAATCGAAAGTTCTCATGAAATGACAGCCATTATAAAACATTGTAATATAAAACTTTTTTAGGGGAAACCCTATAGACAGGGTAACCAGGTACCAGGCATGAGAATTCCAGGCTTCAACCTGAATGCCCTCACCCAGACCGACTATCAATTTCAATCCATTTTGGGACTTTTAGCCCAATTAATTTGTTCGCTCATTAAAAAACTCACTTTAATGTTTATTCTCATGCCTAAGATTCGTAATATGAGGAATTGTAAAGTATTTCATAACAGTTGCGGGCAAAACAAAAAATCCATATTGAATATAGCTTTGATGGATGAAACCTTGTCATAGACTACATCTGCTAATTATGCGTGCTTGTTGTTTTCTAGCAGTCGTCCAATGTCATTATGATGATGGATGAAGGCCCATACAGGCTGTTACAGAGACCAAGGCAACAACAACGACAACAACAAGTTTACCCCAGTGTCCATCACGACTTGGGCAATGTGACCATAGAACATGTACAAGACTTGGGAGATGATGAGGCTGTTGGGGTGTTATTGTTGGAGGAGCATCAGTCCATTGGAGTCAGCGGCGTGGTAGAAGAGGATATCTTGGATATCGGTAAGAAGTCTTATGTTATGTGAGGACAGGAGGTTACTCTACAACAGTTCCTGAATTGAGTCTTGTAAAACAAATCCAAAATGTGATTCTTTTTATGTTCTATCTAGACAATAGCAAGCACAACACTTTGACATATAAATGTTTATGTGCGATCATAGATCAATGCTGATATTGTGCTGTTGGTGGTAATGGCATGCATTGACTTCCGCACTATTTGTTTGGTACAAGGTTTTATTAAAGGAGAACTGTATTAGATTAAAATATGTGTAGTGCAATAGAAATAATAATTTATCATAAATTTGAGTGGTTTTATGGCAAGCAACCATAAAAAGAAACAAAAAGTTTTGTTCTTACCATTGATATAAATTCCCTCAGTCAGGCTGATGTCACACAAACTCGTAAATAGGAAATCATGCAAGGAAAACAAGTGTGCGCATGTGCGTCACACATACGTAGCAACAGGCAGTGAATCAGAGTGAATTCTGGGTTACTTTTTGGCAAAGGGAGAGTAAACCCGGATGTCCGACAACTGCTCTACAGAGCCCTCTGTATTCCACTCAATCATTCACCCAATTTAATTTAAGATTGATTTACTGGTGATTTGAACAACCGATATGTCACATTTGAGTTTAGGCACATATCATATGTGCCTAAACTCAACTGGCAATACGATTGACTGACATATACATGTATAGCGAATGATTGATTATATTACTGTGTATTCCCCTATGTACAGGTATTGAAGCTAATGACCTGAACAGTCTTCTGGAGCAGTTTGAAGAGACAGAGGCTTCATTGGAGACAGCTAAAGCACTACTTGGTACAGGTCTTCAGCAGCAGTTTGTAGCTCCATGCCCAGCCCCAGTTCCACCACCCGTATCAAATGGATACTTCACCAGTCCCAGGTATGTAAATACACCATATCAATGCCTCATTGTTGATAAACAATGCCTCATTGTTGATAAACAATGCCTCATTGTTGATAAACAATGTTAGGTGCCCGGTTCCATTCCATGCATAGTGGTGGACTGTTGTATTGACTGCTGTCATAAACAGAAGACTCGTTTGCTTTAGTGTATGATTTGTATAATGGACAGCCCCTTGGAATTAGTAGGCAATGCGCGCACGCACATACAGACAGGCAAGCTTTTGTTTGCCGGGCAATGTGTGCGCATACTGATCGGCAAGTTTTTGTTTACTTGCCTGCTGTACCGTACTTACAGGTGATGTCTTCTATAGATGAGGTGACATTTGTTGACATTTAGGACGCCCTCTGTTGGTTTGAGACAAAACACAACGGGCAAGAGTTCCTATAGTTTACATAGGCCAGATCAGGTTTTCTAACTAGATTGTGGTGTCACAGCAAATTGTTATCAAAACTGTCTTTAAACTTGCTTAGGAATGCTATAAGCTATCACATTTCACACAAAAAAACTAAAACTAAATGAGTTTTACAATTCATTAGAAAGAAATTTCATGTTGTCTTCATTAACTTTACTGTATATTCTGCCTGGAGGGAAACAACAGAGGGTGTCCCATTTGTAAATACATGACATCATAGGTCACCTCATCTATACATAGACTTGATAATTATAGACCTCAGATGCTGTGTATTGGAGGCGTGAGAATGGCCGTGGTATAAAACCACCGTTTAAGCACACATGGAGCTTGTGGATTAACGGTTGCACCAAATAAAATGTGATGAATTTTTGAGAATCTATTGTAGTCACTGATTGCTTTTGTTTATAACTTTTTAATCTAAAAAAAATAGCTGTCACCAAAATATCACTGCTATGAAGTTTCTCATACATAAATTATACATTTTAAAACAGATTTGTTTTAAATTTTAATTTTCTTGCATTTTTATTGTCTTTCAGTAAAACTCCCAAGAAAGCTATCAAAAAAGGTAAGAATTAGATTAAATAAATTAGGTTGACAATTTATCACACAAAATTAAAGAAATATAATTTGGTGAATGTTGCGTGATCACGTCTGTCATCAAAGATATGATCCACTACGGGAAGACGTCTTGGAATCAAACAGCATCTTGGTCCAGTTGAGTTTCCTGCCATCATGATATCATCTAGTGATCCAATTTTGCTGAAACCGATCTTCGCCAACTTACGTTTCTCCGATCTTGTCTGACTTGATCTGATTTACTTTCAAACTTATTTATTTCCACTGAAAATGATGATGATTTTATTCACCGATAGACAGAAAAGAAAGAGGAAGCACAAGTTTAGTCAAATCAAAACAGAAGCTAGAGTGCCTACATCTCTTTCCTTGGTGTTTGCACTAGACTCCTAGGTATAATATTGCTGTAGCGGTTTGCCACTCAGGGGTGTACTTTCGGCGCGAATCCGTGATTCGATTCGCGTAAAGATTCGCGTAAAATCACTACCGCGCGAACCCAGGTGGATTCTCGCCAACAAAAAAACACAAAAAAACAAAAAAAATCTTCTTCTAAGTCCAAAACAGGACCTTAGATGACTGGTATTTGACCCTTAGTCAACAAACATGCCGAATTTGGAAGTTGTGCAAGCTTATAGCCTTATTCTTGATATTATTTTAATTAATTTTAAGAAGTGTTTGATTCAATTTGTGTACTATTATTTTCTAAGTATACAATAGTACAATAAATGTTTAAAATGCGGAATTTAAATGCAGTAAAAAGGATTCTCGCAAATATCGCAAAAATATTCTGCGAGAATCCATGGATTCTCACAAAATTCCTCTGCGAGAATCCATTTGGATTCTCGCAGGATGTCGCGAAAGTACACCCCTGCCACTTGTCCCATTTGAGTATTCTTAACCTCCCTCTAAATGTCAGTGTCAATGGTTTCCTTGGATCTGGTTAGGCTTATAGCATTAAGAGCCTTGTCTATATAATTTCGCTGAAAGATTTAACATTCCTCTTATACAGCAAGACAGTTTTTACGTTCTTATCAAATAGTGGTAGTCATTTTATCCTAGGTTCGAGCATGTAATAATAATGAAGTGCCTTACTTAGTGGTAATAAGGTTTCACCATTCCTCGTAAACAATTATTTTGTTTAACATTCCCATTGAATGTTTAGTATCCATTTCAGCCTGTGTTGGGTTAGCCAATCTGGATAAAGTGCCTTAAATGTAAGTGCTCAACATGTTAACAACAATGGGGATTCAAACCACAAGCTCTGTATCGTGCATATGGTGCTAATTTCAATATGAAAAATTACTAACCGGGTTTTTTTCCTTCACTCTCTTTGTCTCTCTACAGATGTAGATCAAGTTGCCAAGAAAATAGCCCCAGCAAAGAGGAAATCCGCGATCCTTCTTGAACCCTTGTCAATGCCTATGAAACGAAGCCGAGCCAAGATACATGTAGCAGTCCCTCATATAGGAGGTGGTGACAGAGCATGTCATAGTTTGCCAGCCAGTAGAAGTGGTAGCCCTGTGCCTGGGTCTTTCATCAAAAGTGAAGCCGGCCCCAAACTGCCTGTATTTAACTACCTAAATCTAGAACATGATTACTGCAATGGGCAACAAACCAGTACTAAAAGCAACGATCCAAATCGTGTTAAAGAGGAGGAGCCGCCTAACAAGATTGAATTGCTGGCTCAAGAGAACATAGCTCAGATCAAGATTGCAAAGAGCCAGAGAGCAAAGAAAACTAAAGATCCTGTTGCTGATAAAGCAGCTGCCCACCAGAGAAAACAATTGTATAAAAAGAGGCTATATAAGGTAAAGAAGAAAATGGGGTCGACTACTGTGACCCCAGAGGGCAGCGAGCAGGGAGACAGTAATCTGACACCTCCGAGTCCGTCACTAACTCAAGGGAGTAGCTCGTCACCAACTCAAGGGAGTAGCTCTGCCACTCCGAGTACATCACCTACACGAAACAGTTCTTCTAGTTTTCTCTCTCCAAGTGCATCACCCAGTATTAGCAAATCACAGCAAAGGGAAAGTAGTGCCGTGCAAGAGAAAACACTACATTACTTTGATAAAATCCCCGATTATTTTGCTACAAAACTCTTTAGTATGTATCAGGAAAGAGAAAGTTCATCTTCTGATAAAATTGCAGAATCCGCCTCTGAAAATCCACCTGCTTCTGATACCAATTCTTTTAGCCAAATGGGTGCAATGGGTAGTGATGTTTCGATGACTGTTCAAACGGCTATCTCTTCAACAACGACACGGGACCTGGATATGGAGTCATTTACTTCTCGAGACCTAGATATGGATTCAACAACGACTCGCGACCAGGATTTGGAGAACGACTTGTACCTGGATCAGGCCCCAGATCAGATCATGGACGACGCACAAGATCTTAACCTAGACATGGATCAAAACCTAAATCCTGATATCGATCAGAACATGGATCAAAATCTGGTGATGGACCTTGAACAAGACAAGGAAAATGAACTCTCTCTTGATCTAGATATGGATACGAAATTGGATGTCGATCTTGAACAGGATGGGAGGCTAGACCTAAAGAAGGAACAGAATGCGGACCCATATCTGGCTGAGGATCTGGATGTTGATCCAGATCTAGATAATGAATTGGATGGTGATCCAGACCTGAATAAGGAATTGGATGGTGATTCATATGCGGATAAGGAATTGGGTGGTGATCTAGATCTGATTAAGGAATTAGATGTGAATTCAGATCAGAATAAGACATTTGATGTGAATCCAGATCAGAATGAGGAACTGGATGTAAATTCAGATCTAAATAAAGAATTGGTTGGAGACCAGGAATTGGATGTAGATCATGAATTAGACGTAGCCTTGGATCAAGGAATAGAACTTGATAAAGCAGGTTGTTCCATGGCTGAAGCACTTGCAGAAGTGCGCAATCAAAGTAGGTCACCTTCGCCATCTTCAAGCATGTCAAGCTTTACAAATCCTGGTTCTCCGCCTGGATCTCCTCCCGGGACTCCTCAGTCGGGAGGAAAACGCTCCTGGAGGAATGATTCCAGGTATTCGCGCTCCTCCTCCTGCTCCACTTGCTCATCCCGTTCAAGGTCCCCCTCGCGTGAAGGCAGTAGACAACGTCATTCATCCTATTCATCATACTCTTCATGGTCATCCCAATCAAGGTCACGCTCTAGGTCTCATTCCAGGTCTAAGTCAAGGAAACGGAGATCAAAATCTTGTGATAAGCCAAGATCCCCTGATAGGCCAAGATCCCCTCATCATTCAAGAGAGCGAGATCATCACAGAAGGCGGCATAGAAGAAAGAGATTAGATAGTAATAAATCCGGGGGAGGCTATTCTTCATTCAGGTCCAGATCAAGATCAAGAAGCAGAACGTAAGTCGCTGTAGAACAGTTGTAATATACGACCGTCAGGCCTCAAATTAATTGAAGGCATCGAAGGCAATTGCCTAGATGCCCTCCATTTCTAGCTATTTTCACTCCATTCAAAAGTACATAACTGCCTTGGTGCCCCTTTTAAATTGCTTGCCCTTTTCATTTCTTTTCATTTCTTAATTTGAGGCCTGACGACCGTTGTTAATATCCCAACTTTAATCCCATGCAGTTATCCTGTCTGAATAGAACAGGATGCTTTTGTATCCATAACCAAACATCATTGCTTAAATTTATTTTGACATTTTCTTTTAGATTTTGCAAAATTTACTAGAAAATTGTGGCATTATAAAATCATATTATTTTCACATACTCTGTCTCTGGCATAACCTATTCTTTTTAAAAATTGACACTTTCAGGGAGGAAACCCCACTCACTACCTTTTTAATTCATAAAAATTGAGCAAGAAATAGTTTTTAGTTGGACACTGTCTACATTAAAATCCAAAAAGCTTAATCCTCAATCTGTATACAACACACAGCTTTATTTCATGTTCATAGGGATGTCACAGGTTACAAAAAGTAAATGCCAGAATAATGAAATGGATCTATGCTCTTAATAAGTGGCGTAGCTAGGATTGTGATATTGGCGGTCATATTTTGCTATGAAACCGACAAAAGTTAGTCACCATGCGAGCGGAGTGAACGAAGTGAGCATAGCGACTAACGGGTGTGCCCGCCTGCTTTAGGTTCCAGGGGTCCAGCCCCATGAAGCTCTATTTTTGGAATGTACGTAACAAAATGTTTGTATTAAATTGCTATCACAGGCCGCCATCTTGTCGGCAGGCTGGCAAGCTGACCGTTTGAACTCGACCAACAGCTCATTCTCAACCGACCGGTATCAATATTGGAAGGGCCACGCCCCCTCTAGCTACACCACTGTCCTCAATCTTCTTGGATTTATCATGTTATTGATTGCTTTACAGGTCAAGATCACACCACCGTTCTCCATCACCTCCACCATCTAGTCCCGTGAGAGAATCTGAAGAACAGAGAGATAGAAGAAAGAGACGTACTAGTAATAGATCTGGAGACAGAGCAGAGGGACACTCACCATATAGATCAAGGTCTAGGTCAAAGAGTACAAGGTACATGTCATATAGCCCCTTGATTAAAAAATATCAACAAAGCCTTTATTATACATCTGATAATTGATATCCCATTTTAGTGTGAATAGATTGTGTATGAACTCACAGTAGAACAGGGTGGGTGCAAGTGTTGAAGCAAACACCTGTGTTATGGCTTATTCCTACTAGGCATTATTTAACATGCGTTGCGGTGTCTTATCGCAATGAAGTGTTTGCCATTGCAGCAGACTGCAACGCGTTGAGGTGAAAGTAGGGCTACCGCATTGCACAGTCAATAATGCCTAGTATGAACAAGCCTTAATGCCTAGTATGAACAAGCCTTGAGTCAGTTACAGTTCAACTTGGCTATGAGGACAGTGGCTGAGTGTCCAACATAATTGTAAACTGAGTGTTGGTGGATAAGGACAGAATTGTGTAAAATGTTTTAAAAAAAGGTAAGGTTAGTGACTACCCGAGATTTATTCAAGAATGCTTCGCCGATTTACAGGTACAGCTCTACCGAAGCTTCTTTTAGAAGCTTATATGCATATTTACATCAATACTACATGCCCTCATGAATTCACTGTGTGTCATTCCTGATTACAATAACAATACATTTGTAATTTCCCTTGGTATCATTATAGGCCAGCTAGGAGGCGCAAGGATAGCAGTCGTCGCGAGAGACAGAGGAGAAGTTCAAGTAGAGAGCATGAAGCTGAGTGGAGGAAAGAACGTTGGGAACAACAAATGCGAAACCAAAAGAAACAATGGGTAAATAAAATTATCTTTATTATATTTCCATCTTCAGTATTCCAGTATTAAACTTGCATAGATGAAATCTGTCGCTTAAAAAACCCTGTTCTATGGGCAAACGGACCTCATGTAAGGGTGATTGTGGGGGGGGGGGTGTTCTCAAAAAGATTCCAAAAATTTCAAAAACAATTCCCACCATTTTTCCAATAAGAACAAATGAAAATGGGTCGGTCGGGTTGTAGAACACGTTTTTGTTTGTTTTTTTGCCGAAGGCAGGATTTGTCAGAATAAAACAATCAAGAGGGGAAAAAGTGAGTCAGATTTGTACCCAAAAGGGGTTCCGCCAACAGTGGGAATCAAACCTTGATAGCCAGGGTGCAAAAAAATGCCTAGTGCTGCTTTACCTTATCCACAAAACATCTGTTTGGAGACCACAGAATGTATAGGCCACCGTGATAGTGCAATGAGAGTGGGGCTAGCAGCACAGGGTATAAATCACATTATTAAGCCGGTGGATCTCTTATAAATCCGAGTCTATCCCATATCATCAATAAAGGAGATAAAATGCACTTGGTTTATTTTCATACCCATCCATGTTTTGTTAACAGGAGGATAGACGAGTCATCTACGTGGGGAGAATAGAACATGACTGCACCAAGAAATACATTCAGAGAAGATTTGAACGATACGGCGAGATTGAGAAGATAACGTTACATTTCAGAGATGAAGGGTAATTGTCCATGATGTACATTCTTAAAGTGAATGTGGTTTATAAAACTAACACAAAATGTAGTTGACATTTCTTTTTTGTTCATGAATGCAATTTAGAAATACACAGCCATTTTCTTAAGCCTGGCATCAAGGTTATCCTGCCGCCACCACCTACCTGTACAGGTATTGTATTAAAGTACCTGTATGGGGACTGTATACAGTAGCTGTGCGTTAGGAAGTAGCCGCACATTAGCAGAGTTACTGGTCCTATACAGTTACTTTGGTTGATGGTACTTCACCGGTACTTCAGCAGTACCTTTACGAGTACTGGGCATACAGCTCCCACACAGGTACTGGGCATACAGCTCCTGGGCATACAGCTCCTGGGCATACAGCTCCCATACCGGTACTGGGCATACAGCTCCCACACAGGTACTGGGCATACAGCTCCCCCTCAGGTACTGGGCACACATCTCCCACACAGGTACTGGGCATACAGCTCCCCTCAGGTACTGGGCATACAGCTCCCACATAGGTACTGGGCATACAGCTCCCACACAGGTACTGGGCATACAGCTCCCACACAGGTACTGGGCATACAGCTCCCACACAGGTACTGGACATACAGCTCCCACACAGGTACCGGCAGCATAGTAACCATGATGCCAGCAGGCATAAGAAACGGGTTGTGTATGTATGCACAATTTTAGTACATGTTCTAGTACATAGCAAAGTGCAAAATGTATAATGTAGGCCTATATGCCTGATATTGCAATCATCTCTGTCACTTACCAGCTCAGTTGTTTCGAAACTCTTTCAGCTATCTTTTGAGGGGAATACATATTAAATCTAGCCGTTGAAATGTATCATAATTATTCACACTAGAAATCCATGAAGCTGTAGATCACACCTTATCCGATTTTGGACCTTTTTTTTGTGGCACTTTTTTGTCAACTTTTTAAAAAATATTAGATTTAAAGGTTAAAGATTGAGAAATGTGTCCCTAAGTTAGTGTATTTACATCGTCATCAAGCGATTTGGGCATTTTTTCCCAAAATTATTTGTGTTAGCTTTGTTCAAAAAATGTGGGTCAAAAAAGTGATTTTGGGATTCTCTGATCCATTTCCTTTCCAAAAATGTATACTTTTATATATATTTGAGTCATAGTTCAATAATTACAGCACTCACAAAATTCATAAAGTGACTTCCTTGAGTCCCCCCTTAAAGTAATTCTGGTTTTTTTATAGATTATCAAACCTTCATTAATCTATACTTATCTTAGTAATCTCATCTATTGATATTTAGGTATTAAAATGGAAGATATGTGTCCTTATTAAGATTATTTTGTATTCCTTCTTTCTTTCAGGGACAACTATGCTTTTGTGACATTCTCGTACACGTGTGATGCATTTGCTGCGATTGAAGGTAAGATACGTTTTGGAAAGTCTTATGAATTTTAAAAGCCATATTTTATAAGAAGATTTAAACCCATATTTTCTGCCCTCTATTTTCATTCGTAGATTTAATTCGTAATATTGATTATCTGGTGGAAGAGAATATGTGTACAGTCACATATAAGGATATATTTGTCTGAATCTACATGTTACTCATTTTAACAAAACACTATGTAAAGTACTAGGGCATAATCTGTGTATTAAACATAATGCGACCCTGATTATATATATGCTGATGACATGCTCCAAATTGTACCTCGTCCTCGTACATAATTATTTAACCATATAATGTATATTTTGATAATAGACGTGAACAAGACTCCTGGAGAAACTGTTTTTGATGTGTGTTTTGGAGGACGCAGACAGTTCTGTCAGACCAACTATGCAGATTTAGGTAAGTACAATATATTTCAGTATTTCACATGTCAAAGTTTGTTTCACACAGACTATTGAACCCATTGTTGTTTTTCACACACAGTGCAGTTTTGTTAAACAACTTTAGTCATGATTTCTCATCATGGTTTTTGTATACATGTACTGTAAGTAAGATCTGTGTTGTACTCATCAGTTAAATCTTGCCACCTGAGGAGTGCACATGCACGAAACAGCCTGTCGTGGCCATTACATGGAATGATTCAAATTACTTTTGTAATATATCATACAACTATTTATTTATTCAAGAGGAATTAGGTACAATATATATTAATTTTTTAGTGGTTTCACCGTAGTGATAATAAAGGGTCAAAGCGTCCTGCCCTGGAATCAAACACAGGTCCTGCGGTTTGCGGGACCTGTGCCTGATCCATTTGGCCACAGGGGCTAATGGAATTGTCCCTGCCTTGGAATCGAACACAGGTCCTGAGGTTAGCGGGACCTGTGCCTGATCCATTTAGCCACAGGGGCTAATGGAATAAGCCGGGTGTATTGTAATATTGATGAATTTGTCTTAATGCAGACTCTATGAACAATGGAATAAGCAGGCTGTATTGTAATATTTATGCATTTGTTTTAATGCAGACTCTATGAACAATCAAGATGAAGACCTATCATTTGGCTACAAAGGTTTTGATGATTCCCCCGCAATGCAGCCAGCTCCGAGGGAAACAGATTTTGACCTGCTACTTAAACAAGCAATGAAACGGAAAGGGGTTAAGGTAAGATAGTAGTAGCCATAACACTTTCAATTGTTTCACTTTCTCAGCATATGCAGGTACATACATAGCCTTGGTTCCAGGCTGATCACTCACCCCCTTTATGCTATACTACTACAGTTGAAACTGCTGTACTTATTATTTCTTGACACAGAACAATTTTGCTAACTGGATACAGGTGTAATAAGCAGACTGTGTCCCAGCCTACATACCTACAAATCTACTAGCCCGATCGGTGGCTGGGCAGATCAGTAACTTGGGTAGATCAGTGACTGGGGTAGATTAGTAATATGATGCAACAGTGGCTAGGGTCAATGGTGTGACCTTATAATTAAGGACATTAAGTAAGTGTCATGACTGGCATACTAAAAGGTAATTAGCAAAAATAAGATGGAAATGACTAACAAGAGAGACTTGAAGCAAGTCTAGTACATACAGTGCTGATGTGATACGGCAGAGATTATTGTAATGAGTTGATGTAGTGGATCCTATTTTATATTTTGTCCGGTTCCAAAGAAAAATATTTTGAGCGTCATCTATATTATTGGCTGTTTGAACGCATAAAGAGTCTATGTGGCAGCAATATAACTGTGCCTTGAATATGGACAAAATGCAGTGTGCATCACTAGCAGTGTCTGCACCCCACCATTATTATTTTTACCCCACCCGTTTTACAAAAAGCACGATTCATACTGGAATTTGTCACACCCCGCCTATTTTACCGCCATAGCGTCTACTGAATTAGGCAAAACACAGAAATAACCTAAACATGAAACCTTTTTCTATCTGTTTCATATCTAAACTGCTCACAATAAGTTAGGAAACTTTTTTAATCAAGTATATTTTTATTATTTATTACCCTTTTTTGTATCTGTTATATATCAATGGAAAGCTGAAGTGTTCTTCTTTAAAATGATACCACATTTGCAATGATTACATGTTGCTGAACTTGGCCACATGAATGAGAATGAGGCAAAGTCACAAATCAAATGTGCCAAAATTACCGTTATCTGTGCTTAACAGTCAATAGGTAATGATCAATAATCAAACCGGTCATGCTTGAGAAACATGAATGGTTTACACAAAGATTTGCACCAGTGAGCACAGCACACACAAGTTAACCCTCATCTCTTTAGAAAACCATTATTTGGGTATTTGCAAGACTGGGTTAACAATGACTCCAGGTGGAAGGTCATGAAGGTAAGTGATGAAAGGTTTAGGCCTACAACTTGTACATTTTTCTGAGACACGGTAAAGTTTTGCAGTTTCAATATGCCGCGTTTAACAGATTTGGAGAGAGCCATTACCTATTGACTGTTTAGCACAGATAACGGTAATTTTGGCACATTTGATTTGTGACTTTGCCTCATTCTCATTCATGTGGCCAAGTCCAGAAACATGTCATCATTGCACAATTGGTATCATTTTAAAGAAGAACACTTCAGCTTTCCATTGATATGCAACATAATACAAGAGGGTAATAAATAATAAAAATATACTTGATTAAAAAAAGTTTCCTAACTTTGTGTGAGCAGTTTACATGGCAAAATGTGGACAACAACTTGCGATAACTTACTCTAGCTGGCTTATAGACAAGATAACTTACTCTAGCTGGCTTATAGACAAGAATGCCCTTTGCATGATATCATTTTCAGAAGAAAAAACCTTTTGGGCCAACACTTTATTTATATTTATTTAACCATCCCACACTTTTGTTAATTCTAATTTTGTTCTTCTTTGTTTTTCAGTGACATACAAGCAGAGTAGGTGTTCGCTGCTCAGCCTACATTCTACCAAGTCTTAGCAACATAGTAGATACATCATATATTCATAATATACGTATAAGCTGATATAGTATGAACTATGTGCGCTATGGAACATATATTCTCCGAATGATTTCTACGTATGTATATCACCTGATAATTAATTCCGCTGCAAGATAAGCAAACATTTTGTTTATAGGTTTGTAATTTAGTAAATTAAGTTCATGAACATTTTTTGTTGTTGAGGGGAGGTGTGGGGGGGGGGGGGGGGGGGGGCAGGGTAATGCGAAAAATTTGAAATCATGAAAATTATACTTTATATCTCCTATGGAAATTGTATGAGATATTTTTCACAGCACAGACAAAGCAATTATTATTTGTTTTATTAATTAGTCTAATTAAGAGAATTACGGTGACAGGAAAATCCTTGTTCTACCGGGCCAGACTGACCAATTTTCTTTTTGAATTTTGAACAAAAATTTCAAAACTACGATTTATTTATTTTTAATTTAAGAAATAATTTTGAACAAATTTGTCAATTTGTTATTTTTGAAATTTACCTGAGTGATCCGTTTGCCCGTAGAACAGGGTTGGGGTGTTTTTTTTCGTTGCCTGATGCAAAATACAAACAACTAAATTAGAACTTGGTTTGGGATTATTATGATCATGATATAATATAAACTTATTCTAAAAATGTCTTTTGTAACAACATAATTATGTAACTCTTGGTGTCCCATCCTTGTTAAGTAATTTCTGGAGTCATATGATGAGCCATGGGCTATAATTGCATGTTGTCATTTCTTGTTTTGTATTTTTCAACTTTTCAAAGTCATTGATCATGGTGGTAACATTGTCTTTGTACTTGACAACAATACATTTATTATCAACATATGGCTACCCTTGATTAGGGGATGTATTCAGCGTTGGTTGCTTTACTGCATCTTGTTCAACAAATTTAAAATAGAACATATATATATAAAATAGGATCCTTCCAAATCAAAATCAAAATTTCATTTAAATACGGTTGCAGCTGGAAACAAGTTATTATGAGTAGGATTTATGCCATGTAATTGTGAGACTTATATTCACACCTCATATTCATCCCATGTGCAAATATTGGTATGGTTATTTGTGAATGAAATAATTGGAAGGGTATCATTTTGTGATATGAAAAGAGCTGTTTCATGGCTAAATCAACATTTTACTGAATTTAATGTAGTTAGAAATGTGTTATAAATATGTAGCTAGCACAAAGATGTGTGTGATTATTATGTTTTAAGAACCTCTTTCAATAATGTTTACCCTACTTTTGCTGCCAAATCAAACCATCTTTTGGAGGTCGAATTGTATTTGCCTACATCTTGATCTTTTGATAAAACTGGATAAGTTTTATTATTCTGTTGCTGTTTACAACAGTATTGTATTATAAAATACAACTAGGGCAAAGTTTGATTCTTAAGTGAACTTAGGAAGAGTTATTCTTAACTCGTCATAAGCCTAAGAATATTTAGAATTGTAGGGTCTGTATCATGAAGGGCAACTCACAAAATCTAAAACAATCTTCCTTTGAGTTGAAAACTTACAGAAGAATCACTCTTCTTAACCCTAACCCCCACCCCCCCCCCCCCCCCCCCCCCCCCCGAGTGCTAAAAAATACCAATCCTATAAGTCCCTCTCCAAGCGCATGCGACGTAGGTTTTCCATGACGTAGTCAACCGAGCCTATATAGTGAGCGCAGTATACTGCGCGAACGAGTAGCTGAGGGCGGTGGCTTATATTGATCATCATTTCTTTAATCCATCTTGTATAGATGAGGATTAAATAAGATAGAAAGTCAATTTGGACAACGGCCTGAGAAATCCTTGTCACTATAATATGGAGATGAACTAACTATATACCATGTTGTTCAAGACACAGGGAAGCATAGAACCATGTCAATGATCAGATTAGGATTAAGATGAACAAACCTTTTTTTCTTCTTTTTGCCCTTAATTACTCAATGTGTACAGTGTTACATATAACTATAGTATATGAAAGCAATAAAAGAATCATGTATGTATATTGTATTTTTATATTAATTTCAAATTGAGATTTGGTCAGAGAAAAGGTGTATGTGTTGTAAACCGAAATGTAAGGGCATTATAGTATAAGTTTACTAGAAGTGTGGTTAATAATACATGGCTCCAAATATAGCAGCCTATTGTTACACTATGTACCATAAATTTGAATGAAGTATGTGTCAATGGTACTTTAGTTTGGAGGAGATTTAAGCAATGTCTTACTTTCTGTATCAAACATTAAAACTATTTCATTTGATCAAAATATCTATATAACAATATTGCCAAAATGCTGTTTTAGTTGATGTTATTTTTTTACCTTTCTTCCAATACACATTCTGATTTGCAAGTCCTGTTAACAAATGTTGCTGTACCAGATCTTGCCTTGATTTTAACAAGTTCTATCTTTTCTCCTTGTATCTAAACACAACACCAAAAGTAAGTCCCCCCCTAAACAATTCGTCATAACATCGTAAGATAAAACATTTTATTAATAAAATTTAATTAGAAATAATCCTATGACTGTTTCCTAAGTGATGTTTGAAAATGAAAGATTTCCATTACTTCATGGCTGAATGAGCTCAAATGGAAGACAAAAACTGCCCATCTCAAAAGTCACAAAAGTTTATGAATTGCTTCTCACTAATGGAAAAGTACCCGTGGCTGAGCAAAATTTACTGTAATGTGTAGTCAATTCATGATCATTCAGCCATGTAAATCCCATTCTTGGCTCAGATATTAGCATAGTGAGTTGTGACTTTTGAGAAGGGCAGTTTTTGTCTTATTTTTGAGCTTATTCAGCCATGAAGTCATGGACATCTTTCATTTTCAAACACCACTTAGGAAACAGTCATAGGATTATTTCTAACTAAGTTTTATTGGTAAAATGTTTTATCTTACGATGTTATGACGAATTGTTTAGGGGGGGGGGGGCTTACTTTTGGTGTTGTGTTTATTAGACCATTCAGTTTTTAATGAATAATGTGATACCCGAGTAAGGCAATGTGTGAAGCAGTCTCATATGCCATGCTTATACATTCTCTGTACCGACATAAACTATTGCAGAGAGGATGAAAGTTAGAGAGCATAGAAATAAAACAAGAGAAGGTGGGGTTTGCCGCCATTGCTATCTTGCAAAAGATTACGCTAGATGTTCTGAAGTAGTACATCATGTTATTTAACCCTAACTCCCCCTACAACTCCCCCTACAGAGTAGAAAAATGGGTCAAACTATTTTGGGAAATCAGGTCAGTGCCAGGGATTGAACCAATACCTCCGGCGTAGAAGTCAGGCACCTTACTGATATGCGCCACAGAATCTTGAGATTTTCCAGACCATTTGATAACCTGTCTGATCATGCACAAGATAGACCGGGGAAGCGCGTGCTACCAGCAACTATAGTCTATTTATCCATCACAAGAGAGTGACATAACTGCGTATTCTACTAATTGCAGCACATGAACGCACACGCCTGCTCAGGGCGCTGGCGTATACACATGAGCGCAGAAAGACGGAAGATACATATACATGCGTAAATGCTGCGCCTGTAAAATTACGTCACTGTCCAGAGGAAGACAAATAGAGTATAATAGCAGTGTAGTGATTTGTAGTGCTGAGAAAGATTAGGGTTAATGGAACATGAAGAAAAAATGGATCTTAACCGTAACTCTCTGGGCATGTTTTAGGGAATAAAATGATCAGGGGGAAATGTCAAATTGGGGGTGGGGGAGGGTGGAAATCAGGCAGCGCCAGGGAACAAGCCAAGCTACACGCACCACATAGTGAGCTTTAAAAATTTACAATTTTTCAGACCATTTGATGCCCGCTTGATCTCGCAATGAGGTTTGTAGTTCTGGGGGAGGTAAGGGTTAAAGAGCTCTTAATTCTCTGATTTATATTTCTTTGCTAGAACCATTAAACAAGTATTATTTTTGCATGAGATGGTTTAGTGAATCTTTATCTAGCATGATTGTTGGTTATGATACATGTAAATAGTAAGATATCTTGTTCCCTTTATTTTTTATTTCATGAACGATTGATTATAAAAATGTGTGTTTCAAGCAAGATTCAACACAAGTATCAAAAACAAACAGAAATATGAAAAAATATTAAAAACAGTACTTGTGAAATGTTAATGCAATATTCATTTTTGCCCAACATACTGGTGTCTCTAAAATGAAAATGAGCAACACTATGTAATGATACTGTAACGACTATGAGGAAGGGTGGAAGTCAGGATTAATGACTTACAAATGACTGCTTAACAATCATTGACCTTTAAATCATGCCTCTTTTAGCATAAATGCTAATAAAATTACTAACAAAATGGTTGTTTACGTTACAGCAAAAATGCTTTACAACTGATATAATGAATTTCTGGTATAATTCCTGGTAATTATGTGAATTATACAGGCTGTATCAAAAAGATTTGTACCGTGGTCTGATCAGTTTTTCAGAATTTTTTTTGATATGTTACGAACCATTTAGACCATTTTGCTTCTATATGCAAAATTATTGAAGTTTCATCTTTTCTAAGAATTTTGATTTACGACAATCGAACATTTTTTTCAGAATTTACAAGCTTTTAAAGGAATATTGGTGTTTTTATCATTTTCATCGAAACGTTAGATCTGAAGCGCACAATTCAAGGTTCCTCCTGACTGCACTCATATATTCACTACTTATAAAGAGTTTGTGCAGTGAACCTATTAAATTTGCGTTGCTGCGAGTAAAACCATGATTACGTCGATCTTCATTTGAATGACAATAGCGGTCAGAAACAACAGCCAATTATCTTCAGATTATCAGATCAATAAGTTGACATAATTCTCTATTTATTAAAATCATTATTTATCAGAGATTTTATATTTGTAATGCTTTTTTGAAAATGGAACATATCAGAGTACAAATCATTTTGATACAGCCTGTATGATAACATAACAATTAGATGTTGATGAATTCTACCCAGAATGTGTAAAGTTTACATATGATTACTTATGATGAATTTCTCAATTTGTATGGTTGTGTATGTGAACAAGAGCTTCACATATTGATTAAATAATATAATAATGTGTCATTTTTGTCACTCCTAAGAAGAATTCTTGACCAACACTAGTCTTGATGGAGACCCTTTGCGTGGACACTTTAGTATTTTCAAAGATTATTGTTTGAATCTATAAATCCCTATGCTAGACTGTCAGTGTGTATAACCTAAGAAGGTGGTGTATCAGATGACCTTTTATGCGTAATTGCGTATGATGATATTGTACTTTTAAGGTCAGATTTACAGCCAGGAAAGAAAAATCCAATCTAGGCGACATCCCAAGACGATATAATGATGTAGATACCTTCCTGTGGGGATCATGCAAAGCATTGTGGGACTCCTCACAGAATCTTCTTTGGCCTATCGCTGAACTTTATTTTATTATAAGTTCATTATATTTGTTTGGTTCAATAGTATACTGTGTACAATGTTACACCAGCTCGGATAGTATTTATATTTCTGTATCTCTCTATATGGCCACTTCTAATGCGCAATTTCCAAACAAGTTATAACATTTCTAGCTCATGAAATCATTTTCCAGCTTAAGAATATAAAAACTGTATCTGATATGTGAACTACTTTATATGAAACATTATATTTACAACCGAAGTAATTCAAATTTACATCTCTGAGTGGCACACAAACTTCTCAAAATAATGTGGAGTGATAAATAGTTTCAAAAGGAATGCAAATTTTATGAATCATTTAACAATTTCAGTCGAAATTCCAGAATTAAACTCATTGTTCCAAATAGTTTTCACCATTGGTAGGTAGCTGATCAATCCTATCCATGTAGCCATGCGCAACAGACTACAAAGAAGATTCGCACCCGGCCTATTCAACATTCAATGAAATGGTGTCCTATTCATGGGATGAACCGTGTTAAAAGTTGCCTCGCATATCATAAAACAGGTGTGAAAATCTTGAACACTGGTATTATTCCCGACAAGATGTCATCTAATCCAAAACATGGATAACCTCTGTATAGTGATGTCGGTGTGTATCCCAGTGATCACAGCTTATTGTACATGTCATTCTGATGTAATGGCTTAGGTATCCATGCCCGCAAAAAGAGAATCATGGCACATTAATGCTGCATCAGTCAAATACGCTCTTACATCACTGCACAGAAAAAGATGAATGAAATATCATTGTGAAAACTGTTTTGCACAGAATATTTACTTCTGGAATGTTAGATTATGAAATATCAAAATGATATCAAATGTATGCCCAGTAATCAAAAACACTATATCTATACTAAGAATAGAAGTTAAGTATTGATACAATTAATTGATCTTATAGTGGTGGTGAATATTATCTATGATTTACAGCAATACAAATACATTTTCTCTTTTTAGTTATTTTCAATTTTGCTATTGGTTTCTTTTCTTTTTAAAGTTGAATAAATACTATTATCAAAATGATAAAACTGAGTTTTATTTGTCATGTGTTTGATTGAATCAGAATATTCAGTACAAAGAAGGGTTTAGTCTTGCAGGTATAGGGCCTACTTCAACAAAATGTATGTTTGATTGAATGGAAAAGTTACCACGTAACCTGTCAGATTTCAACATTTTTTGTAAAACTTGTACCTTTTCCTGCCCTTCAGCACGTATAAAGTAAAATTGCCCAAACGGTTATGCATTGGAAGTGTTGCTTTAGACATGTTCAGGTAAGGGCACAAGGGCTTGATAGATATGTTGTTGGCCCTTGAACATGTTTAGAGTAGACTACACAAAGGTAATACATATGAAGTGTCACTTTATAAAGGGTTAAAAAAAGTAAGTCAACCCCCTAAAATTATATCACGTTTGTTTGCATAACTCTGCACACAATTGGACGTTTTTAGAGATTGAAACATTTATGAAGAAAAAAACCCGCTTGGCTACCCATGAAAAGTTTCCCTTTTCAATATTATTTTTACTTCTCCCAAAATTGTCACATTTCACCCAAAATGAAGTTTTCGGAGTTACATAAACAAACATGATCTAATTTTAGGGGGGCTTACTTTTTTTGAACTCTTTACATGCTGATGGAACGCAGTTTTGACATAACAGCAATATTATTTTTAGATTGTTGCCAAGGAAACAAGAGCCGATCATGCCACTTTCAATATTTCCATGGTAAACCGACTTGAAATGTAAACCGACTTGAAAAGTTGACTTTTGTTATTACCAGTCTGAGTTCGAAAGACGGGTTTATTTTGCGAGGGCAGCCCGAGCAAAATAAACCCGTCTTACTGTTGTCGATTATAGGTCAACAAATGCATATGTGTTGTTTCGAGAGAAATTATACAAATCAATGCACGCGCGTTGATGTAGATGTGTGAATAATGGCACAACCCGGAAGGGGAGTGCTATTGTGAGGAACAAAACATACGCATGTATTGACCGAATTCATACACGACACTTACAAATCAAAATTCACAATTTGAGCATAATTTTTGATCTAAACTGCTCACAAAAAGTTAGGAAACTATTTTTAATCAAGTATATTTTTTATTATTTATTACCCTCTTGTATTATGTTGCATATCAATGGAAAGCTGAAGTGTTCCTCTTTAAAATGATACCAAATGTGTAATGATGACATGTCGCTGGACTTGGCCACATTAATGAGAATGAGACAAAGTCACAAATCAAATGTGCCAAAATTAGCAATTTCGTGTTACTGTGTGAACAAACAAATTGATACTGTAATGAAAACAAGCAAGATAACTTACTGATCTTAATCCACTTTATTGAGAAAAAATTACAAGTTGTAGGCCTAAACCTTTCATCACTTACCTTCATGACCTTCCACCTGTTAACCCAGTCTTGCAAATACCCAAACAATGGTTTTCTAAAGAGATGAGGGTTGGGGTGTGTGTGTTGTGCTCACTGAGTGCAAATCTTTGTGTAAACCATTCATGGTTCTCAAGCATGACCGGTTTGATTATTCATCATTACCTATTGACTGTTTAGCACAGATAACGGTAATTTTGGCACATTTGATTTGTCACTTTGCCTCATTCTCATTCATGTGGCTAAGTTCATTAACATGTAATCATTGCAAATGTGGTATAATTTTAAAGAGGAACACTTCAGCTTTCCATTGATATTATAACATATACAAAGAGGGTAATGAATAATAAAAATATACTTGATTAAAAAAAGTTTCCTAACTTTTTGTGAGCAGTTTATGTAAAAACGAATAAAAACCAAGCTTGCTAAATTCAAGCTTACTAACACCCGCAGTGAAAATTGGCGAACCCACGATTCCTGAACAATGAATCAAAGCAAAGCGTGTGGTGCCTGCCACTAATAAAACTCTATTGTACATTTCACGGACATAAATTATGCTAATGAGCTCATTAAATGACGTCACTCGCATCATCGGGTTTTTCCGATGATTGAAATACGTTGATTGAAATTCTAGGTCGAGTAAAATGATGTTCTTATTTGTTGTCTGTGAACTTTTCTGATTTTTTTCCCGTATTGGAGTATTTTTTTATTGAAAATAGACAGTTCAAATTAAACGTTGGTTCCAAGTTCAACTGACAGCACATGTATTAAAGGCGACAGCAACGGCAATATGCAAGCAACATTTGAGAAAAAACGATGCCCGACTTTGCAAGAAAGTGTACGGGGAAGTGTACGGGTGAACATGACAAACCAAAACAGCCTAGTAAATAATCACCTCCTAATTGGTTAGCGCGTTAGGCTGTTAACCGAAAGGTTGGTGGTTCGAGTCCAGCCGGGGGCGTTGTTACTTTTTGCATTTAATGCAGATCGACAAATCACAGTAAAAATATAATATTGACAAAATCACAGACCACTTACACAAAAATCGCATCTGCGCATGCTCCTGTCGTGATCGAAATCCACCACACAAGCAATGGGCGAGTTTTATAAGTGCCTGCAGTGAACACGCAGAGTGCATTAGACACTTTCAATGCACGCGGCATATTTTAGTTTCTTGCCTTCTGATTGGTCGCCAAAAATATTTTCGTCAGGGATAACTTGCTAACTTTAAGGATTGCATGGTGAAATGCATTTATACGCCGACAAAATGAACACATTTTGTGAACATTTTTGTTTGTTTACAATTTTGCATCGATGCATAATGCATTAGTGGTTTCCAAATAAGGTTCGACATCCTAGTAATTTGCATATGAACAGTAGGTTTATCTCAAATTGACAACATATTGTTACTGTACTAGTACTAGTTATGGGGGCGTTGTTGAATAACGAATAAAAAGGTGTTTTAAACAATCCACGATGTCTGATTAACGAATCAAAACAAAGCGTGTGTTGCGGGCATTGAACAGCGCACACTCAGAGTGCAGTAGGCACTTTCAATGCACTCCGCTTATTGAAGTGTCTTGCTTTCTGATTGGTTCGACTCTACTTAAAGTGTATGACTATTTATTTGGCCATGTCATATTTTTTCTTCTATAAAAATAGTTGGTTGGATCCAAAGAAAAGGTTTTAATTGTTTGTTTTTTACTTCGCCGTTGCAGGTTGGTTAAGGCAATGACTTTATAGGCATACTTGTAAGTATTATAGCAAAGTTAGGCAAAGCTTTCATTATTACCAACATAAATATCATGTAAAGTTGGGTAATTTCTTCATTGGCAAATAGGCTAATAGAGAAACTCATTCCAACTGAAAAAGTGAAATAAACGCATAACAAGCCATGTGGCTGAATGTCCCAACTTGAAAAAGCAAGGACACTCACCACTTGAACCCACAGTCTCCTATTTTGCCACAACATAATCTTCAATTACATTGGGCAATATCTCATGTGGGCAAAAGTTAGGCATGACTACATCGGTAAAACCATGCCAATAGGAAAAGTCAGGCAATTCTTTTATAGATGAAAGTTGGGGCATCTTTATTGGTTAAGTTATGAAATGTCTTAGGAAGATAGCATCATGTGTAAGTGATGTGAAGCATCATTTGTAAGTGATGTGAATCTGGTAATTCTGAAGTATGGCAACAATAAAAGAAACCCTGTTCTACAGGCCCAACTGACCAATTTGTTAGACATTTGTGAAAAAAATGTTCACATGCAAATGAATACTGACCCATTTTGTAGTTGTTATAAACAGCACAATGTTTATAGATTTATAAGGTCATTTTGGACAACAAAAAGAAGGGGAAAAACCCCTGACCATCCGACCTACAACCTGAGACAATCTGTTTGCCCGTAGAACAGGGTTGGAGTATTTTGTCACCTAAACGTGACTAATTATTTCATGTTTGAAAAGGGAGCAATTTGGTCATCTCATTGAAGTTTCAAGACTGAATCCATGGGTGGATGTAAACCATGTAAATAGCTTTAAAGTCCTTTGTCTCACCACGGATAAAGAGCAACAAACAAACGTTGCACTAATCATGACCGGTCAGTTGGGGTTCCTCTGGCTGCACATCCTTACCAAAAAGTATTTAAGTGACCCCCCCCCCCCCCCCCCTGTGATTGCCCAAAGGTAATGAATCTGCTATCCGTACACACACAAACATAAAAAGCAAAATTTCAAATATGGAATAGCAATAGCTATTTTATTTCAAGAAACTGGTAATATACAAATTTGAAATCATTAACCTTTATATTATAACATCTACGAATACGGTACTATAAATACTATAATCCATTTTGATTGGCTATCCTACTATCTAGTAACTCTCATAATAATAAATATTAATTATTTAGTCTACTGTAAGTGGTCTGATCATACAACTTCTACCCAAAATGCCGACATAACTTACATGCTGCATAGCTAAGGTAATTTTGTATTTAAAATACCAATCTTACTATAAATACTATAATCTAATGTTTTGCTATCTCTTCTCTAAATTCCACAAAAACAGTTCAGAAATCTTTCTCAATTACCAAAATCTTCCGGATATTGTGTGATATATTCATACTGTGTTGCGCTTGCATATCTATGAAAAGCTGATGTGTCACTCTTTCCAACGCCAACTCATTCATAGCAATCACGCGTTATAAGTACTCAGCCACTCAATCAAAATGTGCAAAATTCACCACTATTTTGTGTTCAAAAAAAATAAATCTGTCGACTGACTGTTCATTGAAGTGTTACATTGACAATGACTACAGTGTAAAGTGATGCTCTTATAGTCCTTTGAGCTAAAGATGATTTTGGACCATTCAGATTGAGACCTATCTATACTCCACATTATTCTCAAGCAAGTGCCTGTGTAATGACTCAAGTGATTGCTACAAATTTGGTATCATTGGAAAGATGAACATATCAGCTTTACATTGATGTGCATGCAATACGCTATGAACATATAACGAAATACACAAAAATACAGGCGCTTGAAAAAAAAAGAAATCCGAATCTTTTTTTACAGAGTTTAGTTCGTACTATCCAACAAAACTGTTAATCATTCATTGATTGATTAATTTAATAAAATCTGTTTAATTATCAAATGTACACGCTGATGACTTGTAACTGGCCAACAATCAATGGTCAATACTAGCTATTTATTTTGGCTGCGTAATATATTTAATTTGTGTAGCACTATTCTGAAATTATGTGATATATTTGAAAAGAATTATAACAAATGAGTTTAAAATGTTAACTGTGCATAGATGTATTTGAGCCTAGAGATTTCCAAGTGACTATTTAAAATTAAATTTTCTTGAAAAAAATGTCTGTTTTTGCTACACATTTTTGCTATGCATCATTGTATGCAATTACTTTCAAAGTTATTATCAGCCTGACCTACCTTCGATACATTGTAGAGCATTCATATTTTTTATTATTTTGAGGAAGGAAAACAAATATTGTGGAGAGTAGAATCTCTAAAAATTGAAAAAAGTATTAACACTTTTCAGCTATTTTTAGTCCCCATCAAAGTGAGATATTAGGGAGCTTTCGATTTGGACGACGGACGCTTCTACGACGGTAAGATGACACTTCGAATCATGTGCGCATGCGTCGACTTAGCAATCCGTCGGTCGTCCAATTTCTGGGACCTGTCTTCAGTTTTCGATTTGCAGGACGGACGCTTTTATGACGGTAAACCACAAAACGTTGCCGTCGTCACCACGACGGTTGTTAGTCCCTTTACGTGTTGTAGCATTTAGAGGACCAACGGATGACAAAATGTATGCAAACGCTGCTCCCTAATAATCAGCCGAAGACAGGTCCCAGAAATTGGACGACCGACGGATTGCTAAGTCGACGCATGCGCACATGACTCGAGGTGTCATCTTAAGCGTCCGTCATCCAAATAGAAAGTTCCCTAATGTTGAACACAGAGATACATAAAGCAAATTTATTTCACTAGCGCTATTGCACTATGTGTATACATGTACATGGTACAGTAGACTGACATTTGGACTGGTTCTCCATTAAAAGAGAAATGTACGCTGTCTATAAGTATTCAAAAGCAGGTGATTTAAAACTTTCCACGCGGCTATTATTTTTGCCGTATACAAAACAGATTTTACAGAAACTATTCCAAATTTTCAAAGTCTCTCTCAAGGATTACTGAACCAATTCTAGGCATGTTTGTACTCATTTTAATGCATTTTTTATGGTGATTCCAAATATGGTGTTGAAATTCAATCATTTCAACACTTGTGAAGTGAAACATTTTTGTGAAAATATGGAACTGTCGTCTGCATCAGACGACTGCCGCGTGGAAAGTGATAACACACAAAAAAACCTACCCTACCCTAATTGTTTTATCAGTTTTTTGGCTACGCCAATGATATCAAATACATTTTTAGGCTTTCGTAAAAAAATGAAGAGCATTTTGTGAACAATTGGCCCGTGAACACAACTATACAAGATTCTTTAAATATAAAGTATCAATGACACAAACAATTCAATATTATTGCTCTACAGGAAATTTAGATTTGACCAGTTTTCTGATCTTCCTTAAAATATGCCATTGTTCAATTCAATGTCTCTTTCTTAATTGATCTAAAACATGCTTACAAATTGTAGCTGATTAAAATTACTATAATAGCTGAAAACTGTATATAGGTAAAAAGATTACTACAAATGCCATAACATGTTCTACATATTTTAAAAATGATCGAGATAAAATGGTATCATTTAAAAATTCAATTAAAATTCAAGGTCTAGTTACAGAATGCAATTAAATGCTATTACATTAAAATGATTACTTCATATATCTTCAAAAATTGTATAAATCTCTCATTGAAATTGTTATGATTGTCCTCAAAAATGTGGTTATTATATTCTGTAAAATTGCTACTTGTTATTCACACAATTTCCAAATATTCTCATTAATACTCAAAAACAATTAGTGAAACAACACATTGCTGTTCTGTCGACACCTTGTATGTTTTTTCTGGCCCTTCGGCATGTATAAAGT
Source organism: Ophiura sarsii (assembly GCA_035610835.1). Taxonomy (NCBI): domain Eukaryota; kingdom Metazoa; phylum Echinodermata; class Ophiuroidea; order Amphilepidida; family Ophiuridae; genus Ophiura; species Ophiura sarsii. Next base: position 1,687,871 of record CM069451.1, on the reverse strand, counting down.
AAAATTGCCCAACGGTTATGCACAGGAAGTTTTGCTTTATACACGTTCAGGGGCAAGAGCACTTACAAGGCTTTGATAGATATGTATAATTGTTATAGCCCTTAAATATGTTTATAGAGCAGACTGTCTAAAGGTTATACAGTGTTCATAGGAAGTATTTACTTTATACATGCTGAAGGGCCAGATGGAGATACGAGGTTTTGACAGAACAGCGACGAAAACCTATGTAAAGCCATTTTTAAAAGATTGCAAATGTTATCTAAACATAAAAAGGATCAAAAGCTGGCATTTATTTTTACACTAATTTCATAATAATTAATAATGGGTATTTTTTCTAAATTACATTTGATTGATTTTTAAATATTCTTTAAATCACACTTATTTTCCATGATCGTTTATTTTTTATTTAAATAGTACAAATACTCTGAAGTCTCTTATAGACTGAAGTCCAAAAGAAAAGCAATTTTGAAAGATAAAAAGATGATTACATAATACATTAAGGTAGCTATCAGTCAGCTGTAGAACGGGGCTCTATTTAGTGACGCACTGCCGTCACTTTTTCACGGCGATTCATCAAGTGACGGAAGTCCGTTGCCCGACGGAATACGAACAAAAACCACTTTTTAATAGAGGGGGGCTTGAGAACGGGACGGCGTTTCCAAGGGAACGGCCTCACGTCACCGTAATTTTCAGAATTCATAAAAAGCCGATTTTGCTGATTTTAAACAACGAAATAACTCTCTTATCACAGAGATAACCATTACAAAGGCATCACTTCTGAATACTAGGGCTTATATTTAATGTAAAAATTATCACACTTAGTCTAAAAATTCTATAAAATGGTGTAATCTCGTCTAGAAAATGGTGGTCTCGTCGCAGCAAACCGGTCAAAAAAGACATAATTTTAGCTTGTGTCGTGTGATGTTGGGGTCAAAGGTTGAATTAAATCATCGAACTGGATGTCGCTAGGAGTTCTTGTACCTTATGCTGCCCTCAACTCGACGGATAGTTACTTTTTATGCAGATAATTGGGAGTAAAATGCAAAAATGTAATAATTACGCAAATTGATGGGTGTGCGTTACCTTGGTTACGTTCACCCGTCATTTTAGAGCGCCCTCAATTGAAACGGGACCCCGTTCTACAGCTGACTGGCTATATCGGCTGCAGCGTCATGCTCAAATGTGCTTCAAAATGATACAGGATGTGTATACTGACAAGATAACCCGCACATGCCAATTTTTAACTTTTCCCATCAAGCCGTTTTCGAACAGCGCAATTTCTTCTAGGGTCAATGCTGCAATAGGTCCCTCCACACTGATGCCACAATATGTTGGTAGGATTTCTTTTAACACTTTCCACGCGGCTATTGGTTTTACCATGTACAAAACAGATTTTTCAGCAACCTTTAGAAAACTTTCAAGATCTATCTCAAGGATTATTGAACCAATACTAGGCATGCTTGTACTTATTTTCATGCATTTCTCATGCTGATTCCAAATATGGTAATGAAATTAGATAATGTTGACATTTTTTAATCATTTTGTGAAATTTTGGAGTGTCGTCTGCAGACGCCTGCCGCATGGAAAGTGGTTATACAAGGACAACATTTTGACATTACCTACAGTTTAGATACATTTTCCTTGAAGCTGAATCGTTCTCTATACTGTAAGCATACTTTGTTTACAATTTGTTTTAATTAGACCCTTTTCATTGATTTGAGTGATACTGCCATTCAAAAACCCAAAAGCATACAAAGCATTGTCTTACTACTGTATCAAGAAATTATTAATAGTTGTAGTACAATCTTCAGGCACACTTAGATTCAGTTTCCTAGATGGCGATGTTTTAAGCGCCACCAGAGCATGTGCACCAGCATGATCTGCTATATTGACGACGGCATCTATTGTAGTACCTGATAGAGGCAACTGTGGTATAGAGCATGCCATTGCTGTAGGATGTGTGGGTGTTAATGGGATGGAGTCTGCTGTTGATGCAACGACTGCTGGGAAAGATTGGGTCTGCTGTTGTTTGTCAAACCATCTGTAGACTGAAAAGGTAGAGAGAAAAGATTTGGCATGATAATCTTTAATGTATTCTGTAAAAAAGAAGAAGATAGGTACAAGGGTTTCTTCAATGATATTTAATGAAGTTTACTAAGGAAGGAACTCAACAATTGTATTATTAACCCTAACGCTCTTAGACACTACAAAACCCGACAGTATTACAATCTTGTACCGTGCGAGCGCACCATCAATCTCGTACCACGCTTCGCCAGGCGCTCAACTCTTGTGAAAAAACTTTTTTTGCCCCCCCCCCCCCCCCCTCAGTCAGTAGATCATGAGACTTGCACGCAGGAGGCCCGGGTTCGATCCCCGATGTCACAAAACCACACCCAGGGAGTTAAGGTTAATAAATCTAACAGTAAGACCATTGCGCAAATCATTTTTTTCTTGCCCCCCCCCCCCCCCCCACCCCAATTTGTTTTTAATGAGGCTGGTGCCGCCACTGCCAAATACATACATGCACTGTTTGTTTCTCCAGAAACCTCGTAATTCATCTGGTTGTCATATAGATACTGTGCTGGCATCTGACTTTCCCTTATTGGCATCTGGAGGTTTAGTTGTCCCGCTGTATCTGCAATGATGGGCTGTAACATGATGGGTGTGCTTGGGTGGTTTGCTATAGCCGCTGCTTGCATGGAGGTGGTGTATGATAGGCATTTACCAGGCTGGATCTGACCAATGGTTTGACAATACATCTGTGTGGTTTGGGTGGGCGATAGAGGGGTGCTAAGGCTCTATGGATAAACAGAGACAAAAAAGAGAACAGATATTTGAGCTTTATTACATTATCAACGTTGACTATTTCAACGACTGAATTTTGAAGCAAAGAGGTTTTGTAAGTTGGATTATATCAACATACAAAGAAAACTTGAAAGAGCAAGAGTAATGATTGGCACCTCATACACTTTTGAAATCTGTAACAGGAATGGAACCTGTGCCTCACTGATTCAAGACAAGGGTACATCATATGACTTCACATTGATTAATTCATGTGTTTGGAAATATGCTTTTTTAAAAACATATACAATATTGAACTTGAGCTGGTTTAAATTTCCTAAATTGTGATAATTTTTCAGCAATTTTCAAAAAATTGCAAAATATTTCAACAAATTCAAAAACAAAATTCAAAATAATCAAAAACAATTTGCAAACATATTCCAAAAACGTTGTCTTTCTTTTTTTTAATTTGAAGGGAAAAAATGGGTCAGTCGGGCCAGTAGAACAGGAGTTTTTTGGTCACATTACACCTAATCAACAAAGGAGCATATGTGGCAACTGAAAGAGCAATGTATTCTAATTTGAATGTTGCTAGTTCCATTCTTAAAGTGGCTAATGAGTTGCACTTTGGCATGCCATTGTACACCCATAACTTTACAAATCAGACTTACAGTTTAGTAACCATAAGGTTCATCAGTCTTCATATGTATCCCTGTAATAGGTTGCATATTCATCTGAGATGCAGGCAGTGATGATGCTGCAGCAACTTGTTTTGAAAAGACTCCATTGGTTGCAAGCTGAGCCGGAGAGCCACCTGTAATGCCAGGGGGTGTAGGACACACGAGACTATTCTGTATACCCATCCCAGCAGCAGCAGCAGCAATATCCTTGAACGAGGCTGTTGAACCCATCCTGTAGAGACCTGGTGATGTCAGGGATTCAGGGTAAGCCTTAGCACCTGTTTTTAGATAGGTTTGAATTAGCTTTGAATAAGGTTTAATGAGTAAAATGACGTTTCACTACCATGCTGGTAGCTGTATCAGACTGGCAACTCTGATTCTGACTCTGAGACATGCATAAGAAAGCGGAAGTAATACAGTGGTGTCGCCAGAGGGGGCGATCGCCCACAAATCCAAAGGAAGTGAAAGATGTTACTCGCTGTTTAATGAGTAAAATGACGTTTCACTACCATGCTGGTAGCTGTATCAGACTGGCAACTCTGATTCTGACTCTGAGACATGCACAAGAAAGCGGAAGTCATACAGTGGTGTCGCCAGAGGGGGCGATCGCCCCCCCCCCCCCCCCCCCCCAATATTGACGTTGTGTCGGTTGAGATTGGCACTGTCGGTTCATTTGACCACAGGAATCATGGATTATGATGGTCAAAGTACACAGATGAAAGATTTTTGTGCGCTACACGAGCATAATGTGTCCCCAAAATGCAACATTCTTTGCTACAAGCTTGTTTAGAGCCAAAATGTACCTCGATCGTGCCAAAAATAGGTGAAAAATAAAGTTTTAACACGCATTTCTTGACTCACAAAAGTCTTGTCGGTTTATTTTTATTTCTCGCCCCCCCCCCCCCAATATCAATAACCTAGCTACGCCACTGAAGTCATATACAAAATACCTTGTTCGGACTGTTCCAAAACCTACACTGGAATCAGGCTTCCAGAGCATCAAAAAGAGGTCAATAAACATGAAGCCTCACATAAAATGTCAAACAGCAAACAATTTAAATCTGCTATCACCAAACATGTAGCGGCCACACAACATAACATAGACTGGGAGGAGGGAAATGTATAATAGACCGGGAATCGCACAAGACCACAAGATGGCTAAAGGAAGCTATGGATCAGGAGGAGAGACACAAAGATACTTAACAAGGACGAGGGCGCCTACAAACTGCATAATATGATCAACTTATCATGCCAACGCCCTCTACGACAGGTAACAGTAGCTATAAAAACTCAGTGAGCAGGAATCAGAGTTGCCAGTCTGATGAAGCTACCAGCGTGGTAGTGAAACGTAATTAAACAGGGAGTAACATCTTTCTCTTCTTTTGGATTTGTACACAAAGAAACCTCAATATTATTACAATAGCATTTAATGAACATGTGCTGTGCTGCTGCTCTACGTAATGGACCCCATGCAGAACGTAGCTATTATTTTGTTAGCTTGTGGGTCATTATCAGAACCTTTTATAATCAGCGGTCAATTGTGTAGGCCACAAGATTGTCACTAGAATGGTCTCATGACAGCAGATCATCGTAAATGGTGGGAAGCCTATATCTGGCATCTCCTTTCAAAGTTGCCTTCTGTGTATAGATCTTGATACTTTACTTATCAAATCAATAGAATCCAAGATCAAGATAAACTGAACTTAGCTAATACATCCTGGGTTTGCTTTCCTCAACTTACCCGCTGCACTCAAACTTTGATGCGAAATGGCCCCTGTAGTGGCAAAATGTATTGGTGAGTGGAACTCGGCATTGGAACATGGTTGCATAGAGGCGCCAGGTAGCACACACTTCTCCGGAGGTTTCTGAATACCAGTCGGAATCAACATCCTGGTGGGTTGATGTTGCTGTGAAAAAACAGGTGCGCCGCCACCAAATCTGTTTGATAATGCTGTCTGCTGTTGCTGTTGATGATGCAGTTGCTGATGATGTAAATACATTTGACCAGAGGGTATAAATGGAGTGGCAATGGAATAACCAGCAGGGTTGAATGGTGATGCCTCTTCCTGTTTCATTTGGATAGGGCTTTCTTTGTGTCCTTGTAGATTTAGAATGGTTGCAATACAACTGATTGCATTGCCTCCACAGCTCTCTGTAATATAAGGATACACATTATGAAGACAGTCAATCATTTTATATGAAAATTACAATTGTGTAGGAACTTCTCAAGAGAGTATCAAGTTCATCCTAGTTCAGATTTTTCAGACAATTGTAAAGAGAGAATGTAACGAGCCTTGCAGTGGGACAGTAGTCCTATTGCTGATGGTGTGTGACCAGGTCCCCTCCACTTTGACCCATAACAAGTTATATTTTCATACCAGAAGAAGTCCATATTTTACTCCTTATTCCTGCAAAAGTTTAGGTTTCCTCAAGATCCTAAGTGAAAAAATGAATTGAATTTCCCCAAATGTGGAGTACCACATTATAAGTCTGTGCACTGTTGTGTGGGCAAACACAATCAGAATTTATTAACTCTAACCCTTTAGGCATGGTTTGGGGAATTAAATTATCAGGGGAGAAAATAACTAAAATTTGCAGGAAAGACCAGCCTCTGCTGGCACTGGGAATTGAACCTGGGTCACCTTCATCATGTTCATGGAATTCCATCTCTTACATATGCACGCAACGGAGTTGGCTTCAAAATAGATTTTCTTCAGCATATTATGATAGCCCACCTGATTGTGCCATGAAAAGATGAAGCACACGCTACTATAGTAACTATATCAAATCGATTTAATGTTAGAATGGCCTTTATGTACAGCGACTTTAACCTGCTTTCAGGTTGTCTTTATCTAAGCACTTAACGCCCGACTACGCAACAATGCACAAGGCCACCACTGTACAAACACATTCGCTATAGACTAGTACCGTTTGTGCTCAACACGGGAGATACAGAAAATGCCAGTTTACAACAAATTACCCTCTGACCCTTTAAATCTTAATTACGGTCACCCTGATTATCCAATCAGATTAATTTTTGCACGAGGAACCAGGAAATTTATTTAGCTTCATCTCAGACCCAATTATGAGGCATTAGGCCGCCCTCTTGAGACCATTAAGGCGTCCATAATAACCCGGGGTAGGACTCGAATGTCTAAAAACTTTGTGTAACGCGAGCTTTCAAGCACAGAACGGCGCATGTTTTTCCTGAAATTTGACACAGATAACAAATATTTACGGTTCGACTGTAATATATATGCGCTTGAAAAAATATATTTTGAGAGAGAATATTATTAGCTTCAGATGGAGGTTGATTATTGGGTGTTCCGAATTTTTTAATTTTATTTATGACAATTTAAGTGTAAACGGCCAGCATTTTAGGAGGATTTTTTGTGGGTTTTCAAAACAAATTGTACAATAGAAATTTTGCGTTTAGTAGTTTATTTGAACGGCCCCAAACGATTTGATATAAGTGCTCAATAAAAGAAAGTCATACACTTTGTTTATGTCCTATAGAGTGTCTTTCGAATATTTTTTGTCCAAACAGGCTAGATAGACAATTTTAATGAATCTTTTTGGAACAATTTGGGACCAAACATGCCACTTAACAACAAAGATAAACCATTATTAACACCATTTAATAAAAATCTGTGACGTTTCTAAATTCGCATTTTCAAAGAACGCATGTGGCGAGAAAATGCTGTGTGTGGCACTTGAATGGCCAGGAATGAAAAGGATATTGATCATACAGTGCAACTGCGTTGGTTTGTGCCTAATTGAGCGGGCTATTTGTTTGTCAACAGGTAACGTGTGGTCTTTTCTCCCGTGTAGTTTGTTGAAAATGGCACGGATTTTTATTAAATGGTGCTAATCATGGCTTATCATTGTTGCTTGGTGGCAAGTTTGGTACTAGATTGTGCCTAAAAGATCCATCCAAATGTCTATCTAGCCTGCTTGGTCAAAAAATAATCGGAAGTGATTCTATGGGACATAAATAAAGTGTATGACTTTCTTTTGTTGATCACCTTTAAGTAGAGTTAGGGTTAATAATACCCTGTTGCGTGAAATAATAACATGTAAAAAAGGGTCACATTCCTTTGAATGAGGTATGATGGTCAATACATTATAACAGAATAATTATATCATGTATATTTTGGTAAGATGGTTCCAGTCTCACCTAGCACAGCTTGTACAAAAAGTGGCTTGTGTTCTGGAAATATCCTCATGAGAACTGCCATAGTGTTATATGTAGCCGGTGGACTGGTTGGATTTATTACTGGATTGCATCCTGCAACGTTTGCGCATGTACTGGGTGTTCTACAACTATTATCGTAAGGTAACATCTTTGATAAGCCAGCAGTGCTAGTTGTCACAACAGAAGCAGAAAGCCCATAGGAGGGTGCATTGGGAGTGCAAACACTACTAGTGCTGGATGAGTAACTCTCAGTAAGGCTCTTGTAAATGCTGGACGGTAGTATTGAGTTGTGATGAGAAGCTGGCTCTAGGGTGTCCATCTTGTCTTTGTTGATGTCTGGATCCAAGGATACTGTGTTTTGTGTTGTTGCTATGGTTACTGGTGCATAAACCTGATTTGGATATGCTGCCTGAAAAGCAGTTCATAAGATCAATGGTTATATACCTTATTTTGAATTGGTCACTGCCTTCCCGCCGTTGATCGGGTGAACATTGAAATCGCAGAAGAGAGGCAAATAATGTAAACATTACAATATCGCATATTATAAGCAAAGCAAAGAATATAAACATTACTATGTCGTGTAATAAAAGGGATGAGAAGAATGTAAACATTACACTCTATGTCCTGCTTTTGTTTCACAATAAAGATGTTTAATACCCCATCAAAGGCAGGACAGTGCCAATTATAAATAAAGTTTAAAAAAAGACAATTGTGACCAGTCACGTTGAAATGGACATGTTGTCGGCAAACACAATTTTGAGATAGAAGCCAATATATTTGGTGAAATATAAAGAAACAAAAAGAATACTTCTTCAAATCATGTCTTCTGATAACTGATTACAAAGTCAGATTACCTTCAACAAGGTGTCATTTAAAGATTAAAATGTGTTCTTTCAAGTCATACCAATAACTCAGAGTTGACTCTGGCCTCCAACATGTCCATTTTTATGTGACCGGTCACATTTATCATATAAGTTATGAGCAGAAGAAAAATCAGCCTTTTCACACAAAATATACTTATTCACCACAAGGGGTTTGCAATGGATAGCTGACTGGCAACAACAATATTTTGTATTGGACAGCCACATGTCACACAATATGAACCAATTTGACACACAGGGTTTGCAATGAATAGTCAAGTCCATAACATCAATGATAATTAATAAGTTATGAGAGAGTCAAATATCAAACCTTTTCACACAAAATAAGGGGTTTGTTGGATAGCTGACTGGCAACAATGACATTTTGTATTGGGCAGCCACCTAACACACAAAATGGACCAATTTGCCACACAGGGTTTGCAATGAATAGCATATTAAAAACTTTGGTGCATCTGCTCAACGCAAACCCAATCAACCCGCTAAGCACGTAATTTTGAGCTCGTCCCTTGCAACACCGTAAATAACTTCGATCATCACAGACCAGTAAGACAACTTAACTTACTTTTACGCTCAGGATACATAAGTAAATAATATTAGCTTCCATTTAATAGCAAACACTAAAGATTTGAATAATGAGATCGACCTGCGTTTTCCGAATTTATTTTGTTACTTTTAATAATAATAATAATAATGAAAACTTATAAAGCGCCGGTATCCGCCATAAATGGCGCTCATGGCGCTTTTGCATTTACAAACAAGTTATACAGTCAATAGAGCACAAAAACATATCAGATGACTACAAAAAGATTATTTAGTAAAAGCCACTTTAAATAAGTGGGTTTTTAAGTCTTTTTTGAAACGGTTTATATTGCTGTTTAATCGGACGACAGCAGGTAAATTGTTCCATATTCTTGCCGCTGCAATCCCAAAGGCTCTGTTGCCCCACTGTGTTTTTGTACGATTCAATTTTAGGAGACCTTGCTCTGACGAACGAAGAGCACGCCGAGGAGTGTATGGTTGAACAGAGTCAGCAAGATATACGGGTGCTTTACCAAGTTGTATTTTGTAAACGAGTAAAGAGTATTTGAAGACAATGCGTTGCTCCACAGGTAGCCAATGTAAATCAGCTAAGACAGGGGAGATGTGGTCAAATTTCCTAGTAAGTGTGATTAGTCTAGCTGCCATATTTTGTAACCGTTGAAGTCGGGATAATAAAAAATCAGAAATACCAAATAAGAGAGAGTTGCAAGAGTCAATCCTAGAAATTATGAGAGCGTTTACAATGGTTTTTGCTGCATCACATGTAAGATGTTTACGGACACGTCCAATGTTCCTTATTGACGCACATACACCCCTTGACACAGTAGACACTTGTTTCTCCATTGTTAAACCGCTGTCAAACATCACTCCAAGATTGCGGACATCTAGAGAAGGTACAATATTTTCCGAGCCAACTCTTATGGAAGGAATGTTGACTTTTGCCTTTTGGTAATTCGAAGCAATGATAATAAATTCAGTTTTGGAATCATTTAGTTTAAGAAAGTTGGCATTCATCCAAGCGCGTATTTCATCAATACAACTCTCCATTTTCTGAATTGCTTCATCGACATCGGCTTGTATGGGTTTGACAGACTTGTATATTTGTGTATCATCTGCATAAAGGTGATATGGTAGCTTATGATTGCGTATAATGTTTCCAAGAGGCCTAGTATATATGGGAAACAGAGCTGGTCCAATGCATGATCCTTGGGGTAATCCATAGTCAAGGGGAGCAGCATCAGAGATGGCATCATTAATGCACACGGCTTGAGACCTACCAGTAAAATAGGACTTGAACCAGTCAAGAGCCACACCATCAACACCAATAGTGTTTTGCAAACAGGTCAGCAGCTTTTCATGGTCAATAGTGTCAAATGCAGCAGATAGATCAAGCAGCACAAGTAGGGTTATCTTACCACTGTCCATTTCTTGTAATATATCACTCTGTACTTTGAGTAGTGCTGTCTCTGTGCTGTGGGATGCACGGTATGCAGACTGGTTGACTTCATGTAGGTTGTGTTGTTGAATAAAAGGCAGTAATCGCGCTAAAACAACTCGTTCAAGAGTTTTCCCCAAGAAAGACAGGTTGGATACTGGACGATAATTCTTTAATATATTTGGATCCAGGTTCTGTTTTTTCAGGAGTGGGCGAATATGTGCATTCTTCAGAATATTTGGGAAAACACCAGAGTGAAGCGATTTGTTAACAATTTTTGTTATCACAGGCACTATTACATCTGCACATTTCTTTTAGCTGAAAAATATGCTCCGCAGTGACAAATGAGCCCCATTAAGAGTTGGTGTACTAAATTTAATGGCAAAATTTGTTGAAGTGGTTCATCAAAAATTATGATGACGTCAGAGTAGTAGACAAAATTCCTGACAGATTGATATAAAATATATATACAACACCTAAGAAAATTATTGTTATTTCATTGGAGGATTGTTGGTCATGTGTGATTAAATATCCGCTCCATTGCACGATTTGCAGTGCATCGACCCTTACGATACATTGCACGGTAAGACGCTCGGCGGCCGTAACGCGATTAGACCTACACGTAAGCCCACGACTATAAATAAATCTCTGATTAATATTGTTTCAAATGACAATAATTTTCTTAGATGTTGTAGAAAACAAATAATGAATGTTTTTTCATTCGTGCAATGGAAAGAATATTTTTATTCGGTGAAAGATGCAATGTTCCATTCAACTCGGCTCCGCCTTGTTGAATGGAACATTGCATCTTTCACCTCATGAAAATATTCTTACCATTGCACTCATAAACATTCATTATTCGTATAATATGACTGGTTGAGAGGAACTACCCACGTTTTTTCTACCAATCAGGACTGTTTTAGGCAAAATCTTGGCTAGGCGGATATTTTGGTCAGTAAATCAAAACAACACAATACACATGCAATACGGTTTCGGTCCACATGCATGGGTCGCGGAACTATCACTACAGGGGTGTACAAGTTTATTACATTATCTTTTCAGTTCGTCGTTGTTCACAATACCTCACATTAAATGTTGTATTTAACATTTGACGTTGTAACATTACTGAATTGTTTTATTGCTTGCGAGTAAATGTTTATTGTGAAGAAAAAAATCTTTCTTTTTATTATTGAGTGTATTATGTACTTCACCCCTGTTGAGTGCAATGGAAGAGTCCTGTGGTCCCGATAGTACACAAACACAGCTCAGTGTAGTGTGGTAAAATTAGGCTCACGAAGCGTAGCTTGATTTCATTGTGAGACTTTCTGCGTTGAATGACCCCAAGGTTTTAATATGTCAAGTCCATAACATCAATGATAACAAGTTATGATGAGAACAAAATATCAAACCTTTTCACACTAACTAGGGGTTTGCAATTGGTAGCTGACTGACAACAACAACATTTTGTATTGGGCAGCCACATGTCACACAAAATGGACCAATTTGCCACACTGGGTTTGTAATGGATAGCTAAGTCCATAACATCAATGATAATAACTTAGTTATGATGAGATATTAAGTTATGGTGAGAAAAAATATCAAGCCTTTTCACACAAACTAGGGGTTTGCAATGGACAGCTGACTGGCAACAGCAATATTTTATATTGGGCAGCCACATGTCACACAAAATGGACCAATTTGCCACACTGGGTTTGCAATGAATAGCCAAGTCTATAACATCAATGATATTGATAATAAGTTATGAGAGAGAAAAATATCAAGTCTTTTCACACAAACTAGGGGTTTGCAATGGACAGCTGACTGGCAACAACAATATTTTGTATTGGGCAGCCACATGTCACACAAAATGGACCAATTTGCCACACAGGGTTTGCAATGAATAGCCAAGTCTATAACATCAATGATATTGATAATAAGTTATGAGAGAGAAAAATATCAAGTCTTTTCACACAAACTAGAGGTTTGCAATGGACAGCTGACTGGCAACAACAATATTTTATATTGGGCAGCCACATGTCACACAAAATGGACCAATTTGCCACACTGGGTTTGCAATGAATAGCCAAGTCTATAACATCAATGATAATAAGTTATGAGAAAAAAATATCAAGTCTTTTCACACAAACTAGGGGTTTGCAATGGACAGCTGACTGGCAACAACAATATGTTGTATTGGGCAGCCACATGTCACACAAAATGGACCAATTTGACACACAGGGTTTGTAATGGATAGCCAAGTCCATAACATCAATGATAATAAGTTATGACGAGATATTCATACACTCTAAGTAGTGTCGAACCAATCAGAAAGCAAGAAACTAAAATATGCGGAGTGCATTGAAAGTGTCTAATGCACTTCGCGTGTGCACCGTTCAATGGCCGCATTACACGCTTTGTTTTGATTCGTTGTTCAGGAATTGCGGGTTCGCCGATTTTCAGTGCGGGTGATAGCAATCTTGTGAACATGTTTTTATTCGTTTTTACATGATCAAAATTATGCTGAAATTGTGAATTTTGATATAGTGTCGTATATGAATTAGGTCAATACATACATATGTTTTGTTTCTCGAAAAATTAGACAAATCAATGCACTTGCGCAAATGTTGATATTCCCACAATAGCACTCCCCCTTCGGGGTTGTGCCATTATTCACATACCAACATCAGTGCGCGTGCTTTGATTTGTCTTATTTCTCTCGAAACAACACATACCCATTTATTGAACTAAGTTATGATGAGAAAAAAATATCCAGCCTTTTCACACAAAATAAGGGGTTTGCTGACAGCTGACTGAAAAGGACAATATTTTGCATTGGACAGCCACCTGTTACACAAAATGAATCAATTTGCCACACTGGGTTTACAATAAATTCATACACTCTAAGTAGTGTCGAACCAATCAGAAAACAAGAAACCAAAATATGTGGCATGCATTGAAAGTGTCTAATGCATTCCGCTGTTCAATGCGGGCACCATGCTCTTTGTGTTGATTCGTTGTTCAGGAATTGCAGGTTTGCAGATTTTCACTGCGGGTGTTAGCCAACTTATTTTTATTCGTTTTTACATAGATTAAAATTATGCTTAAATTGTGAATTTTGATTTGTATAGTGTTGTGTATGAATTAGGTCAATACATGTGTTTGTTTTGTTGTTTTTTCGATAAATTAGAGAAATCAATGCACTTGCGCAAATGTTGATATGCTCACAATAGCACTCCTCCTACGGGTTATGCCATTATTCACACATCAACATCAGCGCGCGTGCATTGATTTGTCTAATTTCTCTCGAAACAACACATACGCATTCATTGACCTATAATCGTCAAGTCCATAAGGCCAATTTTTTTTAATTGTTTGGTTGTCCTCGACACAGCTGAGAGATGAGGTGCGGGCGGGCGGATTTTTTTATTTTTTTTAATTTTTTTAATTTTTAAATTTAATGGGAACTCAGAAGTCCCAGGTATTGTAGTGTTGTGCTAGTTCATCTCCGGCGTAGTCATTATCCGGCCTTCATTTTCTCTTTAGCTACAGCGGAGGAGGCGAGTTTACTAAAACCGCGATTCACGGGATTTGCAACCAAAACCGAGAAATGCCGCGAAAATAAACCAATAAATGCAAGAAACCGCGACCAAAAATGTGACCGATAAATCACCCCAAATTTCACTCTTTAAAATGTAAATAAGCTTACTTTATAGTCCATTTTTCTTCTCTGCAAGAAAATATATTGATTTCCAAATTTATCCCTGGCTGAGAGGGGATTCATAATTTGCGTAATATTCTAATTAATGTCCTCCGTTTTGACATTTTTTAAACGGAAGAAATATTTGTTTTGAACACGCGCCGCCATCTTGAGTACATCCCCCAGTGGCTTCCAGTCGATCTTAAAAATTACTGTACGTTACATTGATAACAAAATGTAGAGAGCGGCAGAGTCTTAGTCAATTCTTTATGAAACCCGTTTCCAGCAACCTAGGCGGCATCATTAATCATTATGCATTACGTCAGAACACGTGCGATCTCAAATTAACGGCGCGGTAACATGGGGAAAATAACATACGGGAACCAGACATTGTTTACATATAAAAGGGATTTTCCAGGAGATTTTCCCAACCAAGTTTGCATTGGTATGATTGGTACGATAGATCGAAATTTAACATGACATTTCAAAATTTTCTTGGACTAAAAACGGTCGATTTTTGTGTAGAAAATTCGAAATTTTGTTTTGTTGAGGAAAAAAACCAACAATTTTCATAGTCCTTTTAATAGTCGCGACGCCCGTGCGATGTTATGTAATAAACATCGTGTTACCACTGGTTACATGGAAATGCGTACTGGGGATGATGTTGAAGTGTTTATATTGCCGATGAAACGAAGTTGGTCTGTTTAAATACTTAGGTTGTATAAAATGGTACGTTTGGGCTGTCAAATTGTTCAAAAAAATGAAATAAAATAAATATTCGTGCGGCCCTGGAATTACGTGCGGGCGGTCAAGGACAACCAAACAATTAATTTTTTTTGGCCTAACATCAATGATAATAAGTTATGATGAGAAAAAAATATCAAACCTTTTCACACAAAATAAGGTATTTGCAATGGACAGCTGACTGGCAACAATAATATTTTGCATTGGGCAGCCACATGTCACACAAAATGGACCAATTTGACACACAGGGTTTGTAATGGATAGCCAAGTCTATAACATCAATGATAATAAGTTTTGAAGAGATAATAAGTTATGATGAGAAAAAAATATCAAGTCTTTTCACACAAACTAGGGGTTTGCAATGGACAGCTGACTGGCAACAATAATGTTTTGCATTGGGTAGCCACATGTCACACAAAATGGACCAATTTGACACACAGGGTTTGTAATGGATACAAGGGCGTCCCCAGAGGGGGGGTGTGGGGGGGTGTCACACCCCCCCCATTCATCAAATCTGTCGTCAAAATTATGGTGCTGTGGGCAAATCAAAGGAAGGAGGAAGAAAAGGGAGAAAGAAAAAAGGAAAGAGAAAGGGAAAGAAAGAAGGGGAGAAAGAAAGAAAGAGAAAGGGAAAGAAAAGAGGAAAAAAAGAAAGAAAGAAAAAAAGAAAAAAAGAAAAAAAGAAAAAAAGAAAGAAAGTGAAAGGAAAGAGGAAAGAAAGAAAGGAAATAGCGAAGAAAGAAAGAAAGCCCTATTACAATTATTGTAATGAGCAAATGATAATGTTGTGTCGGCATATATGTTTTTATGTTATGTTAACACAAATCAAATCAAAAATGAACAAAGGCAATGTAGGCATATGAATTTGTAGGCACTGTGAACGAGCCCATTTTTATGAGATTTTGTGTCGGCGCACATGAACAGCCTAGGCCCAAGTCTTTGTTTTGCTCATTGTCAAGACACACACAAAAAATTGTGTCGGAATAGTATAGGCCTAGCGGCTAGGCATAACGGGCAATGTGTGGAACCTTTAATTATACTAACTATAGGCCTATTTCATTGTCGTTGTCAATGCAAACCCAAGTCAATAATGTCGCCAATGGCCAATCATGTTGGCACATAGGTTACGAAATATTAAATAATTCGCCTATAATTATGTACATGTAAGTTGATGTAGGCCAATTGCTCTCATTGTACTGATTGTAGACGCTGCAAGCTCACTATCAGTCTATCGCAAAAGTAAGTCCAACTCCAACGTTTAGGTGTCAATGCAAAGTAAGAACTTATAAGTAGACTCTGTCCTAACTTCGACTTGAACAATGCAAATTATCATTATAATTAAGACAATAAGCACAACTGTCGTTATTTGCGTGAGACCAGGATTTACAGTGTGTGCACCAGGGGACAATCGATATCTCACGTAATGGTATAGGTCTATGTCGTTGTCGGACATACAGGCTTATGCCTATACTGAACATTTGACCATGTTTTGTTAGCATTATTCAACAAAAACAAGATGGCTTCAGGAAAGTGTTCCATGACCATTTTAGTTTAAAAACTCAAAATCTTTGTGCGCTTCGCGCGCATTCTTTCTACAGGTTCCAACATTATAATGGATCTCGAACCAAACCAAATATTATGGGGGACGTTAAAAACGTCATACTGGACCCTTTTAGTTTTAGAAATGCCAAATGTTGCGCGCTTCGCGCATATTAGTTTCAATGTTTCATTATTCAAGCTGAACAAGATGGCTTCAGGAAAGTTTTCCATGACCATTTTAGCTTAAAAACTGAAAATCTTTTTGCGCTTTGCACGCATTCTTTCTACAGGTATCAACATTATAAATGTCTCGAACCAAACCAAATATTATATGGGTGACGTTAAAAACGTTATACTGGACCCTTTAAGTGTTAGAAATGCAAAATTTTGCGGGCTTCGCGCGTATTAGTTTCAATGTTTCATTATTTAAGCTTAATTTATAGTATCTGAAGGCTTCCAATCAGTTTTCAATGACCATTTTAATTTGAGTTCAAAACATGAAAATGTTTGCGCGCTCTGCGCGCATATTTTCTACAGGTTTTAAAATTATAATGGCCCTCAATCCATACGATTTGGATCAGGACTTGATATGTGTAACTATGCAATATCAAACCGTCAAAAACGTCATACTTGACTATTTAAGTGTTAGAAATTCCAATTTTTGCGCGCTTCAAGAAAGCTTCAGGACAGTTTTCCATGACCATTTTAGTTCAAAAACTGAAAAATTTTGTGCGCTCAGGCCGCATCAGTGGCGTAACCAGCGGGGGGTAGCCCCCCCCACTTTGAACCCTTGCCCCCCAAATGAATCATGGAATAATGATGGTACAAAGTAACAGATGAAAAATGTTCGCGCGCTATGCGCGCATGTCTTCCCACAATGCAATATTCTATGGTACAAGCGTGTTTAGAGCCGAAATGTAGTTCAATCGTACAAAAGGTAGACGTAAAGTCGAAAATTTTCGCGCGCTATGCGCGCATTTATTGACACTGGAATGAAGCCCACCCATTAGGAGCCCCATCCATTTTAAGTCACTGCCCCTTATTGCCCTACCTCCAATGAAAAAGTCTAGTTACGCCACTGGCGCGCATATTTTCTGCAGCTTTTTGCGCCCTTTGTATTGGTTTCAACGTTTCAATATTTAAGATAAACAAGATGGCTTGAGGATGTGTGCCCCCCTATCAAAACAGTCCTGGATACGCCCTTGGCTCCCCCAGAACTATTCAATCAGCGCTGTGCGCTGCTTTATTTAACATTTCAATTATCATTATCAAATTAGTGTCCCCCGACCATGTCTGAAAACTGATTGACGGTTCTGACCATACAGCCCATACTAAAATATGCGTGTATGAATTCCGGCGAGCGAAGCGAGCCAAAAAAAATTTTTGTCGGCACAAATGGCTCTGTCGGCAATTGATGACCTTTACACCCCCCCAATGAAAAGGGTCTGGGGACGCCCTTGAATGGATAGCCAAGTCCATAACATCAATGATAATAAGTTTTGAAGAGATAATAAGTTATGATGAGAAAAAAATATCAAGTCTTTTCACACAAACTAGGGGTTTGCAATGGACAGCTGACTGGCAACAATAATAGTTTGCATTGGGCAGCCACATGTCACACAAAATGGACCAATTTGCCACACATGGTTTGTAATGGATAGCCAAGTCCATAACATCAATGATAATCAGTTTTGAAGAGATAATAAGTTATGATGAGAAAAAAATAGCAAGTCTTTTCACCCAAACTAGGGGTTTGCAATGGACAGCTGACTGGCAACAATAATATTTTGCATTGGGCAGCCACATGTCACACAAAATGGACCAATTTGACATACAGGGTTTGTAATGGATAGCCAAGTCCATAACATGATCAATGATAATAAGTTTTGAAGAGATAATAAGTTATGATGAGAAAAAAATATCAAGTCTTTTCACACAAACTAAGGGTTTGCAATGGACAGCTGACTGGCAACACAAATATTTTGTATTGGGCAGCCACATGTCACACAAAATGGACCAATTTGACACACAGGGTTTGTAATGGATAGCCAAGTCCATAACATCAATGATAACAAGTTTTGAAGAGATAATAAGTTATGATGAGAAAAAAAATCAAACCTTTTCACACAAACTAGGGGTTAGCAATGGATAGCTGACTGGCAACAACAATATTTTGTACTGGGCAGCCATCTGTCACAAAAACATATAGAAAAATAACGCGCATCTGCTCAACGCTCACTTATTCACTTCGTTAAACACGTGAATCCATCTGTGATAATTACTACCTGGACCAAACTTTTTATCGTCGTCGTTCTATGGATCATGGCTGATTCTTTGTGACCCTATTGATGATGGAGCGCCACCGTTGTCTATTTTGTGACATGCGATGCGCAGAGATAAGAGATAGACCAGTTGCTTCTTTAATGCCATCAGTCCAACGAAGCTTTGGTCTGCCACGTTTACGTCTTCCTTCGATAGCTCCTTGTATTATCACCTTTTCTAGATTGTCACCCTCTCGTCTAGCAATATGTCCAAAGTATTGTAGCTTGTTGCGCATGATCTTTGGATACAGAGAAGTTTGGTTCCCAATCTGGCTTCTGACAAATTCATTTGTCTTATGCTCTTTCCATGATATTCCTAGCATCTTGCGCCAACACACATTTCGAAAGCCGATATTTTCTTTGAATCCGCTATTCCGACTGACCATGTTTCAGCTCCATATGTTGCGACCGGAAAGATAAGTGCCTTCATAATACGTATTTTTGTGGCCTTTGTGATTCCTCTATCTTTCCAAATGGTTGATAGGACATTTGCTGATGTTTTAGCCATTGCCAGACGTCTTTTAATTTCTCCGGAGCTTCCACCATCTTTGAGAATTAGTGATCCAAGAAAATTGAAGTTATCTACACAATCTACTGTGTCATTATCGACCTTCACTTGTTGGTTGCTGTTTCCTCCGCAAATCATGACTTTAGTCTTCTTAACATTTAGGAAGAGTCCAAACTTTTCACTGGCTGCTTTCACTTTGTGTATTAGAACTTGAAGTTCAGCTCCAGTTCTAGCTATCAGGGTGGTATCGTCAGCATATCGGAGATTGGTTATGGTGCGACCTCCTACTGAAACTTGGCCTTCCACTCCATCCAAAGCTTGCCTCATGATGTACTCTGCATAAATGTTGAATAGGTAAGGTGACAGGATACATCCTTGACGAACGCCTTGTCCAATAGAGAACCACTCACAATTGCCATTATCTGTTCTTACTGTAGCCTCTTGATCTTTGTAGAGGGATTTAATCCGCTCAATGATGTGAAGAGAGAAACCCATTTCTTGCATTACCAACCATAGCTTCAAATGTTGAACGCAGTCAAATGCCTTAGAGTAATCAATGAAGCATAGATATAGGGGTTGTTGAAATTCCAAGCTCTTTTCCATCAGGTTTCTCAGGTTACCTATTTGGTTTCTTGTACCTCGTCCTTTCCTGAAACCTGCCTGTTCAGGTGGTAACTCATTCTCCAGGTGTTGTCGGATTCTTTCTGCAATGATATGTAGTAGAACCTTACTGCTATGTGAAATTAAGGCTATCGTGCGGTTGTTGGCACACTCTCTGGTGTCCCCTTTCTTTGGGAGAGGGAGGAAGACTGCTTTCTTCCAGTCCGTTGGCAATTTAGTTGATCTCCAAATCTTGGTGCATATTCTGTGGATCACTTCAATGCCTTCTTTATCACTTTCCTTTAGGAGTTCTGCGGGAATATTATCATCTCCAGGAGATTTACCAATCTTTAATTTCTTCATAGCTTGCTCCACTGCACTCTTCAGAATATCTGGCTCAGACATGTCATTGTTGCAAGTGTTATCGTCAACTTGAATCCCATCTTGTGATGCATATAACTTTTGGCAGTACTGTTTCCATCTGGCTTTGATTTCGGAATCTTCAGTAAGAATTTTACCATCTGCATCCTTCAAGACATTAAGTCTGGGAACTGGTTTCTTTGTCAGGAGTTTGATGTTCTTGTACACGTCCTTGGTGTTGTTGGCTGTACTGTCTTTTTCAACTTGAGAACAAATTTGGGTGATGAAAGTTGTTTTGTCGTTTCTAAGTTGTAGTTGGACTTTCCTGTTCAGTTCCCGGTATTCTTTCAGGTTGTTCTTATTTTCCAGACCTTTCGTTTTAATCTTTCGACGTTTATCTGCCAGATTGAAAACTTGCTCTGTGATCCAGGGTTTCTTCTTACGCTTGCACTTGGGAATTGATTTTTGTGCTGTTTCTGTCACTGCCTTTATCGTCGAGGGCTGGCTAATTAACTTCACTTTTTCGCTCGATCCCATTTAGATTATTGTTTCCTCTTTTAAATAAGCCTAAATTTAAAAAAAATTCGCACGGCTAAGAAATCTACGGGAACTAATCTTTCTTATGATATAAGACTCGAGATGATTGGTTGAGAGGAAGTAGTTGGCAATTTTGATTCAATCATGTGTGTTCTATCTTTTCCAGACCAATGCTGGAAGTGTGCGAGGCAAAAATCAATCGATCGATACCAATGTCAATAGGTAGTTCAATAGTAACCAAGTCTCTGTGTATTGATTGATGTTCAATTGTTCATGCATGCATAGAGATGTACATAAAAGGTCACATAGAGTATATATAGTAAGAGCTGCGGGATTTCTGGATTGTTTTATGCTCGTATCAGGCAATAATTGATCAATATGTGGACCAATTTGCCACACGGGGTTTGTAATGGATAGCCAAGTTCATAACATCAATGATAATAGGTTATGAGAGAGAAAAATATCAAGCCTTTTCACACCAACTAGGGGTTTGCAATGGATAGCAGACTGGCAACAACAATAGTTTGTATTGGGCAGCCATCTGTCACACAAAATGGACCAATTTGCCACACTGGGTTTGCAATCAAGAGTCAAGTCTATAACATCAATGATAATAAGTTATGGTGAGAAACAAATATCAAACCTTTTCACACAAAATAAGGGGTTTTCAATGGATAGCTGACTGGCAACAACAATATTTTGTATTGGGCAGCAGCCACATGTCACACAAAATGGACCAATTTGCCACACTGGGTTTGCAATGGATAGCCAAGTCCATAACATCAATGATAATAAGTTTTGGTGAGAAAAAATATCAAGCCTTTTCACACAATCTAGGGGTTTGCAATGGACAGCTGACTGGCAACAACAATATTGTGTATTGGGCAGCCACATGTCACACAAAATGGACCAATTTGCCACACTGGGTTTGCAATGAATAGCCAAGTCTATAACATCAATGATAATAAGTTATGAGAGAGAAAAATATCAAGCCTTTTCACACCAACTAGGGGTTTGCAATGGATAGCTGACTGACAACAACAATATTTTGTATTGGGCAGCCACATGTCACACAAAATGGACCAATTTGTCTCACTGGGTTTGCAATGAATAGCCAAGTCTATAACATCAATGATATTGATAATAAGTTATGAGAGAGAAAAATATCAAGCCTTTTCACACAAACTAGGGGTTTGCAATGGACAGCTGACTGACAACAACAATATTTTGTATTGGGCCGCCACATGTCACACAAAATGGACCAATTTGCCACACTGGGTTTGCAATGAATAGCCAAGTCTATAACATCAATGATATTGATAATAAGTTATGAGAGAGAAAGATATCAAGCCTTTTCACACAAACTAGGGGTTTGCAATGGATAGCTGACTGGCAACAACAATATGTTGTATTGGGCAGCCACCTGTCACACAATGGACCAATTTGCCACACTGGGTTTGCAAATGGATAACTGACTGGCAACACACATACAATGAACCCATTTGACACACAGGGTCTGCAATGGTAAATGTTACACAAAATGGACTCCAATTTGTTGTCAAATTACTTTGAAGGGGGGGGGGGGGGAGGGAATGTCCTGGCCGACAAACCCATCCTGTGATGTTTGTCCACCCGAAAAAAAAATAACTGGTTTATTTTCCACAATGGTTTTGTATAGGAAAACTAATGTGTCATACATATTGCCAAAACAACAGCTAATTGTAAATAAAATGTTAAATGTCCTATAAAAAGACTTTTTATTGATGTCACAGTTGTGTTTATAAGTTGAACATTTTCACAATGGATTTCCATAGTTGGTCACTTTCCCACAAAATGGATCATGTATTGCAACTTTATTGAGACACTCAACAACTTAGGCGGCCATGATGATAGGGTAACTTCAAAGGTGTACATTGGCAGTGAATTGGTTCGGATCAAATAGTCCCTATCACAACAAATTGTAACCTTTCATTCAAATTTTAAATAATGAAATTGGACGTATCAAACTGAAGATACCCTCCATTGGATCAGTGTGTAACATATGGCGATTTCACCCTTTTGGCAATGTGAATACAAATAATGTGTGTTAAACTTGTTTGAAATAAACAAAAATATACAGCGTGTATCAAAAAGAACGCAACACTTTTTGTCGAGAGCTGTACGGTCACAGTAAAAAACAAATCACTCTAAAACTTATATATTCTGTTAGGTCTACTTATTGGCTATCACATAGTCAAATTACAACGATATCGATTATTTATTCGCTGAGATATTAAAGGTATAAGTAGAGAAGTGCAAAACACGTTTTACATCGTTCGTTCTAAAAACTTGGATTTTCCTGTCCGATTAGTGTTATGTGTTAACAGTTTAATAACTATGTAACTTTAATGTCTGGAATGGTTTATCTTAATTTCCTTTGTTTGATTAAGGTGGTACATAAAATCATTGAATCGAGTAATCTGATAATCATTCGAGCATTTGAATACGTGAATCACCCTTTTTAAGTTCTGAAGCACCGATTGCTATGATCGCCATATAATGTCTATGGTACGTTCTTTCATAAATTAAAGTTCATAATCGATGCATCTTAAAACAAGGACAGCATTTTGAGGGTCGAGCAGCACCATAATGTCCCATTCCTATTCACAACAAATTAAAAATGACTGATCCACACAAGACAATTACTACCTTCACTGGACTATTCCATTTGTTTATCTTTTGAATAATGTGCCATACTGTTTTATTTATGACATTAACGAGAGAAAAAGAGAGAGGATTTGCAAACAGACTCTGTAATCTGGATTTTCAAATTGTGTCAATAACTATCAACTAATTTATTGACAGATTTAATTAATATTGACTGTAATAGCCAGACATTTGATACCTTGAACATGTCATTTTCTTCTCAGAATGATGAGTTCGATTCCAATTATTTAAGTACAATGAATTATTAAAGTGTCTTGCTAATATTCACCTGACAAGAAAATCAGGCATACAGGATAAACGATGTAAAACGTGTTTTGCGTTTGTCTACGTGTATCGTTGATATCTCAGCAAATCAATAATCGATATCGCTGTAATTTGAATATGTGATAGCCAATAAGTACACCTAACAGAATATATAAATTTCAGAGTGATTTGTGATTTGCCGTAATCGGAGAGCTCGCGACAAAAAGTGTTGAGTTTTTTTTGATACACCCTGTATAGGGTAAAGTCGCCAGTTTACGGTCAGCGCCTATTTTCTATCACTTTTGCCAAAATCGTGTAATTGCATCGGTCTTCGCCATTTTAAAGCAATGCTGGACATCAACTATGTGGCGGCTTGTTAACCGTCAGTTTATAACGACGAGGTCATTTTCATTACACGATTTGGGCGAGGTGACCGAAAATAGGCGCTGACCGAAAACAGGCGACTTTATCCTATGCATTGTGCATTTTTGTCATACATAATTGATTAATTTGCCATACTAGTTAAGTATTGGATAGTAAGGCAAACAAAATATACCTTTCTCAAGTTGGTGTTTTTTTATTGTTGTAGTTTTGTCAAGAGTGCATATAACTAAATATCTATCATTCATAGGCTTATTTATATAGTTGCAAAACTATACAAATTATACAACTATGGTGTAAGGTACCACTTCTCTAAACTCATTGTTTTCTCTACTTACAAAGCATTCATCGCCAGATTCAATAGGTCTAAACACAACCTGCTCAACCTCTATACCGCATGCAACATTCTCTATACCGCATGCCACATTCTCTATACCGCATGCAACATTCTCTGGTGTGCCGCATGCCACATCATCAGCTGACATGTAATCCGATGTATTCATCTCAATAGCTGGGGAGGACGATGTTGAATGCATCTCTATAGCTGGGGAGGAGGATGTTGAATGCAAAGAGCAGGAGGATGCCGGGGAGGACACAGCGGAGTAGTTTCCAGGTGACATCTCTTCTGGGATGGAGTATAGTTGTTGCAGTTTGGTATTGCACTGTTTCTCTGAAATGGGATTAGAATGGATTGAAAAAGGTGGTTATGAATCAAGCAACCAGACTTTGCATGCTTTTTAACCCCTTCCACAAGGCAGTCATCTGCAGACGACATTTCCACAATTTTCTCTAAAAGATGTCTCAATTATTTATTTTCATCACCGTATTTGGAATCAGCATGATGAATGCATTGAAATAAGTATAAACAAAATCTGTTTTGAATATGGTAAAACTAATAGCGGCGTGGTGGGAAGTGTTAAGGTGGTAGATCTATCAGTATTGGTGACCACAGCCTGTTATTTCTTTGGTAGAAGTAGTGGCTGTAACATTGTCTGCTCTACTATGTCAACACATTTAATCATGGTTCCTTGTTTTCCAGATGACTAAGTATTTTGAATAATCTTTTGACTCTTCATGATATAAATTCTGTCATCCTTTTCATCATGTCCTAATAGTGATTTTATTTGGTCACTGTGGCACTGCAAAGTAAACGCCAAGATTAAACGCTAAGATTAACCGGTAAGTTTTTAATCCCCCTGTTTCTACTCGCGAAAAGTTACCGCTAAGTTTATCAATCCTAGTCGATGGACCACAACATTTTACCTTTTGTAATACCAAACAATGCCACCCCACCTGAAAAATATGGCTTCACAATGTGTATAACCCAGCGTGACACAGTTCACGGCACCTTTCTTTAATCACCTTTCTGTTTCTATTGGGTTTCTTGCTGTTTCTTACCGGTTCCAAACCTGGTTTGTGAAGGTTTTTTGGATTACCAAAAATACCGATTCTTAGCGATATCTGGCTGTTTCTAGTGGGCAAACTTACCAATTCTAGCGGTTTCTTCCCCAGTAGAAACACGCTCTATGTCATTATCCCTAAACATCATCTAACTTGACATGACTTGTTTGATGGAAAGCATGTTTATATCAGTCAATATTTTGGTAAGAAGACTGTTTTCATTTCTACAGGAAACACATCTGCTATTATCAATAATGTAGATTTATTACTATTATTACTATTATTTGCATTACATTTCTACCATATTACCTCAAGCATTTTCTGCATCACAAATGTTAAATGTTAGTGATATATCTAAACATTTTCAGTTAAAGGCATATTATGTGATCTTTTCCAAGTAGCGCCCTCTATCATTGATTTTTACTATGAAAGCAGATTTTCTTGCAGATTTTCATTTTTGATCATAAATTATAAAGATCTTCTAAGTTACAGATCAATACGATTTCTAATTACTTCAAAATCATGGTTTTAAAATAGATTGTACCGAGCGGTACAATCTATTTTTTTCTTCAAACTTTACTCTAAATTCACTCTAAAACTATGATTTTGAGGTTATTAGGAATCGTATCGCTCTGTAACTTGGAATATATTTATGATTTATGATCAGAAAAGTAAATCTGCAAGAAAGTCTGTTTCCAATTATTTTTCGAGGATTGAGGGCGTCCCCTGGAAAAGATCACATATTATACCTTTATAAGGGGCGTAGAAGCAAGATAATTTGTAGATTCTCTCATATTACTGTGTAGAGCAGTAGTGGCAAGGTCTTAGCCAGCCACCCGTCCACCCGTCTTTTGGACGGGCAGTTTCTAAAGTGGACGGGTGGAAATATCCCCAACCCGTCTTATTGACGGGCAGTTTTTTGGACAAAAATAAATAAATCATTAATTCATTATAAACTTCCAAGGGTCATGATAAGCGAGCACTTTAAATAAATAATACGGCGCGGTAGGACTATAAAATCTAGTACAAAATGAATGGTAGTCATTATATTAAACGGTCCAGAATCCGACTTATATCAATTCTACAAGCATTGAACATCCCGATCAAATATTATGATACTGTTTTATGATGCGTTCAGACCTTGGCTGATGAAGAGATGGATATTCATGTATTATTATTAACCTTTACCATGCTGGGGAAAAACACTTGTCGTTCTGGTGGTATTCCCTCGGTTTTCTCAAAGTATCCCGAGCTTTAGCGGAATTGTAACTACATTTCGAATTTGTGCATAAAAATCGACCATAAATAGTGCAAGAAAATCTTGAAATGTCATTTAAAATACTTCGATCTATATCGTACCAAATGCGAACTTGGCTCGGGGAATACCTTTCAATCATCATGTAAACAGAATTTGGTTCCCGTATGTTATTTTTCTCATGTTACGTCGTGCTGTAAAATGGGTACCACCAACCGCACGTGGTTATTCCAATTCTTTTCGATGACGCAGATCATTTCCATGAAGCAATGCAAAATACTGCCGCCGGCGGTTGGTAGACTAAGACTATGCCGCCCTCTACAATTTCGTTATCAATGTTCCATACGGAAATATTCAAGATCGACTAGGGGATGTATATATAAGATGGCCGCGCGTACACGAAAGAAATAATTTCTTCGGTATAAAAAAATGCCCGGGAAAAAATGTCAAAAACGGCAGACATTAATTGGAATATAATGCAAATAATGAAACCTCTACCAGGGATAACTTTCAAAATTAATATATTTTCATGCAGAGAAGAAAATGGACTCATAAAGTAAGCTTATTACTTTTTAAAAAGTGATATTTATTTAACATTTAACAACAAACATTTTCAATAAAATATCGGTCAAAAGTGCCCCCCAAATCACACCAAATGGGTTCGAAAATTGAAATTTTTTCGAACGCTGAGGGGGGCACATCCCCCCTCAGACTCCCCCCTGTCCGCGCTAGCGCGGAACGCGGTGCTTCGCACCTTGGTGCTTCGCACGTCAGTCATTACAAATAATTTGTTTTTCTTTTTTGGACGGGCACATTTTAAATCCTAGCTAAGACCCTGAGTAGTGGTGTTCCTTCATTTTGGGGGTAGATGGATCTAAGTGGGCACCTATTCCTCTGGTAAACTTGGAAACTTACTTTTCTTTCCATCGTCAATGTACAATGGTGGATCACTCTCATCGCAGGATAGTTCCAATGCATTTGTCATTGAAGCTGCGTGTTGTTTCTTTTCTGCTTCCAGACGCCTCTTTAAAGCAACCTGCTTGGCAACAATGCGTTGTCTCTCGCTGTGTTATAATCAAATAGCAAACAAATACAAAATGATATCCTTACAAAAAGTCATTTATTAGCAGTATATATCCTTAGGAAATATACTAATATTTTTTCAGAGTGGTGTCACAGTGGCACTGAACCTTTATACCATTACATACTAGCCAATTGCAGGTCTTAACAATTTCAGCATCACTCAAGCGGATTATGAAACACAAATTGCTCCCTGCTACTGGCCACTGGAAAGATCAAATGACCAGTTGCTCACGAGTTAGACCGAGGTCCACTGCAGCGATTCAGGTAGTTTTGGGCCTTGCAACTTTATGTAGCAACCTGTCCCGTCTTCTGGCAAGTCGCCACTGATGGCATTCGTTTGAACAATAAATGATGTAAAACATGTCACAGGGAACGACCTGGATCTGGATCACTGAGCGAACCTGGTATTATGCAATGCCCCAGGCACGTCGCAACCGGGGCGTCCATGGCCACCCCACTTTTTTGCAAGGAAAGAAAAAAAGAAGAAGGGGAAAAAAAGAGAAGAAACTGGGGAAAGTGATTGCTTTTCAATAAAATATTGGTCAAAAGTACACACCAAATCGCACCAATACCAATCCTGAGGGAGCACTGCACGAATGTGCGATTTTTTTTTTTACCGTACACATTTTTTTGACCTCATCTTTTTGTTTTTGAGATGCCCAAATAGACCATTTTCCGAAGCTATTTCTAGCAAATATTGCAGTCACTGCGACTCCATTGTTTTCTCGCGTATAACAAATTATGACATGCATCGTGACCTCCCTACTGGCTACCTTTTACTATGGGGCACTGCACGACCGTGCCAAAAAAATTTTGACCGTGCAAAATATTTTGACCTCAACCTCCCACCACTTACGTGAAATTCACGAGGTGACTGCAAAAAGAAATGGGGCAACATTTTTCAACACAAATGGCCGCCCCACTTTTTTGTACCTTGCTACGCCCCTTTATTTAAATCCGCTTATTCAAGTTTGCGAATACTTACCCTACTAAGCTACAGGAATCACAGGTGCAATCTCTGTATTGACATTCTCTGCGATGTCCCTTAAATGGCTTCCTTAAGCCATGATTACGACAACGGCAGCAGAAGCGAAGTTGTTTAACATGTTGTGTGGAGGTGCATAAGGATGGACTGCTATCCGTGTCCTGCATGACAGAATCTCGGCAAAGTTCACTAAAAAAGAGCCTAGACATTTAAATGAGAAAAATAGTAATACACCAAAATACATTGAATCTAACATCAGTGATCAAAATAGTAACTTACCAGGTTATAAATAATAGATATTCTCATAATCATAACTCTAAAACTATAGGCTTAACAGAGTAATTTCTTCTCTTTATTTGTGACTGATAGTGATCAAATGATGGTTTACTAATTGTTAAGTTGTTTGTTAATTTGCTTAAGAACATCGCACATATATATTGTCTTTTTCATCATATTTATGTTCACCTCGCTGTGATTTTTAATCAACAGCCTGTTGGGTAAAACTTACTTGCCTACAAATCAATCAACAGCAGTCAAACGTGAAGGTTTGTGAGCCGGTCACAGGCCTTACTGTTGTTTTTCAATTACCAGGCGCCCGCGTATGATACTGCATTAATGAATCGGAGACGTTTGGTTGGAGCATATCTGACATACATATTCATATTTATGAATATTAATCCAATTAAAAGTTTTTTACTTTCATAAGGCATTGCTGTTGCTATACAGGGTGTATCAAAAAAACACCGCAACACCTTCTGCCAAGAGCAGTGCGATTACAGCAAATCACATATCGCCCTGATATTCTGTTAAGACTACTTCTTGACTATCAAATAGTCAAATTACAGCAATATCGATTATGAATTGGCCGAGATACTCAGGATATAAGTAGGGAAGTGCAAAACACGTTTTACCTCGTTTATCCTGTATTCTTGATTTTCAGGTCAATATTTAGCAAGACACTTTAATAACCCATTGTACTTAAATAATGGGAAACAAACTATTCATTCTGAGAAGAATATGTCATGTTAAAGATAAAATCTGGCTACAACTGGATTCAGTATCATATCATATAAAATAGAGCACATTTGCAATAAATTAGTTGATAGTTAATGACACAGCTTGAAAATCCAAATTACAAATCAGTCGATGCAAATCCCCTCCCTTCTTTCTCTCTTAAATGTAAGTAATAAAATATAAGTATGGTACAACTACATTATTCAAAAGATGAACAAATGAAGTAGTCCAGTAAAGGTAGGAATTGTTTTGTATGAAGCATTCATTGTTAGCAGTGGCGGATCCAGGATTAAAATTTACGGGGCTGACCAAGGTTTTTTTAATTGGCAAAACCGGCAAACAAAATTGCATGGTACAAGTGGCAAATGTACCGACGGAACCTACCTATGCCTCTGAAAAAGGTAAAGTGGTACACAAAAAAGGTATATTGTCAAATTTTACAAGCTGCACCATAATGTCACCATCACAAACTAACTTTGTAATGGTGACATTATGGTGCAGCTCGACCCTCAAAATGCTGTCCTTGTTTCAAGATGCATCGACGAGCACATTCCCGCATGAGAAGCACTACTCGACGTGTCATCCGTGTGCACCTTATTTCCTAAACAGCGTTGGGGATGCAGTTCCTAAGATCGTGGAGATTAGTTGCTGGTGTTGGTAAAATTTGACAAATTTGTACTTTAAAAAAAAAAGTGTTTTCTTGTTTTTTTACATTTCGGGTATTCGGGTACCAAATTTGGTACCCGGGCAGGGCTGTCACCACGCCGGTCGGGTGTAGCCGGCACTCACGCTGGCCGACCGGCACTAAAAAAAAAAAAACCGCACTAAAAAAAATAATTAAAAAAAAGATTTTTCCTTTTTTTTTCTTTTTTTTTCTTCTTTCTATTCTACATGGATAAAATCATTAAACTGCCTCATAAAATAAGAAATTATGTGGCAGGAACCCCCAAATAGGCCAAATTGCATTACAAAAAACCTAAAAAAAACCTAAGCAGGCCCCTGGACCCCGCGCCGTGATCCGCTGCCCTCCGTTCGCTACACTCACTCCGCTCGCCATCAGTAAAATTAGCCGGCACTCAAATTGCCCTGGTGACAGCCCTGTACCCGGGTACCCGAAATAGCGGGCGGGTACCCGGGTATAAGTCACAGCCTTACTTGAGACTTAACATAACCCCCAAAGAAAAAGGCTAATGGTGTAAGGTCTAGAGAGCGAGCAGGCCACTCCGTAGTATGTCCAAGACCAACAACTCTGTTTTTAGGACAAACGATGTAAATCGTGTTTTGCACTTGTATACGTATCTTTAATATCTCAACGAATTCGTAATCGTTATAGCTGTAATTTGACTATGTGATAGCCAAAAAGTAGTCCTAAACAGAATATATAAGTTTTAGAGCAATTAGCAATATGTGATTTGCTGTAATCGTACATCTCTCGGCAAAAAGTGTTGCATGTTTTTTTATACACCTTGTATAATATAATCAAAGCAAATTGTTGTTGATTATTTCAAATCATTCCCTCACATACTATGCAACATCTGCGTGACCATGGCAATGTTCTGCGCCTGTAGTCTTGGAATCATAAATGCAGTGCGTCGCAAGACCGCGAGCACTCTGAGTCTGATCACAACGCTGTGATCGACAATTATTTGTTTTTATTATAATGGAGGTTGAGAAAAATAAATTAAAACGCCTAGCTTCGCGTTGGTCGATAGGCCTACATACAAAATTGTCATTAAATTAAAATCAATCAAGGTTATCCATGTATGTAGCCAGGCCAAGCGGAACAGACTACTATCATGACTATGGGGATTATTCGTACCTGACTGTCTTGTGTCTATTTACCCGGTCTAATTACAGAATTAGGGCCTAGCCTACTCCGTTTGAATGAATGATCGGAAAAACACTCTCATAAAATTATCTTTCACAGCAAGCAAGCTTTAGCCTTTTTTAGGCCCTACAAATTGTTGTAGTATAATTTAAATCAATGAGCAGTAGTGAAAAGTTCGTCTTTTACATTACTTTTTTGTGTGTTCTCAAATTCCTAAGCTAAAAGCTTACGTAGGCCTAGGCCCTAAAAATTGTTATAGTCTATGAAAGTTCCGTCTTTTTCATTACTTTTTTGTATGTTCTCAAATTCATGAAAATGCTAATAACATAACGCTGGTTTACACTGAAATATAATTCATAATTTAACACGATTTTCTTAAAATATTCTTATCTTACCACGCCATAAACTTATACAAACCAAGCTTTCCTCAAACTTAAAAATGTCTTGCGATGATCGATTGATTGATTGATTGATTGATTGATTTATAAAAAAATACTAAAATCCCTCTTCACGAATAGCACCCATTATTTTCTACAGGGTGTCCAATAAAAACGTAACAACAACTTTCTTTATCTCCAATCAATTGTCGTCGCAAGTTTTTTGTTCTTTTGTTTTTATTCGTGGGTTTTTGAGCAACATAAATATATATAAATCATTTCATACCAAAATATCCTTTAAAGCTAACATGTAACATGTAACACAGAAATGTGAGAGAGAGATATTTACAACATGAAAATATATGCACCCATTCAGGAAATAGGGCTGCATATATCCTTCAACTTGTTTTCAAAATTGCTTAGGCCTACTTGTTTTGTGTTATAGAAATAGCTGTTGTCATCTCTAATCTTTGAGTCAATTATACTTTTTAATCTTTCAATATCAGGTTTGCTCTTTAGACACCGATTTTGAAACAAATAATACTTATTATATAAACACATAATTTATCACTATATCTGGAGTGGTTTGAGAACCCTAAAAAAACATCCTTATACGAGGGTCATTCAATAAGTTCTACCTCCTCACTCATAACATCGCTAATATGAATGTCAGCCTCATGACATTTGTCATGATTATTATAGCTCTGAATCATAGCTACACATAGGCCTATAGTAAATCATAATTTATATCTATTTCACCTTTGTTATGATGCAGTCAAAGCCAGAGAGAGATTTTGGACAACGGAAACGGAAAGTTACCTTAAAAATAAATACATGCTTTATGAGGCTTAGAGATTTTGACATTTACAGAGATAAATTGAGACCTACAAGTGACAAATGATAACATTTCTAAGCCTCATACTCCTCTGAAAGGCGTACCACAAGGATCAGTTATTGGACCATTATCACTTTACCATGTACACAGACAGCACCGTTGGAAGACGTCATTGATTTACATGGCCTTGGCATCTAGCGCCACCTGTAAAGAAAGTAATATTCTCATGAGACCATTTTTGCACCATAATGTACATAAGGACCATGTGACTACACTGACAAAATTTCATCGATATAGCTCCTTCACTTCTGTAGCTTAGGCGCTAAAACTTGGACAACCTGTATATCCACCGGTGTATGCCCGGGGTGTATGTCTTGACATAGCCTGTAACAAAAGGAGCAACACGTACATCCGACACCTAGGCCCTATACACTGGTAAAAATAAAAGTAAATTGACAGGTATTTTACGGGCAGCTAGCTGACCATAAAATTCTCCTTCATTTTACATTCGTATATGTTTTGATTGAAAGGGATTCCCGTAAATCTACGGCCAACGGGAATCATACGGGAAAATGCCCGTGTGTTTTAACGGGCATTTTCCCATAAAACGCGTTATTCCCGTAGACAGAAAACGGGCAACAACCCTTAACATTACACACTAAAAAATCTTAAAAATACGTGGTCAAAATTCAACCACAAAAGGGTCATTTTTAACCCCGCTTACGGAGTCAACTATGCACCGACTAAAAAAGGGTCAAATTTGACCCCGGTGATCTAGTCAAAAATTTCACCCAAATTGTGGTTAAAAATGACTATCCTTGGGGTCAAATGACTATATTTCTCTTTTTCTCTCTGACTATATTAGGGTCAAAAAATGACCATATTCAGGGGTCATTTTGATAACGGTATATCCCGATTAGCAAATGACCCCGGAACGTGGTTGAAAATGACTATATTTAGGGTCATATATATTTAGGGTCATTCATGACTAGGGTCATTCATGACTATATTTAGGGTCATTTAAATATGACCCTTTTAGGGGTCATTTCAATATGATGCCAAATGACCCCGACAGTGGTTGATTTAACCACGAATAACATATTTCACTGTTCAACAGTTCAAATTTATTAAAACTTGAACGTTTTTGTGAATTAATATTCTTACTTGCCATTTAATTATGGAATGGTGCATGTTGCAGATCGAATCACTAGATCAAATATATAAATATACAATCCAAAGTGTTAAAAAACCAATATAACCCACCCCCGTGCGCATGTGTGGAATAGTGACACCCATGGGAGTTATTCTTACACCAAGTTTAACACAAGAAATTTAACACCATGAGAAGTGTTACATCAGTTATTCCTATGGTGTTGACCTAACACCAACATTAACACCAGGAGCGTAACACCGGCTCAGTGTTGTAGTTTAACACCGGAGTTTTTGCAGTGTAGGGTCAAAAAATGACCATATTCAGGGGTCATTTTGATAACGGTATATCCCGATTAGCAAATGACCCCGGAACGTGGTTGAAAATGACTATATTTAGGGTCATATATATTTAGGGTCTTTAATGACTAGGTCATTCATGACTATATTTAGGGTCATTTAAATATGACCCTTTTAGGGGTCATTTCAATATGATGCCAAATGACCCCGACAGTGGTTGATTTAACCACGAATCGGGTTAAATAAAACTGACCCCGTAAGAGGGTCAATATTTTGACCCCGTCGTTTTTAGTGTGTACGGGGCCGGGGAAAGCAAAACAAGTTCCAGAGTTTTTACTACCGGTCATTTACCCGGAATTTTGTTTACAGTATAGGTAACCTGCCCGTCCACCTATTCATCCTTTAGCTCGAGATTCGATCAGATAATGCATTCATCAGATGAACAGTCAGTCACTGAAAGCTGAAAAGGTCAAAACCATGATAACCGATCGAGATCATTGCGCATCACACCGAA
Source organism: Ophiura sarsii (assembly GCA_035610835.1). Taxonomy (NCBI): domain Eukaryota; kingdom Metazoa; phylum Echinodermata; class Ophiuroidea; order Amphilepidida; family Ophiuridae; genus Ophiura; species Ophiura sarsii. Next base: position 1,652,982 of record CM069451.1, on the reverse strand, counting down.
CCTCTAGTAAGTTAGTCAATTAAAGGGACAGTGATGCGTTGGAGGCTGGCTGCGCCCTCAATTTGGATAAAACCTGGGATTTGTACACACTAAAAACTCCGGGGTCATTTTTAACCCCGTTGACGGAATCAACTATGCACCGACTAAAAAGGGGTCACAAATAAAATGACACTTTTCGGGGTCATTTTAAAGTAGCTTAAAGTGACCCCGACTGTGTTTAATCACGAATGGGGTCAAATAAAACTGACCCCATAAAAGGGTTGATATTTTGACCCCGGAGTTTTTAGTGCGTACACTTTTACAATTGTATTATGTATGACCTTACATTTGTAAGGCTTCAGAAAAATCATCCCTCTTTGTTCAACAAACCGTCAATTCAAATATTCTGGTCTAGGGCTAAGACAAGAATTTCCCTCTTATACATTTATGGATATGTAGTACCTAGCCTACTGTATAATTGCTGCTGTTTCTTCTTTCTTCTGGGAACAGACCTTATGGCTCAGTAACCCGTCGTGGACCAATTTTGACCAAATTTGGTTAAGTATAGTAGTCTACCAAAATTTAGTCAAAAGTACTTTTGGATGACCCAAGAGACCTATAATAGGCCTAATACACTCTCAGCAAAAATGGTTCGGAAAGGGTTCTTTGAGTAAGCTCCGGGTTCGATGTAGAACCTTCTGCACTCAAGGAACCTGTAATGGTTCTAAGAAGGATACAAATGGTTCCAAACCCAGAATGAAAGGTTCTTCCTGAGTCAATGGTTCCTTATAGAACCCTAAAATGCGAAAAAAGGGTTCCATGAAAATCTGTGAGAGTTCTTTATAATGACTTGCACTTCAGAACTATTTGACACACGGGTCCCAGCCAACATCGACCGTGGGCACACAGTAGGCCCTCATGGGACCCTTAATATTTTGTCCACTTTGGCCCGTATTAACACCATGGAAAGTAGATTTCGTAGATTTTTATATCCATTATATTAACGTGATTAATTCAAGACGTCACTCACTTAGTGATTGTTCACAAACCAGATACATGCATTATATTAATGAAGTAAATTGGAAAAGTATGCAAACAGCAAAATAAAATGGTGCTTGAAACAATTTTCTAAATATTCCTGAAGAATCCTAAGGGTTCTATAATAACAAAACTGAAGAACTTTTTTTTGTTCTTTAAAGAACCTTTCAAGAGGGTTCTTTAACCCTGAAGAACCCCCAGGGTTCCATATAGAGGACAAAACCGAAGAACCTGTTTTTTGGTTCTTTAAATAACCTTTCAAGAGGGTTCTTTAACCCTGAAGAACCCTCAGGGTTCCATATAGAGGACAAAACTGAAGAACCTTTTTTGGTTCTTTAAAGAACCTTTCAAGAGGGTTCTTTAACCCTGAAGAACCCGTAGGGTTCCATATAGAGGACAAAGCTGAAGAACCTTTTTGGTTCTTTAAAAAGGCGTTCTCCGAGGTAATACTCTTGCTCCGTATCTTTTCATAATAGTGCTGGATTACTGCATGCGAACTGCCATAGAAGGCAGAGAGGAAGTCCTAGGTTTTACAGTCAACCCCAGTCGCAGCCGCAGAGTTGGACCACTGATGGTAACAGATCTGGATTTCGCTGATGACATAGCACTAGCGACGGACACTGCTGGCCAGGCGCAAAAACTCTTGGAAAGAGTAGAAATGGCAGCTCTAAGTGTTGGCCTCCACATGAACGCCAAGAAAACAAAATACATGGTGTTTAACCAACAGGATCAGGTGACCATTAAAACTACCGATGGAATCAGTCTGGAATTAGTCAAAGACTTTAAATATCTGGGATCCTGGACATCGAGCAGGATGCAAGATATCAAAACAAGGAAGGCACTATAGCATGGAAGGCGTGTAATAAGCTCAACAAGATATGGAGATCCAACCTACCAAGATCAACACAAATTAAGTTATTCCAAGCTACAGTGGAAAGCAATCTTCTCTATGGCTCAGAAACATGGACAGTAACAACTAAAGTTCGAAAGCTATTGGATGGATGTTACGCCAGGCTTCTTAGATCAGCCCTTGATATTAGTTGGAGGTTACACATCACCAACAAAGAACTTTATAGTGATCTTCCTAGAGTTAGTGAAAGAATCAAGAAGAGGCGACTACAGTTTGCTGGACACTGTGTCAGACGTTCTGGGGATGTGATATCAGACCTAGTTATTTGGAAACCAGTTCATGGCAAAAGAAATGCTGGACGACCGATGTTAAGCTATGTGGATATTCTATGTCAGGACACTGGACAAACACCTGCTGAGATAAAGACCTGCATGGAAGATAGGCGTGTCTGGAGAGCCATCGTTAATGCCCGACAGAAGTCGGCGGAGTGAGTGAGTGAGTGAGTGAGTGAGTGAAAGAGCCCGGGGAAAGAACCTTTCAAGAGGGTTCTTCAATGAAATGGTTCTTGGGAAGAACCCATGAGGGTTCCATATGGAGGACAACGTAAGGAACCATTTTATGGTTCTAAGTTGAACCTTTTTTGCTGAGAGTGTCCATAGCTCAGTAACCCGTAGACCAATTTTGACTACATTTGGTCAAAAGTATGTCTAAGGTGCAGTGGCGTAACAGCCGGGGGGGGGGGGGGGGGGGGGGGGGGGGGGCAGGGGGGGGGGGGCACAGTGCCCCCCCCCTGAAGGTGCTCAGCAGGAAAATTCAAACCTACCCACCAGGAAAAATGGGGGGAAGGGAAAAGAGGAAAAGAAGGGGGAAAGGGAAAGAAAAGAGAGAGAGAAAGGAAAAAGGGAGGAAAAAGAAAACGGAAAAGGAGAAAAAAAGGGGAAAGAAAGAAAAGAAGAAAGGAAAAGAAAGAACGAAAGAAAATTTTGCAGTACAAAAAGCACAACAGTCAAGAAATTGTTGACTGTTGTGTTTTTTGTACTGGGAAATTTTGTGACCGTGCGAAATTTTGTGACCGTGCGAAATTTTGTGACCCCCCCCCCATCAACCACCAAACTTGGCAACTTACCCTTGCTTCATATAAGCGGTCTTCATGAATAGAGAGGTCATTGGAGAATTCAAGGGGGAAATGTAACCGGACTTGTTGAATGTTGTGCAGTTTGATGAGACAAAAAAAAGTCAATGATGACATCATAGGGGGTCTATGGCTGTTTCAGGAATAGGGGTCAAAGGTCACACAGGGGTTTCTAGATGTCATTGGAGAATACAGGGAAAATTAAGATATTTTCTTATGTCAACCAAACTTAATGCGTGTTGTGCAGTTTGACATGTTTGATGAGGACAAGAAAAAAGTCAATTATGACATCCATGTCAAAGGTCAACAAAGCCAACTTTTACTTAGTTTTTTTCTTCAAAAAACAAGGTCTTAATGTTTCTTCTGCTTCTTTCTTTCTTGCCAACCCATCTACAAAATGCTTCTTCTCCTACAGACTACGTGCTACGATCACCAGCTTTTCACTTTAAAATGCCCTTGCTCCTTAGTGAAATGACCTAGGACCGTCAGTATCGGTCATTATTGGTAAACTCCGTTCCATATAGGGCATTAACTCCTAGACATTTTCAGCCAGTCTCAATTTGACATAACTTTCAAGTGAATGCAGATAAGTACCACTGGTTCTAAACGTATTATAAACACTATAGTGATCTCAATTGAATTACGAATGATAAAGCCCGATGGATGTTATGCTATGAAAAAGGCCATCCACGTGTCGGCCACATTTGCGGGAACTAATGTCTGTTTCCGAATTTAAAAAGACCAACACCAACCTATCTAAATATGTGGCCAACACACATGTTGATGGATACTGGTTTAAATAACCCGCTAAAAGTATAGGTAATTATTTGAACAGTAACACTTGTTTTGAAGGTCGTGTATTGAATTGATCTGAACAACGGGAACGAGAAATCTTTGTTACAGGCACGCATGAGTGATGTAAATTCCCTCCATTGGAATTGGATCAGGGGTATGTCACTGAGCTTGCCGATCGGGTCCACTTTTAAATTGAACTTAGTCAGCATAGAATTGGGGGCGCTATACCGATCAGGCGTGATGATTGTAGCAGACGACGCAACGCTGGCCACGCGTCTCTCAGACGACCCAATTTGGCAACGGGAGTGCACCATTTTGAATTATTTTTAACAGTCATCGCCCGGTTAACGATAAAAATCCTTTTAATTATGATGTATTTGTCAAAATGATAGTTTAAAATTCGCGATTACGTGTTATTCACTACGAATTCAAAATTTAGGTTTCGCGTGGCCACCGTCGTCTGTTTAAATCTACAGCGCCCCCAAACCTATGCTGACTAACATGCCGTTTAACCTGCCGTTAAACCTGGTTAAACATTGTTAAACGCGTTAAACGCCGGTCACGGACGCATTCCGGACGATTACTATAATTTATTCAAATATGCAAAAGGTCCGTTTTCGTTACGTACGTTGGTATACTACTTTCCTATCCCAAAGTTAATAGTATCCCTGATTGGATCCATAACCCAAATCTTGTAAACATCAATTTTCACCAGCTGGAGTCGAAAAGAATTAATCCGACAGTGTCTACAGCTGACATAATTATACAATAGATGATATTTCCCAATCAGTGCAGTCAAGTGAACCATTGATCGAACGTGTGTACACACACCTTTACGTCGATATAGTAACCAATATCAAGTTTCCTGCAGTTCTCCAAGAAGAACGACACTATCCATGGTAAGCTTCTTTATTTAAATGGTTTACATGTAAGATTTCTTAATGTCTACTTTACTAGATATAGGGGTTAATTCAGTGATTAAAGTGTCAAACTAGTCTCAATAATATATCTCTGAATCCTAGTCTCAATAGATAGTCTACAGACTGTAACAAAAAAAGTTATACAATCGCAATTTTATTTTTAATTCAATGTTTAAATCATGCAATGTCAAAATCTCTTACTCTCTGTGTTAAGCTCCGTTTTGGCTACCAGAATCATTTTAGTTGGTCTTTTTAACTACTTGCTTTTAAAATTTATGACTAATTTACTAAGTCGTCTAGAAATCGGGTTGGGCCACTTTCACAATAATATCATACAATATTGCTTGTATAAATTAAATGGTTAGGGTATCATGCAAGGAACATTAAAGAGAACAATATAATTATTTTTCAAATAGTTTTATTTCATTTGCATAAATAAATTCATAAAATAAATAAACTATATTTGTAAAGACCTAACCTTTCTTTGTAATACTTTTAACCACTTGAAACGAACCATTGTTGTCTAACAAGAGCGCTCTACTGCTATGCTCCTAGTTCGATTCCATTTATATTCATCCCAGTGATTTTACCATTGATTAAACCAAAGTGGCCCAGGTGATTTCAGGACTACTTTAGACAATTCATCATATCTCTGCTTACCGAGCATCGATTCAGGGATACTATTAATTTTGGGATAGGAAAGTCGTATACTAACGTAGCGAAAACGGTCCTTTTGAATATTTGAATAAATTATGATAATCGTCTGGAATGCGTCGGTGACCGGCGAGGTTAGTCAGCATAGAATTGATGGCGCTGTGCACGCGGTAGATTTACACACAGCTTGCTTAAACAGCTTGCTGTCAAAAAATGATACTGACACTGCAATACACTGGAGTTGGTTATCCAACTCCAGCGTTTTTGGATGAAATAATTTAGTTCCAACGTGTGATGAATTTTATGGGGTCATATAATCAAAATCCCGGGCAAAATCCATTGTTACATTGAAAACAATGGAAATTCAAAATTAACGGCCGTTCGTGCCTACCATCGTCTGCTACAATCACGCCTTATCAGTATAGCGCCACCAATTCTATGCTGACTGTATTCGAATTTAAAAGTGGACCCGATCGGCAAGCTCACTGGCATACCCCTGATCGGTTGTCATGAAACAAAGCTTATTCGAAAGCTAAGAAAATTCATCTTGCACGCCATTAAAACTCGAAACAGAAATTCCACGGGAGATATTTTTAATATTTTGTTCAAAACTGTATAACTTTTTTTGTTAAACTGTGTTCGTCACGGAAATTAGACGATGGATTAGACTGGTTTATCAGAAGGGGGAGGTGTCTTGACACCTCCCTGATCAAAATCATAAAAAATTGTGCGGAAAGCTTTATTTATTTCGATTTCATATCACTTTTACTTTGGAAATGACTTTCATGGGAACTTAGCTTTAGTTATGAGGATCATTAACATGATTAGATGTTAAGGGAGACCTCTGGAAATCAAATCAATGCTCTAAAGTGGACAGGGTATTATTAACTGTCAATGGTATTTTATAGACCAAAAGTTAGTAATGTCACCATATAGGCACAGATTATAATATGCAGAACCAAGAAAAATGTTATAATTAAGAGCAGCTAGGAAAGTATTTTTTCTTCTATTATCACACAGCGTTCCCTGTTTATTATCTCTTCAGATGGGTGATCGTCTGGTACTGGAAGTCCACCGGCTATCTCCCCGGTCTAGACCTGCGTCCTCATCCCAAGCATGGATTGCTAAAGCTGAGACAATCTTGACCAGTGCAAAACATGGAAGGGGAATCAGTGAAAGGGGGGATGAGGGTCAAGAGAAATGCATCCAGTTGGCGGATGTGACGTCACTCATGCTCTTATCGGCGGCTGCTGGGAAATTCTGCGATTCGGGTAAGGATAATCGTGATGCTGTTAACCCGGATTCTCCACCATTTATAATGTTGGTTATTATCAATAGGGTTTAGTTATTTAATAGGTCCTGCGTTGGTTGATAAAAAGTAAATGGACAAGAAAGCTAAGTTAAAATACATTTATGTTGTATATAAGTTCATCGGTTTTGTTAAGGTGAATAAGGCAGTAACATACATGTATATATTCATCAAAACCAGTACAGTGACTGAGACGAGTAATTAGAACCAACGTTTCATCATGACCTGGTCAGTTAGATCATGGACATAGCATGGTCAGATGTATCAAAATTGTGATCCACTACCAATGAACCAGTGATTCCCAAATTGCGAGACAGAGTGTTGCCAGATTCTTAGGTCAATTGCAGGGGTGAATTGTAGAGATAACCCAACATGTAGGTGCCCTCGTCCCGGTTCGTTAATAAGTTGCTCTTGTCTTATCCATATCGCTTCCTGGGTCCATCATTTTACATTTATGACTACAAAGTACATTAATCAACCTATTCATATCGTTAACTTCAGAACTTTCTACAGAAGAGCGTTCCGAGTTATTGGCAACTACTAACTCTGCAATTGATATGCTCATGAACACATTGCTCCATCAGCCTTCTATACAACAAGGTAGTCTATCACGTCTCTTTATTCATGTATTATGTTAGTCATTTATAATTTGTGTCTTGATCTTCATGATTTCAGTCTACATGATCTTAATCTGAATATATTATATTTAATACAATTTGTAAACCTTGAATTGCAATTCAAATGTTGTTGTTAGTACCGTCATTTAATTGTTCTAGAATATTCTCCTTTAAAGCCATGTAAAGTGGTTGGTTCATTTCTTTTCTCATGCAAGTGTAAGCGAATGGTATAACACACAATGAACATAAATCTTGAGTTTTTGACGAAATAGCGATCTCCAAACTTGTTTTTATAGATTAAAAAGCAAAACCAAAATATATGAAGTTCTTTCTTACTATATCAATATTACATACATCGTTTTGTTGTTATACATTATTGGGCGCCAAGTGCACATGATCATAATGTACATGTATTTCTACAAACCTAAAAATTAGGTCAAAAAGATAGTAACGTATTCCTTAAAATATGAGGTTTTTTAATCATGGATGGTCCCCATCGCTCTTAAGTGGACGTATGAACATTCCTGGATATCATTACAATTCAATATAATACAAATGATATACATACAGTTAAGCCCACAATTATTCATATCCTTTGAAAAATATGAGTTGTAAATTGCTGGAGTGGTGGAATTTTCGCTTTACACAAAAGACAGTTAGTTTGCAAGTACAAATCAATATATTTGAGCTCAACATTCTTTGCATAACAATAGAATCGAACAAGAATTGTGTTTTTATGCCTGTCCAAAATTATTCATACCCCATACCAAGTCTTAGGATTGAAGCCATTTTTGGTGATAATACACATGTTGTTGACATTCCAAACGTTCTTTATATTGTGTGATAGGTATTTATATTGTCATGCAATTATTTCATGATGTGTGCATACGATGTAGATGCATTACAAATGTGTCCTTGAATGTACAGTGAGGGATATTATAGGACAACACTCTAGCTCTAACTCTCTAGCATGGCGAAGAAGACCAAAGAACTCAGTGAGGACCTTTGTGTGTGCATATTGTAAATACTCACAAATAGGGGAAAGGCTACAAAGCTATTTCGAAACAATTCTAAGTGCCAGATTCCACCATACAAAGCATAATTAGGAAAAACAAGACGTTCAACTCAAAAACCTTGAAGGACGGTGTCCCCTTGTTTGACAATGCTCTCCTGAACAACCTTGTTGAGTCTTGGACCAAGATATTAAGGCAGACACTCCAGCAGACATTGTACACGAGAGTTCTCCATGGACTACGACCAAGAAAGACTCTACTTCTGAAAAAGAGACAAAGAGAAACTCGTCTAGCATTTGCAAGAGCACTTCTGGACAAAGATCCAAGCTTTTGTTCCTCAGTATTGGGGTTGGCTAACATGCAAGATGAGTTTCTCTGTGTCTCTTTTCAGGAGAAGAGTTTTTCTTATCGGCCTCCATGGAGACCTCTCATGTGCAATGTCTGCTGGATTGTCTGCCATGATATCTTGGTCCAAGAATTACCAAGGTTATTCAGGAGAGCATTGATGGTGATCTGTGGATTTTTGTTGGCATTAGTGCCGGCCAGAATCAACCATACAAAGCATAATTAGGAAGAACAAGAAGTTCAACTCAGTAAAAAACATTGAAGAACGCAGTCGGAAGCAAGAATAGTATTGCGATGGAATTGTTTCGAAATAGCTCTGCAGCCTTTCCCCTCTTAATGAGCATACACAATATGCACAAAAAAGGTCCTCACTGAGTTATTTGATCTTCTTCGCCATGCTGACAAAGAGTTATGTCCTATAACATCCTTCACTGTACATTCACTAGGACACATTTATAATGCATCTACATTGTATGCAGACATCATGGAATAATTTTGCATGACAATATAAAAGCCTATCACATAATATAAAGAATGTTTGGAATGTCAAAAACATGTGTATTATCACAAAAATGGCCTCAATCCTGAGACTTGGCATGGGGTTTGAATAATTTTGGACAGGCATAAAAACACAGTTCTTGTTCAATTCTATTGTTATGCAAAAAATGTTGAGCCCAAATATATTGATTTGTACTTGCAAACTAATTGTCTTTAGTGTAAAGCGAAAGTTCCACCACTCCAGTTGGTATTGATATGAGTAAAACGCAAAAAACTCATATTTTTCAAAGGGTATGAACAATTGTGGGCTTAACTGTATGATTGCACGTGTTCCATTTATCAGAAAATCTCCCTGCAACAAAATTGGCCCGTGGAGATGATCTTGTGGGACACCACTTTGAACAGACAGGAGAACTATTGAATAGCACGAACAGCAGCAAACTGTCTGATGCTCAATCGTCATTTGATTCAAGCTGTGAAGTATTTCGGTAAGTTCAGGAAGCCTATACAAATACTGTACATACATGTACATGTTGCCAAGCCTAATAGGCATACACTGTACATATGTTGCCAAGCCTGTCAGGCTGCGTATATTGCCAAGCCCGCCAGGCCTACACTGTACATATTTTGCCAAGCCGGTCAGGCCTACACTTTATCAGTAGTTTTCGTCACAAAGTAATGTCACTCATTCTATCCGATTGACAACGTTTTACTGCTGAAACAGTTCAAGAAAACACCTCATGACGCAACAGCTGTATTTTCAATAAGAAAGGTGTACTTAAGGTCCCAAATACTAGTTTACCATATCGTCGATATTGGTACGATTTTACTGATCCAGTATCGGTCGATACTGGAATACCAAAGTGTTCGGGTGATACTGGTACACATGCTACCAGTAGTGATTTGTCCCAGTATTGACATATAATGGTACACAATCTTGTTCCAGTTCCAGTATCGCCCGATACTGGAACACTTGACTTTCCAGATTCTGACCTAAAGTACACTTTCCCGATACTTAATAGTTATCAACTTATATATGATCCAGATAGTTCTGTATCCGAGTCATTCGTGTTCCTCATTGCATTGGTGTATTCCACCGATTCTGAAGAAAAAACATGTTAGATGTCTGTAGTTTTGAATTAGTTGGCTGCTATTTCGATGACGCCTGATGGATTTTGTCCTATATATTCATAGTCTAATTAGCCTAAGTCCTACTACTAAATCTTTTTCTGAGCAGTAAAAGAATAGGAAACAACGTTTTAGTTCTATCTATTAAGATGCATTCCTGGATTAAAATTAATGTACTGAGCGCTTTTGACCTTATTGATCTGTTTAATCCTCATCAACATCAGATCCTGCGAGTCTACTAGACACGAGGAAGATGCTATTTTTCCTGGTGGATCTCGACACCTCAAACCAAGCATAGCAACAAGCACACCAAGTACAATTAGCTACGACTCTGGAGATATTTCAGCCATACGGAATATTGAGAATATTGATACTGCTCATGATAGTGGAGTTGCTTGGTAAGATATTGCTGTAAGATCTTCACATGCTATTTATTACGGCTTTAGGTCAAGGAAACAAAACTGCTCAAATTGATTTGTTCCCAAACAATTTGTTTACATTTTTTTACGGAACCCTAGCCTTCCTCAAAGCCACAAATCGCTACAACTGCTGGCTGCTGGTACCGCGTGCTTGAATGGGTCTATATATCGTGGCACGGTCCGGCGGCATGTCAAATGGTCTCGAAAAGGTTAACTTTTTCGAACTCCCCGTTTGCGCAATCAGTTTAGGCGTCTTGCACAGTTAGGCGTCTTTCTCGATTTCTACACCAACGGCCCGGGTTCAATCCCCGGCGCTGCCGGGCGAAGAGCGATTTTCCCCACAAATTTGATCCGTTTTTCTCCCCTGGTAGTTTAATTGTCAAAAACATGCCCAGGGAGAATCTTTTATTTTTGGATTTTTGATATTGCTGAAAACTTGTTTAACATTTTTAGAAGGTTTATAGCCCAATCAGATTATTGGACTAGAAGTGAACTAAGTATACAAATATTTTGAACAAACATGCATTTGATATTTTCCAAATGACGAATTGCATCGTATAATTTATATGAAATTACAGGTATAAATTCAGCAACACATAAAAATAGACAAAAATGATCGTCTGCCCCAATCAACAGCATCTGTTTTTCAAAAAACGAAACCTCTTCTAATATAAGACGGGTGTTTGCTATATTTACCATCTTACGATAATGTCTAGCATTATTCGTTATACAGCCTTAACAATGTACAGGGTGTATCAACAACAACAACCGCAACACTTTTTGCCAAGAGCAGTCCGGGAGAGCAGTGCGATTACGGCAAATCACATATCGCACTGAAACATAGATATTCTGTTAAGACTTCTTCGTGGCTATCAAATAGGCAGCTTGAAAATCCAAATGATGAAGTCTGTTGATGCAAATCCCCTCCCCTCTTTCTCTCTTAAATGTAAGTAATAAAATATAAGTAGGATACAATATTCAAAAGATGAACAATTGAAGTAGTCCAGTAAAGGTAGGAATTGTTTGGATTTGTGATGGTGACATTATGGTGCAACTCGACTCTCAAAATGCTGTCCTTGTTTCAAGACGCATCGACGAGCACATTCCCGCATAAGAAGCATTACTCGACGTGTCATCCGTGTGCACCTTATTCCCTAAACAGCGTTGGTGATGCAGTTCCTAAGACCCCAAATAAAAAGGCTAATTGTGTAAGGTCTAGAGAGCGAGCAGGCCACTCCGAAGCATGTCCAAGACCAACAACTCTGTTTATAGGACGAACGATGTAAATCGTGTTTTGCACTTGTCTACTTATATATTTAATATCTCAGCGAATTCGAAATCGTTATCGCTGTAATTTGACTATTTGATAGCCAAGAATTAGTCCTAACAGAATATCTAAGTTTTAGGGCGATACGTGATTTTCTGTAATCGTATAACTCTCAGCAAAAAGTGTTGCGGTGTTTTTTTATACACCCTGTATATCAGCCTGTTTTACTGCTTTCACTGTATTTTAGTGTATCGCCACCGTTTGACTCTCATTCACGAAGTAGTCCGGACCAGGAGGATTTAATGGATAAGGTCAGATTGATGAAGAAATGCGTCGACCGTAAACTACAAGAGGCTATACTTAATGCATCGACCTCGCCACCAACATCAGAACATTCAGAAAGTAAATATGAATTTCGTTGTTCAACACTTTTATAGTTTTTATATTGATGTTTTGATCATTTTTGTATGTAATGGCGTGACGTAGTACAATTGTCGAAGTATGTAAGCTATAATAATTGCCCTTAAAACGACATCAACTTAAAACAGAGGAAGTGAGAAGATCTTCAAAAGTCCCTCAAGTAGAAGTTTCTACATCAAATTCCTTGTGATTACGTCTGAAAAAAATGTCTCTACTTTTATCTCCTTCAAGATTCCCCCTCGGATTCGGTCGGATCCTCACAAAGCCCCATTTCGGCTCACTTAGAGCAGGAGCTTCGGAGAAGCCATGTAGAGGAATCATCTCGTGGTATAGATTCACATCCAATGAAAGATCTGCTAGTTGAAAGAGCTTTGGCAAGTATAGAGTATAGTGAAAAAGTGTTTTACAATGTAAGTCTCTATAAATCATGATAACGGGAACTAAACATAAGCCACTTCATTTTGTGTAGGGCCTAAAATGTTTACAGTTGTCATTTTATACATCGTAGTACATTTTCCAGTTCCAACGTTTCCATGCATTATATTTTCGGTCAATAACCACGGTTCATTGCACGAGTTTCACGTTTTTCACCTTACCGCGGTGCATTTCACAGTTTTCACCAACTGCATTTATTATTTCACGATATAGTGGATTCAAGAGACAAAAAGCAATGGAAATTGACAGGACAGAGAAAAAATATTTTTCTCTCTGGGAACCTTTTTGCTAGGTGATTTATTTTCTGCGAGATTATTACTAAAACAGCTTATTTTAAGTGCTCATCTAGCCAGAGATGCCTTGATGCGACCCATGATTTCTTCCTGGGAACCCCGTTCCCGCGTTCCCGTGTGTCATCTGAGCTCAACTGCGCTTTAGAGTTAGAGGGCCATGGATAAATTGATTGCGGGATGAGGTTTTTTTAAAACATTTTATTGCCATATTATAAGTTTGTGATTTTGTTTATACTTGTACTTGGCAGCTATCGGAGACAGTTCAAGTGTTGCAGAGAGAGGTCGAGCAGTTAAGAACTAAAATGAAGAACAAGGTTGGTGGATTTCGTATGCCGTTCTTCCGTTCGTTTGAAGGGGCCTTTGAAAGTTGTTAAATAGTAATAGTATAGTGAGTCGAGTAACCGAGGAGGATACAGTTCTTTATTCTGTTTATATTTTCTTTATTTCGTAGAAAATATTGCATACAATTACGTTGAATCTTGATTTTCAACAAATCAGTTGAACGTGCGACTATCTCTCACTGTGTTTAAGATGAACTGTTTTAAATCTTCATTCATAAATTACATTATATCGTTCGTAAGCCACGCCCAAATCTTCTTATCAGCACTGTGATTGGCCAATACTCCAGCCATAATAAATGCCTTAACCTGTAACCTGATTGGTCCATATAACGCAAAACAGAGTAAGATCTTTGATTGACAGTCGATTAGGGGTTCCCCGGTAATCTGAAATAACCGCAATGCTTCAAAACAGCTGGTTTAGATTAGAGGTTGTGAAAAACAACCGAATCCAAAAGATATTCCCATAAAATCATATATTCGAGTGCTTGGAGCGCAGATGTCTTAAGTGCATTTTGTTCATTTTGAGAAAAACGTGTTTGAAAACTAGAAACTCTGTGTCGGGCAATGGGGAATTTGAAGTTGCCATCCAATTTTCACCATCAAAAGATACATTTGCAGGCTAGCTTATGTGTGCATTAACTTGAGAATGTCAAAGTGTTTTCATATTATGCAAAATCTCAAATTCATCAAAAGTGCACTTAAGACATCTGCGCTCCAAGCACTCGATATGTTACAACTTTATAAAATCAGTAATTTTTTATTTTCTTCAATCCCTATAGGACAAAGTAACCTTCAGTATGAATGACTCTGAAGTACAGACAAGTCCTTGTTGGCACTCGGATGACGATTTAGCAGATTTGGGGTAGGTTATCAGTGGTGGCGGAAGCAACAAATAGAGAGGGGGACTAGCCTAATTGTTGACACATGTGGAAGCGCGCAAATCTTTTCATTCTTAAATTAAATGGTTCAGAAAAACGTTCCTGAAGCCATCTTGCGTGACAATCGAGCGTATTGAAGCTTAAAATTGATAACAATTTAAAGTTATTCGGGCAAAATATGGCAAATTTAAGACAGTATGACGTTAACAACACGTTAATTTGAAATACATTTTTGGTCGTATCTGAAAGTCGTATCTGAGATTCACAAGGCTCAGTGAATAAAGGCTATTGTTATTATCAACATAATTTATAGTTACAATAAAAGTGCCAATGTAGGTACTTCGGGATACTCAAAGTTTGATTTTGATTAAAAATATGTTGCCATTGAAAGATCTATTTGACGGACATACCAAAGTTTATTTAATGTTGAGTTGACAGAATTTTATGATGGCATTGATGAGAGTTACAGTGACTATGAGTATGAAAAGTGCATTATCACAGTGTATAAAAGGACATTTCTTACACCTTGATGTAATTGTGCACAATTAATGCTTTGCATAATGTTTTTCTTCGACCATACAGATGGCATGAGAAAGCCTCCGATCTATTCCATTATTCCTTCGATGACAGTATCAGTCTTCTACCAGGTGTTGTATTAAGTCAACCCACAAGTCCTCGTCGATCATGTCCGGGATCTTTACCTGATCCTGTGAGTCCAACAGGGTCCATGCAGAAGAAGACTAGCGCTCGTAGAAAACTGCAAGTGCCAACCCCTCTGAAAGGTATGTTTTTCTTTGCAACTTTTGCTTCTGCGTAATAATAGCAGTTGTAGACTCATAAATATATCGCTGGGGGATTTAGTAGTGAGGGACGTCTCCTTTCATTCCATCCGTGGGGATGGAGACGTGGATACGGTTCAGGATGGCACTTTGGATGGTGCATTCGGTAACACAGTGAGCATGCGTGAAAGAATGCTAAATTACCACATTACCACATTATGAGTTTTGGCGGCAAATTAGCAACACTTCTTCAACAAAAGTGGGGGAAAAAGGCAACAGAATATTTGGGTTATAATCATGACAATCTTAACATTATAACTGTTTCATACCAAGCCCGTTGGAAGTATATTTATGATGGGGGTGCTGTACATTTGGCGGGGTTAAGAGGCCGGAGCCCCCTGAAGCTGTTGGGTTTTAGCATATTTGAATTGCCTTGTAAAGCTTCCCTTGCTATGGATTATTACATTAATTTCTGATAAACTTACATCGACTTAATTGGTTCCAGTTTTTTAACTAAAATGGTCCAGAAAAAGTTCCTGTGGGCGAATTACATGTAGTTTGAATGTTTCATTATTCATGCTGAACAAGGTCTTGTTAAGCTTGAATAATGAAATATTTAAACTAATTCGCGCAGCGCGCAAAAATTGGGACTATTAACACTAAAAAGCAGTAGCGTAGCCAGGGTGTGCAAAGGGGGGGGGGGGGGGGGGGGGGGGGGCAGAATGTAAAGGAAAAGGAAGACCGGCAAATTAGTTGAAAAATTGCAGTTTTTCACGCCGGTCGGTATGGGGACGCAATGCCTCTACCCCACTACCCCCACACACTGTCACACACACTTTCAAAAATCTTAAAATCTTAGGGGGGCACATCCCTTAAATAACGTGGGGGTGCTGAATCACCTCACTTCCAACGGGCTTGTTTCATACCAGTCATACGAAGTAGCTTTTTATTCGCATATCGATATAGTAGGGATATAACATTCCAACGATTTTGCATTGTTTTCGTGTCGTTTTTCATTTCACATAGACTATCCCTCTTTACTCCATATTTACGAATAATTTACAGTTATTATATCTATTTTCAGCTGCAAACTATTTGTCTATTAACGTCAGCGACGATGAAGATGAGGACAAGGTCAAGTTTGACAGCACGCTGTGTTGTCCCGATCTCTTCGGATGCTGCAGAACAATCTGATCAACTGTAAAGAAAGGAAAAAGTGAACTTAAAGCTCATGACATACTACCCAATCGCTCGGAGCGATTTGCCGCTGACGATCCTTATTTGGTAAATAGCATTCTTTATAAGGTGCGTAAGCGACAAATCGCGTCGC
This sequence comes from Ophiura sarsii, assembly GCA_035610835.1. Taxonomy (NCBI): domain Eukaryota; kingdom Metazoa; phylum Echinodermata; class Ophiuroidea; order Amphilepidida; family Ophiuridae; genus Ophiura; species Ophiura sarsii. Next base: position 1,636,542 of record CM069451.1, on the reverse strand, counting down.
GCGATTGTGTAGTATGTCATAAACTTTAAGCGACGAGGAAAAAACCCGGCCGACATTTTTTTTCGAATTTTCAAAACTAACCAAAAAAAGAACAATTTTGGGAACCTTTTTTTAAAAATTGTTTTAAAATTTCGAACATTGTTGCAAATTCATTCAAAATACCCGAAATGTTTGGGGAAAACGCTTGACCAACCGACCCTACCTGAAAGTCCGTTTACCCGTAGAACAATTTTGTTCGTCGCCTAAGTATATAGAACTCTCGGTGATGACCTTTAACACTTTCCATGCGGCAGGCGTCTGCAGACGACATTCCAAAACATCACAAATTGTTTTAAAAATGTCACAATTATTGAATTTCATTACCATAATTGGAATCACCATGAGAAATGTATTGAAGTAAGTACAAACATGCCTATTATTGGTTCAGTAATGCTTTTGGATTAGACCTTGAAAGCTGGGGGAAAGTTTCTAAAAAAAAATCTGTTTTGTATAGTAAAACCAATAGCCGCGTGAAAAGTGTTAAAATTATATATTTTTTGCCCATATCTTACGTTGCTCTGAGTTATTGGTTGCTGCGGAGTAACTGAACATTATGACCCGATCAACTATAAAGGACAAATTGCATAAAATGCTAAACTCTCAGTCTCAGAGATGAAACTATTCTGTTTTGTTTTGTATCTTATTTTCATACTTTTTCATTTTTGATGTTTGATACCCGGTACAGAGGTTCTAATTATATCAATGTACACACCAACGAAAACAAATTAAATTGTTAGGTTGTGGTTTATCAATTATAATTAAGTAATTTTACATATTTCATTAAATGTTGTTAGCCAAATGTTTCCGGCTATTCACCAGAAATGTATTTCCATATTTATACATGTTTTATGTACAAATTATTTCATTTATCATGATATAAAAAGAGTTAGATTTACATTCTGTTTACGTTGCATACGTTACTGTATGATTTTACAAGTTTTATAAGATGAATTTGTGAATCCCGTGAAGCAACGAGTATTAATGTCTCAATTATCAGAATTTTAAAACATGCTTAGTTGGAAAAGGCATTTTTTGATGTTTAACGACATGTTTAAAGTGATACGCAATACAAAATGCTTCAAACCCCGCCAGGGCCCTTGGAAGTATATTTTTGATGGGGGTGCTGTAAATTTGTAAGTCTTCACCACTTCGGCGTGGGGTCCGGGGCGAAGCCCTTGGCGGGAGTTCAGGGGGCAGAGCAATGGTGCATCCAGGACTGTTCTGATTGGGGGGCGGGGGGGGCAAAAAAACCCTAAAGCCATCTTGTTGATCTTAAATATTAAAACGTTGAACCGAAAAAATTGTGAGTTTAACACTTAAAAGGTGATGTTTTAACGTCCCCGCATAATATTTAGGGTATTTGGTGTGGTTGGAGCGCCATTGTAATATTAAAACCTCTAGAAAACATGTGCGCGGAGCGCGTAAAATTTTGAGCTTGTTCAGCTTAAATAATGAAATATTGAAATTAATACGCGCGAAGCGCGCAAAAATTGGCATTGCTAACACTTAAATGGTCCAGTATGATATTTTTAACGCCCCCACATAATATCGAGAATATTTTGGTATGGTTTGAGGGCCATTATAATGTTAAAACCTGTAGAAAATCTGCGCGTGGAGCGCGCAATTTTTTTTAGTTTTAACTAAAATGGTCATGGAAAACTGTCCTGAAGACACGCGCGGTGTGAGCAAAAAATTGCATTTCTAACACTAATGGTCCAGTATGATAATAACGTCCCCCACATAATATTCATAATTTTTGGTGTGGTTTTTGTATTAAAACTTCAGTCCAGTATGATGGTTTTTTAACGTCCCCCACATATTTTGAATATTTGGTGGGTCTGAGGGCCGATATAATGTTAAAACTTGCAGAAAATATTCGCGCGGAGCGCGCAAAATTTGGACTTTTTGAACTAAAATGGTCATGGAAAACTGTCCTGAAGCCATCATGTCAAGCTTGAATAATGAAACATTGAAACTAATGTTCGCAAAAATTGACATTTCTAACACTTAAATTGGTCCAGTATGACGTTTTTAACGTCACCAACATAATATTTAGAATATTTTGCATGGTTCTAGGGCCATTATAATGTTAAATCATGTATAAAATGTGTGCGCGAAGCGCGCAAATTTTTTCATTATTTGAACTAAAATGGACATGACACTGACACTGTATATTTTTTCAAAAATCTTAAAATCTAGGCCTCCATACACACCGTCTCACTGTCAGAGGTGAGAAATACACGACTTTGGTCATATTGAATTGTTATGTAGTGTATGTATGTAATACCAAAATCTTAAAATCTTAGGGGGCTGCTGCGCACCCCTTAACTTATTATTGGACTGACAATGTATATTTTTTCAAAAATCTTACCCCCTCTCAAAGACCAAGGGGGTGCTGCAGCACTTCAGCACCCCCCCCCCCCCCCTTCCCAGGGGCTTGAACCCCGCTTCAAACACTGAGCTGAGAATAAAACGATATAAAGCTTACTCAAAGAATTTTTTGATTTGATTTTTGTATTTTTGTGAGTGCTGTAAGTATTGAACTATTGATCAAATGCATACAAAAGTATACATTTTTGGAAAGGAAATAGCTCAGAAAATCAAAATCTTGACCAAAAATGTTGAAAAAATACCCACATCGCTAGATGATGATGTAGAGATACCATCTTAGGGATGATGTTTGTTTTTTAACCTCATCTAATATTTGTTGAAATTTTGACCAAAAAGTGCCAAAAAAAGTGGAAATAATGTATACTTTTGTATACATTTGAGTCATAGTTCAATAATTACATCACTCACAAAATTCTAAACAAAAATTCTTTAAGTCCCCCCGGGGGACGCGGACTCAAGAAGTTTTTGATGGGATTTGTTGAATTTATTTTTGAACTATTAATCAAATTGGACATTTTTTCCAAACCTTTTTACCAGGGGGTAACTTTGGTAAAAGGCGGGAAGGCATCAAGGGTAACTGCCTCCAGTCTCAAATAATAAATTGCTCATAAAATACTTCAGACATTGTTTACTTAGTGAAAGCTAACTAAGCAGTAGTTGATTTAAAAGAAAATCAAACTAAATGAAAGGCCCATGCTCGACAATATCTCTGTCGTGGCCAATCTTATTAGATTATGTGTTGTTAAAACAAACAACATTGAATTTCAAAACTTGAAATTCAGTCCTATTTTGTCTATCTCACAAAATATATCATATTGATGATTCTCTATGTCAAACGGTAAATGCTTCCGATTGAAACTCGATATCCGGCATTTAAAATGATAAATTTCCAAACTAGGAAAGTATATCTTACTAAAATCTGACAAATAATTGTCTTGCTGAAAATTGTGTAGGCTTGTACTGTGTGCTTTATTCCGTTTTGGACTAAAAGACACGCGGCATTGAATGTTCTAGACTTTGAACATGTAGGGGAATATGGGGCAACTGGTCCGTGGGGCAAGTGGTCCGAAATGAAGGATTTTGTAATTGTATGGGCATACTGCTTTCTTTTGAACAATACGACTTTTGTTGAAACTTGACATATATCCTTACCTTCTACAATCCAAAACATTTGGAACTTTAGGGTATTTACACATGTGATATTCTCCAGGTCTTTGAAGCCACCTCCTTGAGTGACTGATTGAAAATTCACAGAGTGACTGATTGAAAATTCACAGATAGTATGGGCGATATATGAAGATGGGTTTAGATCATGTTTAATGTACTTTATATGATTGACAGATATGCAACAGTAAATATATACATGTACATGCAGTACTAAATACAGTCGTCTTTAATATAAGATGCTAGGTGCATATTGCATTTGATGGGTGCTATATTGTAGTGTGCTTAGGGACTTTCCGATATATGATTAAAACCATAGGTTGTGGTTGAAATGACCATAAAATGGCGCACATTGCCAAGTTGGGACATTGGTGGTTTGGATTTGCAATCAATATTACCATTTAAAGAATGCTTCAACTTAAATCATTATCACGGGTATTAATTTGTTAGAGTTATTAGTTTATGAATTTGCAAATAACAAAGTACACCATTTCTTATTTTATCTAAAGACACTCGTCTACTTGTAGGACCCGAACGCCGTAATATTTGCGAATTCAAAGATACTCGCTGGCTACAGAAATATGTGTAATGGCTAAAAACAAAAATGCAGGTTTGCCTTTTTTTCTGAAATGTATTGGAGTTATTGATTATTATGACAAATGGTGGTATGTTTCAAAACATTTTGGCGTAACATTTATTACGTCACAGGCGTGTTTGAATAATGTTTCATCTCGACAAAGTGCTAAGTCATTTGTTGGGGCAAGTGGTCCGAAGGGGTATGGGGCAACTGGTCCGCCTGCAAAAACTGAATCAAAAGTGTAAAATTCATTTTGAAAATTAGTTGTTAGTGTCAATAAAACTTGACTCGGTATTGAAATGTGAATAGAATATGAAATAGTTCACATTATTTCTAGTTCTTGGACATTTTGGTGCATTTTGGGTCTAATACCACTACTTCTGCTATTGAAGGATTACAATATGACACGAAATTGCTTTAGAATGGTTTAAAACCTCGGTATTATGAATTACATCTTTATTATATTTTGAATGGTGTCTGTAAAGGTATTTGCAATGACAAAATATCATGATTTATGTATTTTATCTACCGCTTTTTGTGTATATTAACCGTAGGGTCATCATTGGCATATTGACTAACTTCCCATGAAAAGTTGGCTAAATATCAAGATGGTTTATTATAAGTACTAAATGATGATTTTATGAAGTAAATAAAATCATTAACGAAAGGGGTATATATAGACAAATGTATGGGGCGTCTGAATATCACAACCATGTAACCATTTGACTAGGTTCACACCGTTTTATCTAATAAATGTGCAGTCGAACATTTCGCTTGCTTAGTACACCATTAGTATACTGCTATTTACACGTTAACCACGAAAACTGTATAAAACATGTGGGTTTCATGAGACATGTATCCTTTTTACATGTTAAATGTGTTTGTAAAGAAAATACTGCCTAGTTTCCGTGTTGTCATTCACTGATTTCTGTGTATTCTAACCGTTGGAACATATAGGACCAGTTGCCCCACTGATGGGGTAACTGGTCCGTGCCAAGTCAAGTTTTCAGTTAGTGGTAATTAGCCTTTTCTAAAGATATTTTTTAACATTGATTATGTTATATATAAACAGTTACATGGGTGATATTTTCATAGCAATTCCATAAATATATACACGAGCTTTAATATTTTATATCATGAAATATACTTAACCGGACCAGTTGCCCCATCCTCCCCTATGGCTCATATTAAACTTACAGCGTGTCCCAAAACTGCACATCTTATAACTTCAAAAGTAGGAAATTTAGCTGCTTCCTATTTAAGGAGATAAAGGTAAATACACCTGACCTTAATTGGTGAAATTATGAGACCAATCAAAAGGCAACTTACTGTAATACAAAGCTTTTAATAGAGCGTGGTCAAAACCCGTTTTTTCCAATTTAACAAAAAAACACCCGTGCATTGCATCTCTGCATTGTGTGCAGGTTTTCCCTGTATGGTGTTTATATTCTCCGAAATAACTTATGTTTGGTAAAAAAGGTTTAAATTATATGTATTTTGGATCCGATATTCAGCATTAGAAAAGATATTTATGCTTTTTAATCACCTTTATGACGAATTTCCTGAGTAAAAATAAAGTCAAAGGCAAACTGTGATGAAGTCGGTACGATGCGTAAATACATTAAATGGACGGTTCCTGGTAAAAATCGGAAATAACGGGTTCTGACCACGCTGTAGATTCAAAGCTTTGTATTTCAAAAACCTAACATCCGAATGATCTCATAATTTCACCAATTATTTTCAGATATATGTACTTTTCTATTCCCAAATATTGAGCAGCTAGGCTTCCATTCATTACTAGTAATAAGCCCTCCGGTTTTTGGACCCAGTTTTTTGGGACACTCTGTATATGAGGTTTGATGTGTACAGGGTGTCCCAATTTTTTTTTAACACTCCGGGCACATAAGATATCTTAAAAGGACAGAAACACACGGGTCTAATCTTGATGTATTATGAAAGCTGATTACATAAGCTTTCATTTGCATTTTATTGCGTTCCAATTGGTTATTTAGAACCGGAGATATGCTTCAGCAAACATGAGGAAGCAAAATCGGCTTGGTCCATCCTCTCAGTATGAAAGTAAAGCTTTTAAAATGCACAAAGCAAGAAGCAACATGATTAAGTCACACACACACACACACATCCGTTAATCTCTTCTTTGTTCTTTTCAACGCATTCTTTCGATTCTTTTCAAGCTTAAAAGACATAAATAAATATATTCCACATAAATTATATAGGTATTTTGATTTATGGTTAATTTCTGTGCAATACTAGTTTTATTTCAGTGCAATATTAGTTAATTTATTTAAGTGGTTGGACCATTTCAACAAAGAACATGAAATATTTCAATTTCAATTTTAAAGACTGCTTTACTGCTTTACTGCTTTACTGCTTTACCCATTGCACATGGAAAAAGAGTGGAATATATTTATTTGTGTCTCAGCATGAAAGACTAATGTTGATATTAATACAGATCATCTTGCAGATCATCTTGCATAAAGGTGCGGGATTGTTACTCTCATCTTGGCACTCAGAGAAAATTGATCAGTGATGTTAGTGACCACATTAATCGAGTCGAAAGGGCAACACGGCGAAGCAACATTCGCATAATAGGCTTTCCTGAGACTGATTTTGAGAATATTAAAGGTCCAGCGACGTGCTCATGAAACTTATTTTTAAAAGTTAAACAATATATTAGTTAGAACATTTCACATGATATTTTTTATAAAATATGAATAACTAGGCCTATATTTAAAAAAAGATAAAATACGTTCGGCCGTACACCAAATCCAAGCCCTTCGCCAGAAACGCAATGAACCATGAAGTGGTTTGGGCGACTTTGCTGGTGACGTCACTCCGGGAGGAACTGAAGTGTCAATACGGTCAGATTCCCGGACTGACGTCACAGTTTCCGTGTTGTCTAAAAGGAGAATTTGTAGTAAGCAAACAATGCACCACGGTCTAAAAATATGGCCTCAAAATAACATGTGTATCAAGTTGTACAGGTTCCCTTACAAACAGTATCATGACCTCGATCTATTCATTCACTTAACGGCCTTTCCGGATCTCAAGTGTTTGCCCTGGGCAAAAGTCACATGACACGATACGAACCCGAGTCGACACTGTCCATCTAAACCCCCATGGTGCAATGTATGATAAATCACGTGACATAATACTGACTGTGATATGTTTGACAAACCTTGCGTTGAGATCACGTACGAACAAAATAAATGGTCTAGAATTATTTCCAAAAGTAGGATTATTCATTACATTTCAATACTAATTAATTTCTTCTACGAAATAGAATCAACTTTTGTGCGAGAACACCTGATAAAAATGTATAATAACCGAAATTTAAGGCATTTTATTCCTCGAATGTAGCGGGTAGTGGGTATGGTCAACGATAAATAGATTTGTTTCAGAATATTTACCGTCGCCTCAGTTAGCTCAGTGGTAGAGCGCATGGCTCTGAAACAGCGGTCACGGGTTCGACTCCTACTACGGGCAACTATTATCATTTTATTTTTTAGTAGTTGTTTGTTGAGATCATATTTTTCTATCATGAACCCGATCCTGATATTTATTATTTGTCCATATTTTCTTACTTTAATTTGGAATGTAAAATTACTAATGATTTCACATGAGTTTGCCTGTTCTGTATACTATTATTACTAGGCCTATCACCTTCCTGGTTACCAGTCAATATTACTATCAGACACTCGCACGCACGTACGTACTGCAGTTTGTAAGTGTTGTAATCGATTAAATTGATAGCAAGCCCAATTGTAAAGAAATCAATCGGCTAATGTTTTTCAATAGACATTCTTGATACGGCGATGTTCTAAACTTTCAAAAATTTGAAATGGAATCGTTTGTATTTTCAAAATTAAATGGCGCGGTTCATTGATTTCGCGGTTAATGACACGGAAGCAGTATATATTCTTTTCGGAATTAATATTTCTCATGTCAAAACTGTATCTATAACTTATATTTTTTTCTTTTGCATAAATAATTTGCACAGCACGCGAACCTTTTAACATTTTTACCTATACAAAGGTTTATTTGTCGTTTGTTTGTTTGTTTGGGTGTTTGATTGTTTGTTCTTGTTTCACCCCATAATTATAATAATTTCATTACGAAGATAATCGCATGTGATCGCGGTGTTATGGTCGGTGGATAAGATCGGCTGGATGTTGTCTAGTTTTTCCAAAACGACTAATTGTTCTCTTCCTTTCCTCAATCATACAAATGATTCAAGGGTTGTCCAATTTACAAGTTCATTATTTCTAGGGCTGGAACTTCAGATTTTTTTTCAACCAGCCAATCGGGCAGGCACCTCACAAAAATACCTGTCCGACAGAAATTCCACCAGTCAGTATAACTCACACTGTGAATGATTTATTTTACATATATATTTACATATTTTACCAGCCAGTATCAGGCGGGTTTTCTTGTATCGCCACCCGCTCAACGCAAAGGTTACCCGGTTTGGACAGGTGGGCAGGTGCTATTTCCAGGCCTGAATTTATGAAAGTGTTCATCATAATGTCTGCAATGATGATACAAGTTGGAATTAATGACACCATCGTTGAGGAGTGATAAATGTATATTTTTTTGCGAGATTATTTTTTTAGCAACTCGCCACGTGCCTTTTTCTGCGCTGATTTAACCCGATTGCTATTGGTTTATTAGCTCATACCTGACCTGTAACTGGCTAATTATAGGTAATTTTGATACTAAACCGTCAACATTGTATTGGGGTTAAATAGTATGGTTTGAGCTCACTCAGCCTCGATGGTTGAAAAGTTGAAAAATATTTATACAAATATAGTTATGCGCACCTCTTGCATCAAGTACCTAGTGATCAACAAGTCAAACATGAATCTATTCTGACCGGTGTCACATAAAGAGAATCACTAGACTACATTTACGCACTCAAGATTCAAGAGTAGAAAATAATCGCTGCTATACCTGACATGATGTTTTAAAAAAAATTAAACTGGGAGTGAAATGTGTTCACAAATTGACGAAACCGTACGGTATTCAGTGGCGGCCGGATCCTAACGTTCCCCCACCGAATGTAACCTATAAAAATATTCGGACGTCTATGGCAGGCCCAATGTCCAGTAACTCGAAAAACCAAGTTTTTCGCCGGAAAACTTGGTTTATCGTTTGAAAATCCAAGTTTTTCAAGTGAAAAACCAAGTTTTTCTCGAAAAACTTGGTTTATCAATTGAAAACTAAGTTTTTCGAATTATTGGACATTAGGCGTCGAAAAACTTGGTTTTTCAATTGATAAACCAAGTTTTTTGAATTATTGGACATTAGGCGTCGAAAAACTTCGTTTTTCAATTGATAAACCAAGTTTTTCGAATTATTTTACATTCCGCGTTGAAAAACTAAGTTTTTCGATCGAAAAACTTGGTTTTTCAAAATGATAAACCAAGTTTTTCGAATTATTGCACATTAGGCGTCGAAAAACTTGGATTTTCAATTGATAAACCAAGTTTTTCGAATTATTGGACATTAGGCGTCGAAAAACTTGGATTTTCAATTGATAAACCAAGTATTTCGAATTATTGGCCATAAGGCGTCGAAAAACTTGGTTTTTCAATTGATAAACCAAGTTTTTCGAATTAATAGACACTAGGCGGCGAAAAACTTGGTTTTTCAATTGATAATCCAAGTTTTTCGAGAAAACCTTGGATTTTCAATCGATAAACCAAGTTTTTCGATCGAAAAACTTGGTTTTTCAAATTGATAAACCAAGTTTTTCGAATTATTGGACATTAGGCGTCGAAAAACTTGGATTTTCAATTGATAAACCAAGTTTTTCGAATTATTGGACATTAGGCATCGAAAAACTTGGATTTTCAATTGATAAACCAAGTTTTTCGAATTATTGGACATTAGGCGTCGAAAAACTTTTATTTTCAATTGATAAACCAAGTTTTTTGAATTATTGGACATTAGGCGTCGAAAAACTTGGTTTTTCAATTGATAAACCAAGTTTTTCGAATTATTTTACATTCCGCGTTGAAAAACAAAGTTTTTCGATCAAAAAACTTGGTTTTTCAAAATGATAAACCAAGTTTTTCGAATGAATGGACATTAGGCGTCGAAAAACTTGGTTTTTCAATTGATAATCCAAGTTTTTCGAGAAAAACTTGGATTTTCACTTGAAAAACTTGGATTTTCAATCGATAAACCAAGTTTTTCGGCGAAAAACTTGGTTTTTCGAGTTACTGGACATTGGGCCTGCCATATACATCTGGCATCGTCTGAAAATCGAAAATCGTTGACAAGTTCCTATTGAGTATGTACTGCAATGCAAGTGACAGAACTTCTTGTGATGCGCTAATCAACAGTATATCTGTGCTCCATCATAAAAGCCTTTGGTGAAAAGTTCCCGGTACTATCTAGCATAATGGTTCTAGCCGGCCGCGGAGTCATTCTTTAGTATCCCATGGTATAAGGTCAAGCAGACCGACAATATTGATATTGATACACATATCCAAATTTTTTTTGATGTGATTTGATTTCAATGTTCCCGGACTGGATGATACTAATCAAGGAGTTATCATTGATATAATAAAAAAAAAATAGAAAAATACCGCTTTACCGCTTTTGGTATAGCGCTTTACGAAACACCTCACCTGATTGTCGGTAAAGGTGATAGGTACCTTGATGTTGGGCTCGATGGTATTCCGTGTCTCGTAATTCCGTCCCGTTTCTCATGTTTCTCTGTTTTGGAAATGTGTTTGCTTCTTGTATACAAATAGCTACAAATGTACATGTATATCAGCCTAGCTATAACAAACTAAACGTGATGTACACAAACTTGGGCACACTGGTAAAATGGTTTTACAACAAGTTTTGCTATCATATCAAACCGAACTCAAATTAAATAAAATGAAATCACTTATTTATCGCGCTAATATACATGTATATTGTTTACGCATACAATTGTTTAGAAGTTAAATAAATCAAAGAGATAAATGATAGAAAAACACAAATATAAACGCATGGGCCTTTATAATTTACAAAAATTGACATAAAAATGATGCTACATTAATCCACCGTCAAGTTTAAAAAAACATTAAAAAATAAAGGAATTCACGGATACACCGGGGATCGAACCCGTGTTGCCGTTTGCAAACGACATGGCCTACGATGCACGCCACAGAGATCGATGAGTGTGATTGTGATAGTTTAATTATTTAACCATTTATCCATTTATTTATAACGAACGGATTTTTATCGTGTCATTTTTGCCATTTTATACCATATTTGTATGTTACTCTCGCACAAAATGTGTTTATAATGTGATTATACTCCTTATTTTTGAAAGAACGGTAAAAAATGTTGACATTTTCGAACACAAAAAATGGCGTCATTTATACGGTCCACAATCATTGTTAGACTGGACGTTGTGTGACGTGTTGCATAATTCATGTATTCAAATTATTGCTTCGAATCGATCTGTTTTATGTACGCTTTTGTTATACTTGTCGGTCGCTCATCGCCAACGCTGTGCATGAGAACAATAGAAAAGTCCCCTCCCAGGTTAAAGGGCGTTATCTGTGACCTCTCACAGCAGGGCATAGGGTCAAGGTAGGGTTAATCATATTATACATGTATACTCCTTGATGACACTTGCTTTGTACGACGCTGTTATGTCATTCGGACACAATGTACATGTAGTACATGGTACATATACGTCTCGTTGGACTCCTAATATGTCGTGTCGTCGATCAATATTGGTAAACAAAATACAGGGTGACTCACAAAATCAGCGTAATACCAACGTAAACGGATACACTGTGGTCTATTATGTCAGTGTAAATATTATTATAAACTCCGCACAAAAAGAAATTAACCACTTTTTTCGAGACACCCTGTGTTTAATTCATAAGACCCTAAATAAATTCAAAATATGGGCAAGAACTGGAATTTTCTCCTGCGCATTTTGACACCTCATGTGTTACAATAGCACCAATATTGATGAAGCCGTGTTCATTTGAATACAAAATGGTGCAGATTCAATTGTTGCACTTAACCCTATACCCATGAAATAAAGAATGAGTTCACATACGCAAATGATAAGGATAATAAGCAAAGAAGATTTCTTGATGCACCCCAGGATGCTTCACTTTCATCACATGACCACTGATTTCTGTCACCAGTGTCTACTGGTTCCCATTGACATTACAGTGCAAGGAAATGCTTATAAAGTTGTTAAACGAGGGTCTTTAAGAAAATCCTGTTGCAAGTGATATGATTGATGTATCGTTAATACAGTCCTCTCTTGATTTCCTTAAAGACCCTATATTTTTATAAATACAAGTTTTAGTTGGTATTCAAATTCTTTCATATTTGTGGCCAAGTTTACCCTATCTGCACCATGCATTACTATGGTAGAGGTCAGACGACCTCCAGCTGTTAATTACTTTAACACATGTGTGGTACTGTTTGTTTTTGGTGATAAGCCCTGCGGGTACTGTAGGGGCGCTAAGCATTATGGGGTACATCAAGAAATCTTCTTTGGATAATAAGCAAGGTTTGTTTTTACTCATGGGTTTTGTTTAATCAAAACAAATAATGAAAATAAAAAGTTAAAAAATTGTCAAAATTAACCACATCCATCAGTATCGTGTGTGTCCTCCTCCTACAGGTGTTGGAAACAATTGACGAAGTGAGATGTTCGGATTATGATTTTCTTTTCGTGGAGAAAAGGAAGTGGTACACTTTAGATTTACTGTTTTGTTTAAGATCTTTTCATGGGTATAGGGCTAAATGCAACAATGGAAACTGCATCATTTCGTATTCAAATAGACACAACTTCATCAATATTTGTGCTATTGTGACAACTGAGGTATCAAAATGTGCGTGAGGAAATATCTGTTCTTTCCCATATTTTGAATTTATTTAGGACCCAAGGAATTAAACACAGGGTGTCTCGAAAAAGGTAGTTACTTTCTTTTTGTGATGTGTTTAATACGGAATTCCATCGTCCAGTAAAGTTTGCGCCAGTTTCAGATATTGTCTGACCATGGTCTGACAGGGGCTGACATATTGAATTGGCTATCCCGCTAGTATTTGTTTGTGAACATGGTGTGAACATGGTGTAAACATGGTGTGAATGGGGGGTGATTCACCCTGGACAAATTATCTAGACGACCCAAAAGGGCACTGCTGTAACCACGCTGCAACACTCCCGCTATTGGCATAGTATGTCGGTCTTTACAGTCTTTAGCCCCATTGGGCTACATTTTAAACTACAATCTGCTATTTAATTGTTGTTGTTTTTTAATTTGAACTTTACATTTGAAAACATTTGACATTACACTAGATTTTAAACAAATTCAAGTTCAAGTATTGAGTTTCTGAACGCAAGAACATTGAAAAGTCCCGTGTTGGGCTCCCGAGTTGGGCTAAACAAATTCTACCCAAGAAGTGTTCAACTCACGCATTGACCTCACGCTGGGACGACCCTGAGGCAGGCTGTCTACAATCTAGCTACATGAATTGATACACCGGTGACTTTCAGCCAGATTGGGCTAAGTTTAATAAATAATATCTGATCCAGGGATAATATATTCAATTATATTGTGACTTATTTCGAATTTTGAGTTTTGAATTTAACCAAATTTGAAATAGTACTAATTCCAATAACAATTTGAAGTCAAAGTGTGAATTTCTCAACACAACAATTTACAAAAGTAATTTTTGGGCGGGAATTTGGGCTTCTTCCATCCAGAAAATTATCTAGTTTACTTCAATCTAAATAAACTTGGCGTATGAGTACACTTTGAACATTTTCTGTCAGAATACTTTTAGCTAATTTCGTTAATATCCTATGGAATTGACTCGTTCGACCAGCAAATAATATGAACATTATTCATTTGTGAAGATTAACACAAGAAAAACAGCAACAACTGTAATATTTACGTTTCTTTAGTCCCCACTTACACCCAGGGCTGTCAACTTTTTGGATTTGCTGGGAGGGAGAGATAAAGACCCCTAAAAAAAAATCGTAAAACATGTACAATTTTTTTCCCGTCAGCAGCTGAAATTCTGATAAGTGGGGGTGGGGGGGGGGGGGGGGGGGTGGGGGGGGGGGGTTGGGGGTAGTGATGATGTTTTCCTCAAATCCGCACGAAAATTGCGTGGTCAAAATCGCAAATGTACGTACGGAAGCTAGTATAAAGGTGTTAAAGGTGTTGATACACATTTTAATTGAGGTAATTTTGTTGATGCGGGAGATTTTATATGCTATGCGGGAGAGCGGGAGAAAGAGTGTCTATGCGGGAGACTCCCGCCTAATGCGGGAGAGTTGACAGCCCTGTTACACCACGCTAGTACCAAGTTCTTGCACTATGGACAAAACCAGGATACCACCCCTGGCGCGACGAGGCCTTGAGCAGCTCTTGGCCAGCCATCCTAGTAGCTGGGCTAGAAAATACACAGCGTGGTGCAATAAATCAGCCAAAGAAGGTTATGATATATTACCACGGATACCAAGGCATATCCGTGGTCAGAGAAATATCAAACTTTAAAGGGAACGGAACCGTAATGTGTCTTGAGTTTGACCAATTATTTCGGAAGTCTATCATATCAGTATCGGTCAACTTGCTTCTTTTTATTTTAAATTACAGAAAAAATACAATAACTTTCATTGTTAACTTATAGTTGCAATTGTTTCAGGAAAATGTAAACATCTTAAAACTCACCTGCTTCCAGAGTAATTAATTCTTTTATAATATGTTTATTACCAGGCCTTTAAGTATTGCCTGTTTTTTAAATGAACGTGTCTATATAGTTGGTATTTGCTTATTATTCTTGTTGTATTTATAATGTTTAAACTTTGTAAATACTTTGTAAGCTCTTTTAATATATATTTATAATTTGGATGTTTGTTTATTTGTATTTGTTTTTATTTTTTATTTCTCCACCCGCCCCAATTAATGAACGAATTAATAAGAACATATGTTTTAATTAATTAATTAATAAGAACAAAGTTTTAATCAATTAATTGTTCATTTGATAAATAACTACATAAATACAAAATACATTATAACTTATAATTAACTATTTAACCGTTAATATGTTGACATGCCCTCTCTCATGTTTAATAGAAGTTCTGTGAAAGATGACTTCCATAACCTCTATAATAGTGCCTCCTCACCTTCATGTCTCCTCTTCCTTTAAAGTCATTGAATGAGACAGTTCAATGGCAGTGGATTGATTTTGATAGGTATACTCTTTTATCGATACACATTTAGTGACTCCAAAACAAATTAGGGGGCGTTTGTTACATAGACAACTGACAACAACCAAGTACAATTTGAAACAATGTCTATGTTATAAATTTAAGATGTAAAATTTGATTTAATTGAAATTGAGATTGCTGGGTTTTTCTTTTATCACACAATGTGTTCATAATCTTCCTTAATGCCCCCGTTGTGTTCAAACACAATCCCTCTGAGCGACATTTGTCTTTTTTAAGACTCTGCTTGTTTGACAGTAGTTTATAATACTAATTCGCAGTGCATATCTGTTTTGTTCATGTTCAATGTCAAAGTTAATATTTTGTCATTCAAATAACGAGTAAATACAAGTTAATCATCCATGGCTAACTAAAAATTGACCTCTAAGCGGAACAGTAACCACATAATATAGAACAATATAGAACATAATGAACAAACCGACAAAATGGCAGGCGTGACTATTGTGTTTTTGCTGATATTTCTACAATGTTTTGCATGCATATCTTGTAAGTCACGATACGATTTTTTTGTAATGTTTTAATAATCTGATTTTTAATCCTGTCATATTTCCATTTGTGTAAATGGTCATGCTATATACTCAAGATTTTATATCTACTGTGGTCTATTTATGATGTTTGATAATGAATAAGAATTTAAAGGCATATACCTAACAATTTTTGTCAAAAGAAGCTACTCCTTGGTGCATGTTTCTTAGTAAAATGCTTACTACCAATATAATAAAATACTTTCGCGTCTATAGACATCATGAAGATACGATGATATGAATGATATAGTGAATTGTTGAGACAAGAATGATTTATATATTAACAACTGCGTATTACTTGACGCGAGAGAAATTGTACAAAAATAATGCAAGCGTGCCGATGTTGACGCTGTTCACGCTTACGAGCCACATGTAAGAGGGTTGGACAGCGTAACTCCACAATATTGTCGTGTATGAATTAGATTAATACCTGCGCATTGCTTGTCGCTGGAGAAATTGAACAAAATTAATGCACTTGTGCTGATGTTAACGTTGTCACTCGCCCAAGAGCTCGTAAACATTGAACAATCCTAATATCATCACTTGAGCATTTACTTTATTTTCACTCGCGTCACGCAAAGAACAGTAATTAGTCTATTTTTATAAAAGCAAGTCTGCACATTGGACAAATTAACTCAACAAGTGCGTGCGTGCTTGACGACGTGCAAATTGTAAAGCATTACTGCGTTGCATGTTACGCTCGCGTATTTTAGCTACTGTTAGTTATGATTGGGTACTGAATGCGTGAGGTGTACGCGGAGTGTTAGAATATTAGTTATACACCTTTTAAGCATGTCCAAAGCAATTTAAGATGAAATAGGTATCTATAGGGTCTATTGGTACTGGTATGTACCCATAATGCTAAGTAGGGCTGTCAAGTTATACGAGTCCGCCTTACCATACTTGTACTGGAACCGTATAATAACACCAGGGATAACACAATAACAATAAATCGTGCAAATAAAATGTACATTCATCAAGTATTTAATATATTTCCACAATATAGTTAACATTCATATGACAATAATTAAATGAATTGTATGATGAAATACGCTATGATAAAAGATAAATAAACCAAGTACATATATAAACAATGGATATGTACGTACAGCTCTTTTTCACAAGTAAGGGAGACCGGGGTAAGATGGGACACCCAATTTTACTCGGCTGTAATACGAATATCCGACAAGTGCCTATTTGTATCTCCTGGGCTCCGTTATAACACATTACTAGACTCATTTATGATCCACATATTTAAAGGCATATTATGTGATCTTTTCTAGAGAGCGAACTCTATTCATGATTTTTTTTAGAAAGCAGATTGTCTTGCAGATTTACATTTCTGATCATAAATCGTACATACGTTCCAAGTTACAGAGCTATACGATTCCTAATTACCTCAAAATCATGGTTTTAGAGTGAATTTAGAGTGAAAATATAAACTGTCGTGTTATCCCGACAGTTTATTTTCACTCTAAAACCATGATTTTGAAGTAATTAAGAATCGTATCGCCCTGTAACTTGGAATGTATGTACGATTTATGATCAGAAATGTAAATCTGCAAGAAAATCTGCTTTCAATATTTTTTTTCGATGTTGAGGGCGTTCCCTGGAAAGATCACATAATATACCTTTAATGTTATTGTTCATACTCCATTGTAATACCAGCTGCCTGTATATTATAATGTGGGTTGCCGGTTGCATTATGTAAACATTAACTGTTGCCCAATGTAATGCTTTACTCTAACATCCCCCTTCCTTTAAAGAAAGGTTAATACTTTGCATGTACCTTCAGATAGAAGATTAATGCATTCATAATAAAGTTACAGTCTTTAACTATAGAATTTATATGACAGTTGTTTTCAATAAAGTCTCTGGTATTGATATATTGTTCAGTCTGTTTGATTGAGTTCTTGTGGAGTTAGTTTTCATTTGAACTATAAACTTCAAACTTTTAAAACACTTTAAACAACTCTGAAATGTAGTTAGATTTCTACATTTAAAACACATATGATTAAATGATTGATTGGTAATAATTAAACTCAGAACCTCGGCTTTCATACCGGATACACTGTTCTGGTTTTCACACAATAAAGCTATGCATATTTGACTCCTCTTTTCTCCTCCAATCACACAAAAAAATAACACAACACTGTGCTGGCAAGATGACTTGACTTGATAAAATGTCTGATGATTGACTGGATGACATGTTGAGTTGACTTGACTGCTCCAAAGCTGCTCCACTGGCAAAATAACTGAGGAGGCATAGCATACAAAAATACTCAGTGAATGCATGTGTATACATATGTCTGGTATTGTGAAGCGAAACATTGGGTAGACTTCCAATATTTCTATGTAATTATCTTAGATGAGTTATGTATTATTTATAATCTCATCATCTAAAAATTGGAAATTATATGGCAAATTACACAGTAATTTGTATATAAAAATTCCCTTTAAAAGGGAAAACCCAGTGGTAAAATCCCTTGCAATGAGGTGAAGACCATTTCGCATTCGCGGTTTTATGTTTATCGACTAACAGTTCGTAGTCCGACAGGTTCTATAATACGAAAAAAGGTACAAAGGTTCTATAGTCTGAACGTATTATAGGGTTCAATAATCTGAAAATAGTCCCAATATCATGATCATGTATTATAATCTGATTATGAAGAAAGGGTCTGCAATCCTGACATTAAAGCAGGTTCTGTAGTACAAATTTGAAATAGGGTTGTTTGACTTTATTCCGAATCAAAGAAAAGTGTTCTTTAGTCTGAATCTTACTATGGGTTCTTTTTAGTGGATCTGCAGAACTTATTTAAAAACTGTAGGGCCTTTCATCTCACAATGGATTATAGAACCATGTTCGTGTGTTTGATGGAAACCCTTTTCAGCTTTCAGACTATAAAAATGTACAATATTCGGATTTAAGATCCTATAATTATTCATACTATCTATTGAGCCTTATTAGTTACGGATTAGTAAAAATATACAAAGTACAAATTTGGATTATGGAACTTATTGTATTGTCAGATTATAGAACCATCAGACTTTGACTGCATGGTGAACTTAATACATTTGGTAAAGTTGGTAGGGGTACATTTTTGAAAAAAAAATCAACATTGATGTCATGCAAATCTGTTTGAAAGAATCTTAGGGACTGGGAGGACTCTTGGAATCCTTAACATTATTAAGCTGTGATTGTTTTTTAAACAATCATTATCATTCTTTCAAATATAGAGTGATAGAGTTATAATTTCAGAACGCTATCAATATCATGCGATTTTAAATCATTCAAAGAGTTAACAACTTTATTCAATCACAACGTTAAGGATAATACAGACTCGGATATATTTCCCTTTAATTTGGAAAATTTTATTTCATTTCACTCGAAAGTGAAACTTGTTACATTCATAGAGTATTCTGTTGTATAGCCATACACCCCTTTGCTCTCCCAGTAGACTAACTACCACCAGTGGCGTGCATTGTTGGGGGGGGGGGGGGGGGGTCACCTGGCCATAAATGAAAATTCCCCCGGCTCTGATTCTTCTCAATTCCCCCGATGTACCAACAGATAGTAAAAGGTAGCCCCTTTTTTTTTGCAGTCACCTCGTAAAGTTCACGTAAGTGGGGGGGGGGGGGGGGGGGGGGGAGTTTTCATCAGCTACAACAATTCGGTTTTTTACCAACTTGGTGCATAATCTTGTCAGCAACATGTACAAATTTGCCGACGACTTGTCGGCTTTGGATTACACCACCTCCCCACACACACACAAAATCTACCGACGGCCCAGCCCCCGACTGGCAGTAGTTTCCCCCGACTGACAGTAAGTTTCCCCCGACTATTTTCAATACTGGGGAGGGCTGTGACCCCTGCCCCCCCCCCCCCTTTGCGCACGCCACTAACTACCACCCCCAACACGTTTCAAGTACCCGTGCATTTCATGTCAAATAATTGAAAATACTGGCCCCTTCCAAGTTCTTAGAGCGAATATACCCTTAATCCTAGAGATCACACAGCCACTGAAATATACCCCCTTATTCGTGTAATCACGAAGCCTTTTAAATTTACCCTTTCAAACTTTGCATTAACTGTCATCTATAATTGCAATTTGTAATAAAGGGTTCAACAAAAGAAAGTATACCACTTTGTTTATGTCATTTTTAGTAATTTTCAATTTGTTGTTGACCAAACAGGCTAGATAGGCATTTAGATGAATCTTTTAGGCATAATTTGATACCAAATTTGCCCCCTAACAACAAAGATAAACCATGATTAGCACCATTTAAAGGAAAATATCCCATTTTCAAAAGTCGCATTTCCAATACACAGCACGAGAAGATTTGGTTAATCTGTCCATGTTCTACCCATCCATAACATTCCTTTACATTCAAATCCTTCACCCATGCATCAGTTTACATTTGAATTAGCCCGCGCTTTGAGGGATATGCGCGGTGATCAGTACGGGATAAATACGGCATATGTGTGTGTTAACAATTGGCCCTTTCTTCTCGTGGTATGAATTGGAAATGCGACTTTTGAAAATGGGATATTTTCCTTTAAATGGTGCTAATCATGGTTTATCTTTGTTGTTAGGGGGCAAATTTGGTATCAAATTATGCCTAAAAGATTCATCTAAATGCCTATCTAGCCTGTTTGGACAAAAACAAATTGATAGTTACTCAAAATGACATAAACAAAGTGGTATACTTTCTTTTGTTGAACCCTTTATATATGTCAATCCAAAGTTTGTTGGGTGAAAAATAATGTGATAACAAATAATTTGAGAAAGGAAAAGACATCACCCTTGTTCATGTTGTTTAGTGAAGTTTTACATACAAAGGTGGCACCCGAAAGTTTCAAGGAATTTCGGGTTCAATTATTGCTTGTTAGGGTCATAATAATTATAACGTTGGTATAAAAGGAAAGGATCCTTAGCCCAATTTTGTGAAGCTGGTCATGATAGTTATACTAATCATCTGTAAACTAACTTTACGATTTGAGAGGCGTTTTTTTTATAAGCTAAATATAGCATCGTACCAACAATTGAACCGAGCCGCGATTCGTTTCTGGTATATGTTCGTTAAAACAGAAATTTAGACTGTCCGTGGTTGGAAAACGGCAAAATTCATATTTCCAATAGTGTTTTCGTAAAAGCTTCTCCCGTCAAAAGGATATAGGTCTCAAAATTGACAGACATGACATTGTGAGTCTGAAGAAAAAAATTTGTTTAACGTATTTGGGCGCATGGCATTATTCATTCTTCTGACAGAAATATCTTAGTTTTGACGTTCCCTTTAAAGGGAAACTTTATTCATCCAATAATATCAGAGGGCTGCATCAGTTTCCATTCACTACTACTAGTATGTATTGAGGTCATGTCACCAACCCATCATTATTACGTATTCCATGGTTTTACCATAGATCCTCGATACATGCAGAGTATGTATACACTGCATGTCATGTCAATGTATTGATGGGGTTTGGAGGTCACACTCCCTGCTGATTTCTAAGTGTTCATACAAAACTGTTGTGAAGCTATTTATAGATAACTCAGTCAAAGCATAGATCGTTGGTGATAGAATTGGGTAAAAAGTAACATTTTCTTTCTAATATCTCTGGAAATACCCCATTGTTTTCCCTCGTTCGACCATTATTCTGATGTAACAGAGGCATGTTTTTGCCATTTTTTGCTACTTAATTCATGATTAGCCACAAAAAAGGGTACATTTTTACCACCAGAGTTAATCGGTTATCGGCCCCCTACCCACCAGAAAGCCAAACTATATGCCCAGATTAACTGGGCGATAAAACTGATTTATGCAATTATGACACATAAAAATTGACATGTTTAAAATTAGCAATGAAATCACATGATAGCCTTGAATCAAGACTTTTTGATTAACTTAAAACTGCTCATCCACAAGAAACTAGACCTGGTTCAAGCCTCAATAAATGTAAATATTCACACAAAATGATTTTTTTAAACAAAATAATCTGTAGACTTGGCCTGAGTCTCATACTAAATACTAATCAATGAAATAAAAACAATGCCAGTTATGAATACCAACAATGGTCCCTACAAGGTACACCTTAATTGAAATGGGTGACGTAATCTTGCAGGTAACGCGGCTTCCTGATTGATCTACCTGCTCTGGACTTTGATTCTTTTGGAGGTTGATCATGTTGCTGTGGCTGCGGTACACACTGCTGTTCTGGCTATGCTGGATATCGCTGAACTGGCATGTCATCATCTGAATCATCACTATCTTGTGGTTGGAATTGTTCTTTTGATGACTTGAGTTGTCTGCGGTTGCGACGTAAAGTGACACCGGATTCAGTTTCAATCTCGTAGGATCTTGGTGCGACTTTCTTCTTAACAACAGCTTTTGTCCAGATTTTCTTGTACTTTCCAGGTTGAACACGTACAACATCACCTGACTTGAGTTCGGGCAGGTCTTTAGCAGTTTTGTCATAATATTGTGCTTGCTTCTTCTGCTTCTGTTGGTGTTGATCAGCAACTTTCTTGTTGAGCTCGGGTTTCAGGAGCTTGCCTTTGGTTGGTAACAAAGTCTTTGTTCTTCTGTTGAACAGTCTTTGTACTGGGCTTGTGTCCATATCTTTTTTTAATTTTTAATTTTTATTCTTTTTTCACAGTGTCCTCATATGTTCAATACAAAGTATAATATAGATCACATTTCTTCATAATATTATTAGTACAATACAGACGACGATGAGCATTAAATTAATATTATTATTACACGGTCCTTTGCTGATGTGTATACTACTCTTCCCATAATGTGTCCATATCTTTGGTAGGAGTGTTTCTATACTCCAGTATTGCTAAGTGAACATCTGACTTTGATGCTTTAGCTTTGCGCCTCAGATTCTTGGCTATCTTAACCGATGATTCTGCTTTCCCATTGCTCTGCGGCCTGCGGGTACAATGATGAGGACGTTGTGTGTTTAAACATCCATTCCCTACTGAAGGAATCACAATCCGTGCTGACATACTGCTTTGCGTTGTCGGACACTACCTCATCAGGAATTCCATTCGGACTGAAATGAGACTTCAGCTTTCTGATAATTGTCTTGGATGTTGTGTCTTCCAAGTAGTCTACCTCAAAGAATCCTGAATAATAGTCTACTGTCAGCAGGTAGTCTAGGCCATGTATTGTAAACAAATCTGTTCCTATTTTGGCCCATGGACGATCTGGTATGTCATGTGATTGTAGTGTCTCTTTCTGCTGTTTGGTCTCATACGTACGACATACTTCACATGTCTCAATGAACTCTTTAACTTCTGCATTGATCCTCGGCCAATATAATATCTCTCTGGCTCTTCTCAAACAACCTTCCACACCCATTTGCGATGAATGAATTCTGTTCATCATATCTTTACGAAGGGATCTTGGAACCACTACTCTTTCACCACGGCATATTATGTCATCTTCGACACTCAGTTCGTCTCTTATGTTGTAATATACAGCTGCAGCATTTGGCACATCACTTTTATGGTCTGGCCATCCTCTGAAGATTACTGCTTTCAGTTGCTGCATAGACTTGTCTTTCTTGGTTTCACTGCGGATCTCTTCCAATCTTGGTTCTGCTACTCTCATACTTTGTAACATGTTTACAGTCTCTTTCTCTTGAACTGCGACTGGATTGTCCACATCAAGTAGATATGCTCTACTCAGAGTATCTGCAAGATACATATGCTTGCCTGGATGATAGTTGATTTCTGCTCCATACTTTTGTTGTAGTATTAACAGGAGAGTCTGCAGTCTTTTAGGTGCTTTGTAGAGTGGCTTTCTGGTTATGATCCCTAGGGGTTTATGATCAGACTGTACGCTGACTTGTCTTTCATAGGTATACTGATGGAATCGTTCTAGTCCCCAAACCACTGCTAACAACTCCTTCTCGATCTGAGCATATCTTGTTTCAGCGTCGAGTAATGCTCTACTAGCATAAGCTATCGGTTGTCCATTCTGGATTAAAGCAGCGCCCAGATCGGTATCAGATGCGTCGGCCTGCAGCGTCAACTCTTCATCTGACTCATAGTACTTCAGAACTGGATGCTCTATTACTGCCTTATTGATGGCATCCATGGCTTTATCATGCTCTTCATTCCAGTGCCAAGCTACTTCTTTCAGTGTCAACTTTCGGAGAGGCTCACAGAGATCACTCAATCTGGGCAAGAATCTGCTCAAGTAGTTTACGAAGCCTATGATTCTTCTTACTCCGGTGACATTTTCTGGCTTAGGTATCTGTAGTATCGCTGTTGTATCGCTCGTACTTTGTCTTTATCTGGTTTCAGTCCTTGGTCAGTGAGCAAATGACCTATTATATTAACTTTACTTCAGTCAAGGCTAGTTTGGCTTTTGCTTTGTTTAGCTTCAAGTTCTTATCTTGACATCTCTTCATGAGATTTCTGAGATTTTTGTTGTGGTTTTCTGTAGCTTCTTCAATCGTGCTGCCTTTGCCCACAATCAGGATGTCATCTGATACTGCTGTGACACCTTGCAAACCTTCTAAGACTTGATCTTGCCGTCTCTGGTATTCCTCAGGACTGCTTTTTTTAAAACCCAAATGGCATACGCTGCCATCGGTATCGACCATACGGCGTGTTGAATGTTGTCAGTCTTGAACTTTCATCTGTCAGCTCTACTTGACAACATCCATCCTTTGCATCCATGGCACTGAATATCTTTGCGTTATTTAATGCTGGCAAACTGTCATCGATGGTCGGCATTGGATAGTGGCGGCGTTTTTAAAGCGTTTTTAAAGCGTTTTTAAAGCGTTTTTAAAGCGATTAAAATCGCTTTGTTTAAATCCTTTGGATCCAAACATATTCTTGTCTTGTTCGGCTTGTCAAAATCTACCATGCTGTTTACCCATGGTGTAGCTTCATCTTTTATAGCTGTGATGATTTCTTCACTTACTAGCCGGTCTAATTCACGTTTTAGCTTCTCTTTGAGTGCTACGGGAACTTTGCGAGGTGGGTGTACGACTGGATGTACATCTGGATCCACTTCGATACTGTATTTACCTGGTAGCTTTCCAAGTCCAGTAAATACACCTGGAAATTCTTTTTCCAGTTGCTCTACAGTTAGTGGTGTTATTTCATCTGGTGCATCTATTTCTGGCTCTGCGAGGAGAACATTCTCATGGTTGATGCTTTCAGGTTGTATTTCTTCTGTTAACATAACATTGCGTTCATTAACAGTCAGTAGCTGCGTTCAGACAGGCGTAAATTCGTCTAGAGTAAGATCGGATTAACGATTGTCCATGTTAAACTTCCGAGTAGTGACCGTGTGGACGGAACCCGTGTTAACTAATCCGACCTTACTCCGACCCGATTTAATCCTGAGATTTCTCAGGAGTAACGCGCTTAACACGAGCTGCAGTTAGGATTAGCACGCCCGTGTGGATGCACTTAACACGATCTCTGGCGTAAACCTTCGCCAATGATGTAATGATGCCACAAACGCATCCGATGCTGCTCATCCCTATCAGATCGTCTGCCTTGAAAAAATACCGCTGTTGCTATCAGCATAGGCATTCAATCTTGTATACCACCATCCGAAAAGAGGCGAAAAATTAGTAACAAAAAGAGAAATTTCGATCTTGAATTCATGTTTACAAGCGAGCAATAAATAAACCTAGCTGAAATAATCGAATAAAGGAACCGACAATTTAGAAATAACGGAATAAATTGTATTGTAAACTGGATACCAAAATGCTTAGCACCAGGCTGCCGCAGTGGCGTAACTAGCGGGGGGGGGGGGGGGGGGGGGGGGGGGGCACTTGGAACCCTTGCCCCCCCCCCCGCTTGCCCCCCCCAAATGAAATCAAGTAAAGCTGTAAATGAAATTTACAAAAATAGTACACACCAAATCCACCCCCCCCCCCCCTCTCAATAATGACGTCGTGTCGGTTGAGATTGGCACTTTCGGTTCATTTGACGAAAGGAATCATGGAATTATGATGGTCAAAAGTACACATATGAAAAATGTTCGCGCTACGCGCGCATATGTCTTCCCAAAACGAAATATTCGTTGGTACCAACATGTTTAGAGCCAAAATGTAGCTCAATCGTGCACAAAATAGCTGTAAAGTCGAACATTTTCGCGCGCTACGCGCGCATCTCTTCACTCAAAAAATCTTGTCGGTTCATTTCCATTCCTCTTCCCCCCCACCCCAATTTGAATACTGGGGCACATCCCCCCTCAGACACCTCCCTGTCCGCGGATGGTGCCGCTAGTGCGGCACTTGGATTGTCTTAGAACTCCCCCCCCCCCCACCCCATTTCAAGTCACTGTCCCTTCTTGCCACCCCAAATAAAAAGGTCTAGTTACCACTGGGCTGCCGAAAAAGGGATTCGAAATAATCAGAACTCCGATATTTACCGATATTTACTCCTAAGCCCCCTGCGATGGTCGTGTTAACTTTGTCGGAAAACTTTAGAGTAACGTTGTATTTAGTACCGTGTGGACAACTGTCCGGAGTAGAGGGATTAATTGTGGAATTTTAATTGCTGTAGGGTCTAAATTTACGCCGATCATTTATGCCCGTCTGAACATGCCTAGTATAGTAGATTCATAAACTCTGGCGCATCGGTATCGATTTTGGACCTCGTCCATTGGGCATTAGAGGAACCCATTTTGACCAATGATGAAACAGCGGTACTTTTATAGATGTTATTATCATGATTATTTGCGCTCCATAAATCAAACGCTATTCATGATAGTGTGGCTTTATGAATAGGGCTGATCATATAGCTTTACAATCACGACAACCAAACTTAATCCAGCAGCTTCAAATGTGTTATCCCTTTGGAAGCGGTTACCACAATAAAAACAAATTGACCATCATCGACCGTATACAGGTTTCGAAAGAAAAATATTATGTATGTCATATCTATTCATAATTTAGTGGGGTTTTTTAATAATTATTTTCCGTTTTTATTATGCACGTGGAATAAAGGAAACATTAAAATGAAAATAACAGTTCTACGTATTTATTTGCGAGAAAACCCCGGAAATAATTCAATAATCATTTTTTTATATACCTAGGGAGGTATACAAAACCATTTGTCCTAATTAAATGGAAAAACAGTTATATCAACCAAGATACGGATTATAAACGTTACTTTAAGTATTTCTGGCTATGTGACCACCTGAATACCTTTATCAATTTATCTGAATAACAATACATTTCTTTATCGTTATGCCGATAATCCAACCGCAAGTTCCCTGTCACTAGGTACATAGTGGTGACTACATCATAACTACATCATAACATCACAGTAGTACATGCACACGAAGACACGGTATTAACCCTGCATATTACGATTAAATTCGAGTGTCTCCCCCTCTTTTGCTTCTGTTACCTCTTTACTGAAATGGTAAATCGCTAAAATCGGCCAATGTCTGCGAATCGACTATAGCTTCATCTGTTGCATGGCTTTCCATCCAAGGAGAGGATCACTTACACCATCACTGACAACTATGAAGTTTACTCTGTAACGCTTGCCATTCTGTGGATTATTTATCCTGACTTTACACTGTCCAAGCGGCTTGATTCTTGTTTTATTGTACATCACAAGCACTTTGTTGGTTTTCTCCATCTTTTGTGAAGTTGGTACATTGGACTGGTTAATCACGTTACAGGTCGCGCCTGGATATAGCAGAAATTTCTTTCTTTCTTGTTTCTGCACCACTTCTAATACTGCGAAAAGCTTATTCTGTGCGTTTTCAACTGTGTTGATACGTTCTTCTTCTACTTCAACGACGTAAATATCTTCTGTTGATGAACTCTGATCTTCATCTTCTGTATCTTCTTCTTGTACAGATTTCTTTTTCTTCATTGCTTTTTTTTCTTTCTACAATGAGACGCAAATGGTTGTAGCCTGAGCATGAATTGCATTGTTGACCATACGCTGGACATGCCTTACGGTCATGCGTTCTGCCACAACGATTACAGTTTATTATTTTGTCAGATTTTTCCTGACTTTGGCCTTTCTTCTTATTTGGCTTGGCAGCTGTGTTTCTTTGTTTTCAGCGACGACTATCTTGCGTGTAGTTACCGTAGTGTACACTTTCATGGCCTTTTTCTTTTGACAGGTGTTTTAACTGCATACTTGATGCTTCACTGATCTGCAAAATATCAATGGCATGCTTTAGATCGCATGCAGCCTGCCTGAAAATGTTTGCTCTCGCTGCTCTATCCTTAGTACCGATGACGAGCATGTCTCTAATCAACTGGTCTTCAAGGATACCAAATTCGCAAGGTTCCGCTAAACCTCGGAGTCGGTGGACGTATGCCTCTATGTTTTCAATTGCCAATTATTCGGTGGTAAAGAAAATAAACCTGTCATAGATAACATTTCTTCTCGGGGTGAATGTTTCTTTCAGTTGTTTTAAGATTTCTTTAGGGTCCTTCAACTGGTCTTGAGTAAGCTGTAATTTTGCAAGCCTTTTAAAACACTCGTCGCCCACGACGCGCTTGAGAGTTGCCACTTGTATTGGGTCATCTTTTTCACTTATTTCTGTTGCGATTAAGTAATCTTTCCAGGATTCATCACCTTTTAATTTCACGGGACTGGGCGAAGGTACCTGATATGTCGCCATTTTACTGACTTGCTTTACTGTTTATTGATTATCGAGTCTCTGTCACATGGTAAGCTTATTTACATCGAGTAAAAAGTTTCCGAGACTGGACGGCACACAGCGCAAGTTTTTGGCATTTTCCCACTTACAGCTTATTCATTTGGCGGAATTTTGGCATTTTGGTAGTAGAACGAAGTTTTATCCGACATCTGTCACCATATTTGTACCTCCTGGGCTCCGTTATAACACAGTTACTAGACTCATTTATGATCCACATATTTAATGTTATTGTTCATTCTACTCCATTGTAATACCGGCTGCCTGTATATTATAATGTGGGTTGACGGTTGCATTATGTAAACATTAACTGTTGCCCAATGTATGCTTTACTCTAACACCACCAAAGCAAAAGGTATCACCAAGAGCCTTACAGGGGCCCGAAAATTCAAATAGCTTCAATTAAGCTAAGAAGTATACCAAACTGTTGAGCACAAGGATTCCGAAAAAGTATAGTTTGCCCTACTTCCGATGTTTGGTTAACGAGTTATCAGGTAAAACATTAAAAGTTCGTTGACCTTTGCATATGGGGTCAACATTTAAACTTGCTCTCATTTTGAAAAATGATATCTCAAATTGTTCGTCTGATTGCAAGTATTCAAGAAATGATAGTTTTTACCACCTAGAGTGTCTGTTGTACCTTATAAATGGGTCAAAAGGTCAGATTCTATATAGGTCAGTATACCTTGACCTTTTGATCTACACAAAATATTCCCGGTGGTAAAAAAACACACTATTTCTGGAATCCTTGTGATCATACGAACAATATGAGATATTGTTTTTGAAAATCGGAGCAAGTTTAAATTTTGACCCCATATATTAACGTTATTAACGTTTTACCCGATAACTCGTTAACCAAACATCGGAAATAGAGCAAATTATACTTTTTCGGAATCCTTGTGCTCAGCCGAACAATTTGGTGTGCTTTTTAGCTTAATTAAAGCCATTTGAATTTTTGGGCCCTGTATGGCGGCCATTTTGAAATTTGCGCTATAAAAGAACATTCCCGTCACTTTTAAGAGGTGCATGGGAGCTCATTTTCTTTTAAAATGGTTCTAGTTGACAAATTCACTAAGAAACTAAGGTATCAAGAAATTGGTCACGGAATCCAAGATAATGACTCTACTAATAGGCATGTTTTTGCCATTTTTACTAAAATTCATGATTAGCCACAAAAATGAATACACTTCTAACACCAGAGTTAACCGGTGACCTACCCCTACCAACCACAAAGCCAAGCTATATGCCCAGATGCCCAGATTACTGGGCGAAAAGGAATGAATGGATCAAGAACAAATTCTTAAAATTTAAATATCATCATTAAGTGTAAAGTTTAAGTTAAAATGAAAGGGAACATGAGTCGCCAGTCAGCATATACGATTGTGCTGAGTGAATTTAGGCAAAAAATAATTATAATGCTATTTATGATTATTTTGACAAATACAAATGTCATTAATGCCTGTTGCAAATATTATTTGTCGGTCTAATGGGATGTGCACGTGTTTGTGTGGTCGAAAGAGGGAATTGATGCGTTTGGGCTGGAACATTCTTTGTATGGGTATTACTTGATACATTACACCAGGAATAATGCTATTTAGATGTATTGCTTGGAATGCATTATTGACTACCTTAGGGTCTCTGTCTGTCAGCATAATAAATCTATAATACAAATCAAATACATATATTACAAATGCTTCATCGAGGTCTAAACTGATAAGCTATAAAGCCCAAATCCTTACAATAATAAGTTCATATTAAAGAAAAACAACACTCCTTTCGTCATTAATTAACGAAAATATCCAGAACTTGAACCCTCCTCCAAAAACAATCAATGTTATGTATGGCAATTGATGCCACGCAGTATGTTGATGAAACTAATGCAATCTTTAGATTAGGTGTTCTAGCCTGCAAGCCCTGCCTACACTGCAAAAAGGTTGCTTAAATATTTACTCAACATTTTACACAACGTTGTTGAAGTATGCAACCGCTCAACAGTTGCGTAAAATGTACCCAACACCGTTGGATAACATGTTTTCACCAACAGTTGAACAATTCCAGTTACTCAACAGTTGCTCAATTTGAATTACACAACAGTTGGGTATTATTAATTAACCATTTGTCGGGCATTTTAATACCAACTGTTGCTTAATTTGTGAATTGTTTTCATTATATATTGAGCATTTTTGTATATCAACACGGGGTAGGCAAATAATGGGAATTCTGGGCGATGCAGCAGAGCTACATACATCACTTCTTCTTGGTAGTGAACCGGTAACTTGTAATGGGAATTCTGGGCGATGCAGCAGAGCTACTCTCTCTCGGTAGTGGATCTGTAACTTATTTTAACATGTTATTTAATTATATACAAAATATCTTGCATCTCTTATCATTGGTGTTTTTTATTGTTTTTCTTTTATTAAAACAGGCATAGCTCCTGATATAATTGATCGATATCATTGATTCCTTTTGTCATATGAGCGGGAAAAGTTGCTCTTTGAATACGTGCCTCATTAGTTTGTCAAATTTGTTTGGTCTATTTTTAAACAAATATTCATTCTCGATCAACTTCTTTTTGACTCGCCCTGTGTCGTATAACAACCGTTCCCCAAATTCTGAGACGGACGTAATTAGAATCGAGAATTTAAGCAACAGTTAATCAATAAAAACCACATGAGTAAATCTTAACATAAGTTGCGTGATTGCCTGAGACAAATACTCAACAGTTGCCCAATTGAAACAATTAACGCAATATTTTAGCAACAAAATGAGTTTTGACCGGGGTTTCCCCAACTTGTTACTAAATTGTTTTGCTCAACGTTGGGTAGTTTTTACTTTTATACAACACCTAGATCTCTACATATGTTGAATAAAATGTAATCAACCATTTACCCAACAGATGATTAAACGCAATTAAGCAACGTATTTTGCTCAACATTATAGCAGTGTGCTTAGTTCCCAGTCTTGGGGAATTCAAGGTAAATGTAGGGGCATTGGCTTTGCATGTTGGTGCTTACTAATCATAAGCATCAACTCCTAGCTTTACAAGAATAATGAACTTCACCTATTTAGATGGAGAGAAAAACAGATCCATGCAATGTCTAGTTCAAGTATATTATTTCCATATCAAATAAAAATGCATAATAACAATTCTTAATAAAATAATATTAAAATCAACTACACGAATTACAACAAACACGAGATATGGCGGGCAAGGCTGGAAGGCCAATAAGTCCTCAAAAAAAATAAAAGTGACACAAAAATATCCAACTCATAACGCAAGACATATAACATGGATTTAAGGACAAGACAGGGACGGTGTTCAAAAGAAAAATTACTTATATTTCGTTTCGAAACAAGATTTTGCTTTCATGACAGTTACTGCAGCTGGAGAGGGGCGGTTCCCGTCAGGGATAGCACTGGATCAAAAATGTGTGAGGTCCCATGAAATTTTTCAGGACCCCGTAGGTCTTCAAAAAACAAATTTAAGGGGTCCCCCAAGAAATTGAGGGGTCCTGAAGTTTGGGTATTTGAAAATGGTCGAAACTGATTTAGGAAAATTAGAGGCCACAAGTGAACATACCAAGTGGGTACACATGCGCGTCCAGGCACCTCTGAAATGGACCCTAAATGGCGTAAACCAGAACACTATTTTGATACCACTATTTTGATACCCCTAAATGGCGTAACACAAACAAACCCTACCCTAAACGGCGTTACCAACACTCAATAATGCACCCCTAAATGGCGTAATATAGTAATGCTCAAAATAATCTTAATTCATAATTTTTGATATACCGGGGATATACAATTAAACGGTAGGGAAATATTGAAGATTTTTTTCAACGTTTTGCATATTTATTAAAAAGTCACACATACAACAATAAGTACCCCTAAACGTCGATACCTCGATGCTGTAATGGATACCCTAGAGAGCGATGCCCCCTAAAAAGTACCCCTTTTTCAGAAAGACGTCGTCGTCGTGTGGTGAAATCTGGACCCTTTTCGACGGGTTTTTTTGGACGCGGATGCGTACCCGCTTGGTATGTTCACTGCCCGGGGGCCACACGATGAGTCGATGACTTATGGTTTGGTTAGGGGTTGATTTTAATTTTATTTTTTTACGGACAGTTTTGATGAATTTATATTGTGAGCAAAGGATGGATATCAGGATATGTAATGTACAGAATTTCTTTAAGGTTTCCATTTCTATACATCGTCAAATTTAAGGGGTCCCTTCAATTTTGATCGGGACCCGCAAGTCTTTCCAATTTGAAACATTACGCGTCAAACAAGAAAGTGAGAGGTCCAGGACGCGCAGACGCGTCAGAATGCGACCCCTGGTTCCCGTGACTAACGCAGTGGCGGCACCAGCATCATAATTGGGGGGGGGGGAACACAATTTTTTAGCGGGGCAAGAAGGTAAAAAATGCGTGCGAAGCGCACAAAATGTTTGGCCATTTTACGCTAAAATTGTCAAATTTGGTCTAATATTGACTAAAAATTTGGAATTTTATGCTAAATTTGGTACAATTATACGAACTGTGTTAATAAAATGTACGCGCAGCGCGGAAAAATTGACATTTTATGCTAAATGGTATAATTTTAACTTAATGTGACACCCGGCCATGTTTCAAATCGTTGGCAAATCATATACGTATGATTTCTGACATCCACTGTGTTTGTTTTATATCATTTAACAGGTGAAGAATCAGAGGAAATGTGGTGGACCCATGAATTTGTCTTTTCCATTCCTGTTATAATGCGTCCTAATCCGCCTGTAGTATATATAACGACCTCGTCAACACGAAACCTTCGTACAACTTTAGATTACCCGTCAACTGGCTATGGGGTTAGCAACACTGTTTCTCGATCCTCACCTGTTATTATAGTGTTTTACGGTGGCACTGTGGGGATATCAGACATACGGATAGGGCCTCATGAAGGACCACAAAACAAAACGATAATTATCAGATCTGAAGGGACTGTATCTGTCCATGCAATAGATAATAATTCGCGAAATGGAGATGGATTTGTAGTCTATTCAAACTCACAACTCGGTACGGAATATTATGTCGCATCATATACTACCTGGAGCATTTATACCTCATTTGTGTGTGTTTCCTCAATCCAGCCTAATACATTGGTTAACATCAAAACGAAGGCTGGAAAAACACGCAATATAACTCTCAGAGAGAATGAGAGCTTTCGATTTGACGGGGAGAATGGCGAGGATCTGTCAGGGACATTGGTACGAAGTGATAAGCCTACAGCAGTCATTTCTGGTGCGGTGGCAATAGTTGGTGGTTCCGCTGACGGTATATTAGAGCAGGTAACGCCTACAAATCAATGGAAAAGTATTTTTATATTGACTCCTTTTCTCTCCGTAAATTCGGGTTTCATTTATAGAATATATTCGATGAACGTTGAAACAACAATTTCTACATCTGACAATATTACTATCCAATTGCAACCAGAAAGCTTTTATGAGAGAAATGTTGTGGAAGACAAAATTGTCACAATAAGTGCAGATCATCCTGTGATGGCGGTGCAATATATGAGGACTTATAAGGTTCCACGACGCGGTGACCCATCAATGGTTGTTATACCACCAGCCACGTCATTAACACCGGGCGCCGTAACCTTTCCTGTTTTTGAATACCTTCACCACGGTCACGAATACTTTATTAATGTCGTCACAAACTGTGGCAATGTTGGTGGACTTTTCCTGGATAACAAGACCGATATCAGACATTGGGACCGATTGACAACTGAAGACCAAGAGACATGTTGCGTGAGAGGTAACGTGACGTCAGGTCAGCATACTGTCTCACATACTGATCTAACAGCGTCGTATTACATCTTGATCTATGGGATATCTCCTGGTCGTTATTCCTCATATGCATACACAGCCAGCACATATTATGTCGAAGGTAAGATGGTAGTCAAAATAATTGTTAAAAATACTTACTAGGGAATAATTTCAATAATGACTGTAAACGTTAAAACGATGTGTTAGATTGTTTTAATCGAACAGTAAATCAATTTAATTAAAAGGAAAATGATGATTTGAATGCCTTTATGTACAGGCTGTCCCAAAATGATTAGTACCCATCGAGGCCCCAAGTTCAATACATTTTTTCATCATCAAAATCAATGAGATTAGATCCTTTGTTTTTCTATCATATTTGCTATACTGTACCCTTTCATTAGAATTTTAGATCATGAATATCGGACTTATTTTAAGGGGGGTGTGGACTCTCAGGTACAGCCTCCGTAAAACTGCCGTAACTTCTTCAATATTCATTTAATCTTTATAAACGTATAGAGGGTATGCAGTGAACCAACCGGAACGGTATAACAATGGATCGGGCAGCCATTATGGAGGTATAGGCTAGTCACGTATTCGGATTGACAATTAAATTTCCCGCTCCATGTGATCTGAACTGACCAAATCATATTGTTCCGTGGAATCCATCTTGGAGGCACAGTTCAAATGAGGACATAGTGACGTAGCATTGCATACTCTCTATACAGTTTTTTGCAGACAAGGGTTCAATAAATCCAACCATGATAATGAAATAGACCATTTTGGAAAAAAATATAAAAAACCCGTTTTGACCCATTTTAGGTTTGGAAAAGATAGCTCAAAATATATTTTGTTAAATTTTGTCAAACTAGTTTTATGATAATCCTGATAACATTCCCCAGGGGCGGTTTTTTTTAAAATATCTTATTTATTTTTTGAGTTATAGACCAAAAAGTGCCCAAAAATGATTTTCATGATTTTGGGGGTAAAAAAATTACATTTGTTGGCACTTTTTGGTCTGTAACTCAAAAAATAAATAAGATATTCAAAAATATTTCAATTTGTACCTCGCGACGAATTTGTACCCTTTTGGCGTATTTGGCCGCCCGGCCAAAATACGCCAAAAGGGTACAAAATGTAAAAGGTAGTGTACACATTATTCACGTAATTCAATTTTTTTACCTATTTCAATTTGTACCTCGCGACGAATTTGTACCCTTGCGAAGAATACGTACATCGCAGAGAATAAGTACCTCTCAACCAAAGCGCACATATCTGGAAATTTTCACATGTGGGGGTGTTCAAGGGGGTGTTCAATGGTTGTTAAAGAAGTGTTCAAGGGGGTGTTCAAGGGGTGTTAAGGGGTGTTCAAGGGGTGTTAAGGGGTGTTCAAGGGTTGTTAAAGAAGTGTTCAAGGGGTGTTCAAGGGGGTGTTCAAGGGTTGTTAAATAATTGTTCAAGGGGTGTTCAAGGGGTGTTCAAGGGGGTGTTCAAGAGTTGTTAAAGAAGTGGTCAAAGGGTGTTCAAGGGGGTTTTCAAGGGGTATTAAGGGGGTGTTAAGGGGTGTTCAAGAGTTGTTAAAGAAGTGTTCAAGGGGTGTTCAAGGGGGTGTTCAAGGGGTATTAAGGGGGTGTTCAAGGGGGTGTTCAAGGGTTGTTAAAGAAGTGTTCAAGGGGTGTTCTTAAAATCATTATCAAAATTATGCCAGCCTTCTACCAGATCTGAGTAAAACTTTGGTAGACCAATTAACGATGGAGCATTCTTTGCTTCAACAAAATTCACATTTAAAATAAAAAAGTTTGGACCATGGGCATTTACATATCGTTTAAAAAGGTATTTCCATTTACTATCATCATCATACATATAACGTTTTACCCATAGGCCTATGGTCATGTGTTTTAAGCTCGCCTCCTTTCGCGTTACACACGGATTTTGGCTTTCACGACATGATTTTAACTTTACACATTTATATTTGCTTGTATACCCCCCTGAGGTAGTAAAAGTATACATTTTCTGAAGGGAAATTGCATGAGGAAACTAAATATGCCATTGAAATTATAGTACGACCAAGAACTACAATGGTATGATCGGAAATGTTCGGGAAAATATCAGAGTTTTTAATTTTTAATTTGAGATCCATATATTTTTTATACCTACCCCTATCACTATTTACTTTACATATTTGAATTTCTCATGAAATTACCCATTAGTTGATATATAATTGTTAAAGTTACTACGTCGGTATGGTAATTATACCGGCTAGTGAATATCTCCAATTGTTATTTTATATATTTTTAGAATTTTCAAAAATATTTGTTTAAGGATGAGCCCTTCCCTGATATAAACTGCATTTCTGAATTCCTCTAGTTACAAGCTTTCCAAAAATGTATACTTTTGCTATCATAGGTTGAACACTTTTTCTGTTATAGTCATTTTTATAAATCCGGTAAATTGAGGCTGATTATTCATGTTGACTGTGTAGCGAATAGGAAGAAAGCTGATGTTCATGGTCTTATCCATAATTAATTAGTTGTTACAAATAGTTGACAAGTCTGTTGAACCACATACTTAAAGACTACTAATTATCCTTTAAAATGGGACCAAAATGGTGTTTGTAACATTAGGGAATGACTAGTTATTGTAAAAAGAACAAAACATGGGATTATCCCCATTGAGTTTGTACAGGCGGCACCCCTTCCGGCGGCACCCCTTCCAGCACCACCCCTGGTCCCCAAACATCAAACAGCTGTAACTCCTATTCTGTATTAGCTATACCAATGCCATTTTGCAGGCAGATAGCTTGTTATTAGGGCTTTAAAATGATACCAAAATTTGTTGAGATAGCTTTTGTGGTTTTAAAAATATTTGAGGAAAATGACAGCATGAAACAAAAAAATTTAACGGCACCACCCTATTGGGAGGCGAGTTCATAACGCGTGACCCTATACATTTCATAGCTATACACTCTGAGAATTATAATCACACATTTGTATTCCTCCCATATTGTAATTTCGAATGAGCGTCTTTCTCTTTATTTTTCTCAGGCTTTTTTTTTTATTCCATAAGAAATTGAAAAGATCTGAGTTCACGTCGTTCGTGAAATTTTCAGGAACGGGTACACAAGACATTAAAATGTTAAATTGGATAGACCAAGAGATTTTATAATAATTGCTTTACCATATAAAGTTAGCTCTCTTCTATACCACCAATTCAAAATTCGAATTAGTCTACCTTTTTTCTCTTGCCAGATGCTTTTGTAACATTCAATCATGTGTCCAAGATAAACTCCAAGATATTTAA
Source organism: Ophiura sarsii (assembly GCA_035610835.1). Classification (NCBI taxonomy): domain Eukaryota; kingdom Metazoa; phylum Echinodermata; class Ophiuroidea; order Amphilepidida; family Ophiuridae; genus Ophiura; species Ophiura sarsii. Next base: position 1,598,785 of record CM069451.1, on the reverse strand, counting down.
TATTATCCGTTGGCCATTTTACTGATTTCTGATTTACATGGCCAAATGCTAACCCTTGAGTTTTGTCAACATTAATCTTTGAACCTGCAAAAATACCAAATGTATGCCTATTAATAATTTTCAACATGCTATCAAGAGATTCTTTGGTTAAGCAGAACAGAGTTGTATCGTCAGCAAATTGGCTAATACGTGCTTCACATTTATCATCGTCATTTTCATCTATAACAATACCTGAGATCGTTTTATCTTGTCTTATGTTCAAAGCTAAGACTTCTGAGATTACTATACAAACAAAAGTGCAGATAACGGGCAGCCCTGACGCAAACCTCTACTCAATTTAAAGAACTTTGATTTTCAACCAAGATTTAAAACAGAACTCTCTATATTATTATACATTACATTAATCCATTTAACAAAGGTTGGCCCAAAATTAAACTTCTGTAACGTTTGAATGATAAAATTCCATTCTACGGTGTCGAAAGCTTTTTCAAAATCAACAAACAAAATAGCAGCTGATTTATGCTCATTTATACATAAACTAATAATATCATCAATTTTTCGTATATTTGTACCAATATATCTACCTTTTATATAACCAGTTTGATCTGTACGCGTATGTATGATTTTACCGATAACTTTCTTCAAACGATTTGCTAATACAACTGACATTATTTTGTAGTCAGTGTTCAATATACTAATTGGACGCCATTTTTTTAATTGCAGTTTGTCACCATTTTTGTAAATTAAACTGATAACTGCTCTTGTTTGAGTGGGTGGCAAGTGACCTTTTTCAAAACAGCAATTCAATGAGTTAACAACTAAGCTATTTATACAATTCCAGAACACCTTATAAAATTCTGCTGGAATACCATCACAACCTGGACTTTTGCCCGCTTTTAACTGATCTACTGCTTCTTTGCATTCAATATGCGTCAATAAACCTTCACATTTACTTTGTTCCTCTTTGGTTAAAATATCAGTAAATGTTGTAGTATTCAGATACCCTTTAATATTGTCACTATCAACATTAGCACTTGTATATAGATTGGTGTAAAATCTTTCCTCTTCTTTCATAATGTAGAATGCTTAGTAATTAAGGAATCGTCGGGTAATTTGAGTTTCGTGATAGACTTTTTCATTCATTGCATGACATTTTTCGAAACCTAAAAAATACGCACTACTTTTTTCTCCATCTTCGTACCATCTTGTTCGAGATCTCACTATCTGTCCTTTCACTGTATTTTCATACATCTTGTTAAGTATACCATTTACTCTATATCAATCTCATTTACAACACATGCGTTAGGAAAATAGATAGCATTTAGACCTTTTAGATAAGACACTAAATTCTTTTCTTCCTGCTGTTTATGTTGCTGTCTTGTGACACAATATCTAACAGAGAATTCTCTTATTGGTACCTTACATGCTTACAGTATTCCCACAATAAGTGGTCATCATTAATAGACTCTGCTTTTGCATTGACATTACATATGATATGTTGTATACCTTTAACGTAAACATAAGCAGTATCATTTAAAACTGATGTATTTAGTTTCCAAATACCAGGTCCTCTTTTTTCGGTATTGATTTGGAATTTTAAGGAAACTGCTTGATGATCCGAGCGCACACTTGGTCTAATATCACAATAATTAATCACATCTACAAGAGTTGCTTACAAGAATAAAATCAATTCTTGCTCATCTTACAAGAGGTGTTTCTTATATATGTCTTTTCGATGGGTTGAATGTCCTCCAAATATCTAGAAGCACATTTTAAAACATCGTTTTCACGTAAGAAATAGATATTTGTTAATCTATTCCTATTTTCTATTATGACTAGAGAATTTGTTTCCCTTTGTTGACTAGTGGACCGTTTGTCCCATTATGACTAGCGGACCTTTACTTTTGTTATGACTAGCGGCGATGCTTTTTCATATTTTATGATTAGCAATTTTTTTTCTTCATTATGACTAGCGAACCTTTTTTAACATTACGACTAGCGCACCGTTTGTTTACTTATGACTAGCGGTCCTTTTTTAATTATGACTAGCGGATCTTATTTAATTATGACTAGCGGACCTTCATTTTTATTATGACTACTGGTCCTTTTGTCGCATTATGATTAGCGAACCTTTGTTTCAATTATGATTAGCGAACCTTTGTTTCAATTATGATTAGCGAACCTTTGTTTCAATTATGATTAGCGAACCTTTGTTTCAATTATGATTAGCGAACCTTTGTTTCAATTATGACTAACGAACCTATTTTCCCGTTATGACTAACGGACCTTTATTTGAATTATGATTAGCGACCCTTATGATTAGCAACCATTATGACCAATGACCCTTATGACTAGCGACCCTTATGACTAGCGAGTTTGACCCGTATTTAGCCCGGAAATCCTGTAGACCCGTTCTCTAAGCATTATCAGTCAGCTGTAGAACAGGGCCCCGTTTCAATTGAGGGCGCTCTAAAACGACGGGTGGACGTAACCAAGGTAACGCACACCCGTCAATTTGCGCAATGATTGAATTTTCGCCTTTATCCCCATTTATCTACATAAAAAGTAACTATCCATCGAGTTGAGGGCAGCATAAGGTACCAGAACTCCTTGCGACATCCATTTCGATGTTTTAATTACCCTTTGACCCCAACATCACACGACACAAGTTAAAATAATGTCTTTTTTGTCCGGTTTGCTGCGATGAGACCACCATTTTCTTAAAGGGACACTAAGAGATGTGTTGGAGGCTGCGCCCTCAATTATGATAAAAACTGGGATTAGTATATTTTTATAATTGTATTACATGTATGAACTTATACACCTATAAGGATTAAGAAAAATCAGCCCTCTTTGTACAAGAAAACGTCGATTCAAAAATGCTCGTACAGCCGGGACGAGCATTTTACGTCCGACAGTATCCCCCTGCAGTACGCGTGATACATAACGCGAACCATATTTGCATAGAGGGCGTTTTTCAATAAATAGCGATGATATTGTTTTAATCAAGTTTTACTGTGTTTTTGTTAGTAGAAACAACAATAATGGCAATTGTTAATGTTCATCTTGAATTCTGAAGTAAATTTTTAAACATTTAAAATTGTCAACACCACTTAATGTCCCTTTAACGAGATTACACCATTTCATAGAATTTTAAGGGTAAGTGTGATAATGTTTACATTAAAAATAAGCCATAGACTAGAGTATTCAGAAGTGATGCCTTTGTAACGGTTATCTCTGTGATAAGAGAGTTATTTCGTTGTTTAAAATCGGCAAAATCGGCTTTTTATGAATTTTGGAAATTACTGTGACGGGAGGCCGTTCCCTTGGAAACGCACTCCCGTTCCCAAGCCCGCCCGCCCTCTATTGAACACTGTTTTTTGTTCGTATTCCGGCAGGCGACGGACTTCCGTCACTTGATGAATCGCCGTGTAAAAAATGACGGCAGTGCGTCACTAAATAGAGCGCCCTCAATTGAAACGGGTCCCCGTTCTACAGCTGACTGATTATATCATCTTGCAGTTATTGTCCGTGTTACCATTGAACACAGTACAGTGCGCTTGTAATTGAAGCACTATATTGACCAGGACACAGAATGCGTCAGTGTATAAATCCACGCAGCGCTCCCCGCGTAGGCGGCTATGCTTCTGATTCCCACCGCGACCGTAACGGCGCCCTGGTGCCATTTTGTTTTCAGTTATCGACTTCACAATTACATGACCATTTGTTTTCTCTTTATAGTTTTTTATTATCATTTCTCTCGCTGAAAAGATCACATACATCATAAAAACAATTCAACTATACATGTGGTGATACAAATTATATTTACCAGGGGGTACATTCGTGTATGAACAAAATGTTATTTAGATTGAACGTATTTTGTATATGAACAGGTAAATTTATACAGAGACAGTGTATTGTTCCTCTTTCTTTAAACACACATGCACACACTTTGACAATTTAATTATCTTATTTCTCAAAAAGTGATGTCCATTTATGCCACCGGATATTGAAAGCTTTATTTTTCAGGTCTGCATTATAAATAGTTTTTTCGTTGACATACAAATTCATCACCTCTTTCTTTCCATAGGTAAAACAAGGTTTTTCTTCTTTTATCCTGCTTTTGTAAATATTGAATTTCAGGATTAATAGAATATTGTTAAAAATATAATCTTTGAACTGGTAATTTCCAAACAGGATCATTTCTTTTTTCAACCGAATAATTATGTGTGTCCAGATTGCTATTAATCCAGTTGTGAACGTCTTTCCAGTACTTTATAGTAAATTCACATTCCCAAAAGAGATGAACAAAGTTTTCGTCAACTTCATTACAAAATGTACATTTTGGATTGACCGATTTACCAATTTTAACTAAAAGGGTATTTGTACAAAGGATTCTGTTTAAAAGGCGAAATTGGAACCAACGGAGTTTAACTTCCTCAGTACATTTCCAGTTAGGCCTATACTGACAAATATTCGACCATTCTTTTTCAGTTAAATATATACCTAATTTATGGTTCCATTTGTCAGTACATTTAAACTTAACCTTTAATCCAGTAATAAAAATGTTATAAAATTGTTTACAACCTTTGGATTCCTTAAGAATCATACTGGTATGAAAACCTTGATAAGGATTTGGAAGTGTGGTTGAACTACATAGGAGATTTGAAAATGCTTCATGAATAGCTCTTTTCATCCCATGATATTGGAGAAAATTTATTCTCATATTATATTTATTTTGAATGTTCTTAAGTAATAGGAACTCTCCTTCTGTAGAAAGAAGATCATTAATATATTTGATACCAACTTTCTCCCAACTTTTGTACAGTACACATCTATTCCCCACAACAATATTACTATTATTCCAAGTTGTGTTTTGAAGCATAATCCCTCCATGCAATAAGCACACTTTTCCAAAAATCATTATGACAATCATGAATAATGTGGTTCCAATATTCAAATGATGAATAATCAAAATTACATGGCGGGACATTAACTTTAAATAAATTGTGAATTTTACTCTTATTTTCATACAGTCTCTTACACTTCAATTTTTTTTTTATCCAAGTTATCTTAAGATCTTTTGCAAAAGAATCAAACTGAACCATACCGGTGCCTCCCTTCTCATAAGGACGAGCCATCTGATTTCTATTACTCCTGTCAATCTTCCCTCCCCATATAAAATGATGAAAAGTTGAATTTATCTCATCGATGACATTATTCTCCGGGGATGGTAAGGAAAGTATTAGATGACCATTTTGTTGATAATTCAACATGGACGACGTACAATTACATTTACAGGGTTTTTAGTATTTTTTAATAATTTTTTTACAGAATGGTTCAGATGGTTTGTATTGTATATTTTTCATTTGCAATTAGTTTTTATCACCAATCCATCGAATACTTATGCTGCTTTTTCGTTGCTGTATTTATTTTTACTTTATTATAGCCCTCTTTAGGTGGGACACCCCGGACAATATATATTCTGTGAGCGAGAGTGATGGGGTCATTAATATAACACTCTCACGAGAGGGTACCGTTCAATCTAAAACTGTGGGTAAGTCAGTAATCAAGATAGTTACCAGTATTGTAGCGTCCTTTGCACTTCGTGGCATATCACACACACCCCACCCCTCACCCCACTAACAAATAATCAAAATCCACATACAAACTAGTGCAACAGGCAATAAATGCTCTTTTTTACCAAATTCACTTACAACTTTCCACGCGGCAGTTGTCTGCAGACGACAGTTCCAAAATGTCACAAACTGTTTCAAAATATCAAATTATTGAATTTCATAACCAATCTGTGGAATCACAATGAGAAGTGCATTAAAATAAGTACAAACATGCCTAGTATTGGTTCAGTAATTCTTGAGATTTTGAAAGCTGGGAAGGTTTCTGAAAAATCTGTTTTGTATAGGCCTATGGTAAAACTAATAGCCGCGTGGAAAGTGTTAAAATGACAATAACCATGATAACATCACCACTCTTCCTCCATTGTCCTCCAAATAAAGTCAAGTTTTGTAAAAGTTTTACCGTAAATATTAATAAGAATTTTTTTGTAAAATAACCTAATTTGCGTAATATTTGAATATTTAATTAGCATCAAGTCCAATACACATCAATGTATATCTTGAGATGTGTCTACCCTGGTAATCTGGAACTTCGGATATGTTGTGTGTATTCCTATATTCTGACAAATTTATGAGCAAAATTAAACCCTTTTTTGTATTTCTGTATTTATTTGATTAATTTGCATAACTAAGAATCGATATTCCGAGAGTTTATTTGAAGATAACCATACGTTTGAATGCCGCGTGAACGACAATCCTCTACTAAAATGACAAAGTTCCACTTATGTGACGAGTAATTATTATACGATACTTTTTGTGACTACTACATAATGCCCTTTTTACCAAATTCACTATTAGTTTTACCATTTCAAAACAGAGTTATTTTTTAGAACCTTTCCCAACTGTCAATGCCTATCTCATGAATTACTGAACCAATATAGGCTACTAGGAATATTTGTACTTATTTTAATGCATTTCTCACGGCGATTCCAAATATGGTAATGACATTTAATTATTTTGACATTTGTGAAACATTTTGTGAAATATTGGAATGTCGTCTGAAGACGCCTTCTGCCGCGTGTAAAATGTTAACTGACAATTACAAATAATTGTTGTGACTACTTTTCTTTTTAATTGTCCCCGTCTTTCCAACAAACACCTTTTAGAAATAATCGCACAGGACGTAACAGCAACCGATTTGGTGGATTATCAACTCATTTCGACAAATGTTACGTTTCCGGCTTGGGTTAGCACTGTGTCTGTTCTAGTTAGGCTAATAGATGATGACGACGATGAGGGCGTGGAGTTATTTACATTGACACTTCGGGATCCATTGTACCAGGAGGGTAACAGAGGCATTTCATATACACTTATCGTCGAAATCGCTGATGACGATATTAAAACGACACCGGGTAAGAAAAATTCTACATACACCGAACACAAAAAAATGGATTCTCTAACTCAGTTCTTTTCAAAAATTGTTTACTTCTATATGTACATCACATCATTCAAAAGTTACATGTCTTATTGTTTGGTTAATACCCCCTTAAAGGTATATTATATGATCTTTCCAGGGAACACCCTCAATACTCTATAAACAAAAATTGAAAGCAGATTTTGTTTGCAGATTTACATTTCTGATCATAAATCGTACATGCATTCCAAGTTACAGGGCGATGCGATTATTAATTACTTCAAAATAACGGTTTTAGAGTGAAAATAAACTGTCAGAGTCTGCGCCGACAACTTATTTGTACTCTTAAAATTCACTCTAAAACCATGATTTTGAGGTAATTAGGAATCGTATCGCTCTGTAACTTGGAATATATTCATGATTTATGATCCGAAATGTAAATCTGCAAGTAAATATAGTGAGTGAGCAAATGTCTTCCCGTAATATGATACCTCATTCTTAAAAAAATGAGTCGATAATTTTATGGTGCTTTTTAAACTTAAAAGTTTTATAATTCCGTGATTCCCCTTGTAAAATGAACCGACAGACTCAAAATATTGGTGGGGCAGATCACCTACCTTGCCCCGGCCCCCACTGCCTGGTCTCTTATATTTCAATTTCAATCTCTGCACATCTCCCAATCCTTTCAAGCCTCATCCTCGGCCAAATCTCCGTAATCTCAATAGCCTTTCTCTCAATCCACCTTTTTGCAGGCTAACTCTTTCACAAAGGTCTTTTTACCCTTATGCTCCCACATTATGGAACTACCTTCCGGAGTACATAGTAAACTGTGCCTCTCTGCCTGCTTTTAAAACTGCTCTCCGCCTCCATCTCTATTCATAGCCTGGTGTCTCTGTGTTTCATGTGGGCGGGGGGGGGGGGGGGGGGGGGGGGGGGGTTGTATTACGTATTATTTGTGTGTATCTATGTTTCTTTGTTTGTCTGATGTTTGGGCATCCCTTTAATTTAGTGCTTATGTCACTATTGGGTTTGTCCTGGCTGTTTTGCCAATTGTTATAAATAAATAAAAATAAAATTTCACTCTCCTTCACTCCTATTTTTTTATTTTATTTGGTTCAATTATTTGATTGGCTTCAATTAAGGGTGATTTAAAAAAAACGATCTGGTAAACATGACCTGTTTAATAGGCGAGCACAATATTACGATAAATATCATGACAACTACCGATAGAAGCGCATTTTTATATATCTTTTAAATGTTTATGAAGCAGTGCACATATTTAACCTAGGCCTATGTATTATTTTTGTGTTGAAATTCAGCTCCACCGCCACCAATACCCAAAATATCCATCGCAAGGGGGTTCGTCGGTTCCAACGTTGTCATACAATGCAGCATCGAAGGGCTCGTTCCGTACAATAACTTCAACGAGTTTAATAAAATTGAGGTATGCTTATACACACCTAAAATGTGTAGCTAAAAACTAACTTCTTTTCACCTGAAAAGTGGTTAGGTTTTTACCTTGTTTCTAGTCATTTCTTACCCCTATTTTTGTGTCAGATGACCAGAAAAATTACACAAAAAGTGTATAAAATGACTGTTAAAAAGAGTTTTCGGACCCCCTCAATGTGTAGCTAAAAACTAACTTCACCTGAAAAATGGTTAGGTTTTGACCTTGTTTCTAGTCATTTCTTACCCCTATTTTTGTGTCAGATGACCAGAAAAATTACACAAAAAGTGTATAAAATGACTGTTAAAAAGAGTTACAATTAACCTTTTTTCAGTTGATATATAGTTGGCCCTGAAAAGGGGTTATTTTTAACTAAATATTTTTAAGTGTGTAACTATTTTAGGCGGACCTGGGATATATATTACACTTTGATCCAGAGTAAATAGACTTTTCCTCTAGACTTTTCCTATGGTGCTAGACTAATATTGTGTACCGTATCCATCCTAAAAATACTTGACTAGACAGAGACCGATGACAACGTTGAGGGGGTCCGAAAAGATCTCTCTTACCAAAATCAAAGAATATTTTGTAATTTTGAGGAAGACCACGAAAAAACAAACCCTGTTCTACGGGCAAACGGACCTCATGGGGTCGGTCGGTCGGGCGGTTTTTTCTTTTAAATTTTTTTGGGGAATGTGCCGCCGAATCAGACATTACATTAGAGAGCCGTTTTTCTCTCCTGACCTGATAGTGTTACTTCTAAAACACGCCTGAGGTTAAGCCTCACGTTACAACTATACTATTTCATGACTAATCAATCGATTGTCCCACTGCCCAGGTTTACAAGCAGTTCGGGAATGGTACTGTAGACACAGCTGTAAAAATAGCAGAGAGATCAGAAGGGGATCTGACGACAATGATCTTTGATGTAGATGGTGTAGACATAGGAGAAGAAAAGTTAACATTTGTTCTAATTCCATCTCGTTTTCCTGGCGGGGCTTTTGAGGTACAGTTAGTAATATATTACAATCTCAATTTCAATCTTCTCCTCCCCGTTTCATGCTTTATGCTAATCTCCTTTCCTATCTCCCTTCTACTTTCTTCTTCATATTATTTCATCCATTCATTTCTCCTCATTCTTCACCTCATTATTCCTTTCCCTCTCCTTTTCTCCTCCACTTCACTTCACTTTTTTCTACTACGCTTCTTATACTCCTCGTTTCATTCCTCCATTCGCCTGCCCTACTCCATCATATTCCTCTACCGTCTCCCGATTACCGCCGCCGCCTCGTCATGCTCCTCCTTTTCTCGTCGTCCTCCTCCTCTTTTTCCCTTCTCTTTTTCTTTCTTAACCTCTTTTCCTCCCTCGCCTGTTTTCTTCTTTCTCCTCTTTTTTATCTCCTCTTTTTCTTTTTTCTCCTCTTAATCTTTTCTTCCTTATCGTTCCTTCCTTCTCCTCCAACTCTATTTCTTCGTCTTGTACTCTTCTTCCTCCTCCTCCCTCTCCCCCTCACACTCCTCCTCCTCCTCCTCCTCCTCCTCCTCCTCCTCCTCCTCCTCCTCCTCCTCCTCCTCCTCCTCCTCCTCCTCCTCCTCCTCCTCCTCCTCCTCCTCCTCCTCCTCCTCCTCCTCCTCCTCCTCCTCCTCCTCAACTTCATCCTCATCCTCATTCTCATTCTTATTCTCATTTTCATTCTCATCCTCCTCATTCTCATTCTCATTCTCATTATCATTATCATGCTCATTCTCATTCTCCTCCTCCTCCTCCTCCTCATCATCATTCTCATCCTGATCCTGATCCTCATCCTCATCATCATCCTCATCCTCATCATTCTCATTTTCATTCTCATCCTCATCCTCATCCTCATCCTCATCATTCTCATCCTCATCCTCATCCTCATCATTCTCATTCTCATCCTCATCCTCATCCTCATCCTCATCCTCATCCTCATCCTCATTCTCATCCTCCTCATTCTCATTCTCATCCCCATTCTCATCCTCATCCTCATCATTCTCATTCTCATCCTCATCCTCATCCTCATCCTCATCATCCTCATCATCCTCATCCTCATCCTCATCCTCATCCTCCTCATCATCATCCTCCTCATTCTCATTCTCATTCTCATTTTCATCCTCCTCATTCTCATTATCATTATCATTATCATTATCATTATCGTTCTAATTTTCATTCTCATCCTCCTCATTCTCGTCCTCGTCCTCGTCCTCGTCCTCGTCCTCAATCTCATTCTCATTCTCATCCTCATCCTCATCCTCATCCTCATCCTCATCCTCATCCTCATCCTCATCCTCATCCTCATCCTCATCCTCATCCTCATCCTCATCCTCATCCTCATCCTCATCCTCAATCTCAATCTCAATCTCAATCTCAATCTCAATCTCATTCTCATTCTCAATCTCATTCTCATTCTCATTCTCATTCTCATTCTCATTCTCATTCTCATTCTCATTCTCATTCTCATTCTCATCATCCTCCTTATCCTCATCCTTCTTATCCTCGTCCTGTTCCTTCTAATTTACATCCTTCTTCTCGTCCCCATGGTGACCGTATATTTATTTTCTTGTCATTTAGATAAGCAACGTCAACTATAACGATGGTGGTTTCTACTGGTGTGTCTTCAAGGGGCCGACACACCTTGATTTGTCCAGATTTGACCAAAGCTTTCTAGAAGTTGTTCGTAAGATTAAGCTTTGATACATTTTGTTTTAGTTTCGAATGCGTTTATATTTCATGGAATGTGGGATGAGACTAAATAAAGAAATCGTTCATCTTAAAATAGTAAACGAAACACAGATTTTATATCACACTAAAGGAGAAGTATATTTTACAAATGAGAAGAAAAATTGAAGGAGTCTTCATCATGAACCCGGAAATAACAAGCTTTAAAGCAAATGGCTAGGCCACCAGGGACAATATAAGCAAGCATACATAATACATTCACCAATAGACCCCGGTACGAGTCTCAGTACATTCACACGGGAATAAATGTCTATGAGTATAATTATATACATTCCAATAAAAATATTAATTAGTTTGCTCTATCATTTTTTCCTACATCTTAAATTATTATATTTTTTTCTCAAAGATATGAATTAGTCTTAACAGATTGATTAATTACTAAAATGGTATTGTTATTCTCTTCCGAAATGTTTAGGGCAACGTTTGAGTTCCTGTAATAAAAACACTACCGCAACTCGGATGTTACATAATAATATGATATACAGTAGCGATACAATAGCGATTAATGCCGTTTCCAGTCTCTTTATTCTATTGTCCCTGGTTAAACTGATAGTATTCAATAATATCATTATAATAATCATATCGTATTGTATTTTTGTTTTGAAACACAGCTTGCGCAGGAGTGAATTCTTCTCTCGCTACCAACAATTCGTGCATTGATTTATTTCAACTGGATCAGGTAATCCATTGACGCATAGGAAATGTGAAAAACCGGTTCACGAAACAAAGTGCACCCAATGGTTATCATCTTTCATTCCAATGTTTGTCTTGGTGCATGCCATGCCAGGTACCCGATGTAAATTGTATGAAGCAAACGCGAAATAAGGCATCGTTAATCATTGTGATCTACAGATCTTAAACGGCTTACCGCTATTTTCGAACTGATTCGAGACATCGTGAATCGAAGGAGTTGAATTAAAGGTATATTATGTGATCTTTCCAGGGAACGCCCTCAACATCGAAAAAAAAAAATGAAAGAAGATATTCTTGCAGATTTACATTTCTGATCATAAATCGTACATACATTCCAAGTTACAGAGCGATACGATTCTTAATTACTTCAAAATCGTGATTTTAGAGTGAAAATAAACTGTCGGATAATCCGACAGTTTATTATTTTCACTCTAAATTCACTCTAAAACTATGATTTTGAGGTAATTAGGAATCGTATCGCTCTGTAACTTGGAATGTATGTATGATTTATGATCAGAAATGTAAATCTGCAAGAAAATCTACTTTCTAAAAAAAATAAAATGAATAGAGGGCGCTCTCAGGAAAAGATCACATAATATGCCTTTAAGAGACCGGGCTGTGCGTATTTGTTGGAACCAATCAGCAACAGTTTTAAAGTGTTGTTCTAATACGGAATAAACGCTAACCTCGTTGTAACATCATCCAAGCGGCACAATTCTTTCCCATTGAAAAGCATGTCCAACAATAGCTAACAATACGCAGAGCTCTGTGGTGGAAAATACACCGTCGGCCATCCGCCATTTTACCACTGACAGTTGTACGCTCAGCGTTGCCATTCCGTTTTTGATGCGGCATATCACTAATAGCGTCATTTTGAAATACACTTATATCCCACGGATATATGATCCATTGAACTCAATTCGTTGTTGTTGGTATCGTTTATATTTTTCAGGTCAAGGTCTCAGATGCAAACGTTGCAGAAGTAGCCAGTGTTTTGGTAGAGACGCTCGAAAATACTGATATGAGAGTGTTAACCGATGAAGAAGTGCAACATGTCGCTAATGTTTTAAACGATATCGTACAAATTGGAAATGGCTCCGAACAGGTCAGTGTCATCAATGTACCTGCTAACATCTAATGATTTTTCTCCGCACAATTTGCCCTTTTCCCTGCCAATTCCGCGCAAGTCGCCATTTTATCTATAGGACCCTGATTATGAGGACATATAAAAGCCCGGGGGCCAGTCAAACATAATGGTGTACACATGCGTGACCAAATTTTTTCCAGACACCCCCTAAACAAGTTTTACCCTGCAAGCAAAATTACCCCCTAAACAAGTTTTTAGCGCGCTTTCCTTGCAAATTTTGACCCCTAAACAAGTTCTTGCCAGAATATGACCCCTAAACACAATTCCCGGGTCAGAATTCTACCGCTGTCAAAATGATCAGCGCATATTGTGAACGCTACAAAACAACGGTCTTGGGGACGGTCTTTGCTATCTCGGTTTGTTATGGCGATTATGACGCTAGAAACGAGTGACACACATGCGTTCTCAAATTGGAAATGAGACGCTCAAAAGAAATCTCAAAAACGGGGATAACATTCTTCTGGGAACGGGGAACAAAACAAGTTACCCAAAACACGTTCGACCGGTATTTTAAGCCACCCTTTTTCTTGAAAATCAGCGTTTTTGATACCCTTAACGCGTCACGCGCGTGACGCGTCCAACACTGAAAAAACACCCCTTTTTGGTCACGCATGTGTACACTATTATGTTTGACTGCCCCCCCCCCCCCCCCCCCCCCCCGGGTATAAAAGCAGCATGTTTCCGTTCCCCAAAGCCCCTATTTCAACCATTATTATGTGTTGAGGTGTCCAAGGGTATTTCTGTCATCTTGCAACAATTGATGTGCCATCGTCATTCCTTGTTTGGATCATCAGCGATGCAAGAAGACAGTGGTATAATGTTGGATGAGTTGAGGGCGATACAGTCCAAATTGGTTAAGCCTTGAAACAAAATTGGACGAGCCGGATGCGAGTCCAATTTTATTTTCAAGGCGAAACCAATTTTCACTGTATCGCCCGAACAAAGTAATCCAATATTTACATTATGTTTTGAGAATCTGACTCTGCTTGTTAAATAAATGCACAGTAATGTATAGAATAAATAAGTATAGGCTAGGCATAGGTCCGCGCTAGCATCATCACCTAGGGCTAGGCCTAGGCATACACTCTTTGAATTCAAAGTTGGGTGACTGTTGCAGTTTTGCATCTGTGTTACATTGCAATACCCCAAAAGTTATATTAATGCATCGATAAATAAGACACTGGCTCATTTTGAATGGTTATCGGGAGCCTAGACCTAGGGCTAGGCCTGCACACAAATCAGAATAAGCTTATTTCTAGGGTGTATTTTCGTCTGGAATTACAACAAGAAATTTGTAAAAATGCTATCAAAATATGTTTTAAATGACTGACTATATCATTGTTATTTGATTTTTTTTCATTGGAATGTGTAACATCATGGAAATATTGAGGGAATTTAGATCTAAAAAGGCCAGCACAAAAATTGGAAATAAAAATAATATTTTTAATAAGCAGCTTTACTTTATGCCTATCAAAAAGGCTATACATTCTCCTACCCACTATCAAAAGACCATAAGTACAATATTTGTAGCCAAAGAGTATTTCACACTGTTTGAATTAATTAATTAACCTTGTCCATGTTTATTATATTTACCCTGATGGAAACTCAGCTCCACACAAAATGTTACCACAGGTGTCGGCCATCTTGTTGTTTACTGATTTCTCGGGATTTATGGACTGTTCCATTGAGTTAAATAGGGGGTTATTATAGTGACGGTATGGGCTAATTGACTAGTAAAGAAGATATGTTTTCAACATGTTTCACATCCAAAAATACCAAAATTATCATTCTATTCTCGTGTTAAAATATATTAATCATTATATTTTTGTTTCTTTATAGAAAATATACAAATATGTCAATTATTTATCCGGCGTCAGTAATGAAAAGTTCCAACTAAAAATTACTGTTTCAAACCCTTCAAATGTATGGGTCAATCCAGCAAAAACATTGAACCAATCAAAAGCTCTTATTCCAAACTGTCCAATACAGTAACAAAAATCGGTTGACCGATTTTGAAACTTACAAATACAGTCCAATACATGATTAACTCGAGTTCAAAGCTCTGTGTAAGTGAATAGGACGGAAGATTCTCAAAACATAATAATGGATGATATTGGATCCAAAATATAATAATGATAACATTTGGATGATTTACGCCCAATATGTATTGTTCTCGCTATGAGTTTTAAAATATTGGACTCGACTGCGTCTCGCCCAATATTTTTAAAAACTCATAGCTCGACCTATACATTTGGGCTTAATCTATCCAATTTTATATCAAAATTCACAAAGGTAAAATTCTGCAGCTCCGTAACCCATCAGCTTTGGATAATAGTCAGTTCTTGGTGTTTGATGAGTTCCTCCAAAGAACCCTTGGTTCGACCCTTCATGTCGCACATCCATACCCGATTGAAAGTTACCCCTTCACTACTTGGAATACCACTCCATTGATTCCTTGTGAGTTTGAGAGCCTTTCACACCCTGATCACACTTCTGTGTTGACCCACCTTTTGTAGATCACGAATTCGGTAATCCAGGCCGTCAGCAACGTTCTCAACGCCGGCGAGAGTCCCGTGCCATCCGCCAACGAAACCAACGCTTCTGCATCTCGCATAACCATATCCGTCGAAAAGCAGGTATCTTTAGCCCTGCAACAGAACGACCAAGTCCACGTCGTTGAATCCAATATTGCCGTGCAGGGTATTTCATTGGATCAATCCACGATGGGCGGAAGTGACATCACTGGGATTGGCTTTGGATTGCTGTCAGATTCGGCCGAGGAATTCACAAACAATTCCACCAGAACTTTCTATGAAGAAGGTGACATAAAAAATGCCCAACCATCTGCATTTATTTTCGTATCTCAGAAAACGGTGTCATCTTTATCATGTAAGTCTACGCGTTAAACTTTGTATGTTTTGTGGACGCCTCTAATGGGTTGGATGCCAAATGGGGGAGGGGGTTTGTAAGAAATGGTGGATGCATATGTGACGCTGATATGGGTCGGATTATCACCCTCTACTATCATATTACGATCGGTCGGGTTTTTTTTACAATGCCATTATGAGGATGGGTCGGTTTATTGTCATAATTGTCCAACATTTGTTTGAATGGTCGTTGTTTGTAGTAGGTCACAGGTCACGAATAGGTATATCAAATAAGGTGGGGCCGTTTCAAAAATCCTTAAAATCGTGATACGTGTCTCTATTTGAATAGAAGTTGTCAAAAAAACATAACATTTTTGGTATCATATTAAAGGACAATTTATCCAGCTACCGAATAAAAAAAGGATTAAAGCCACATGTTTAGCAACAGTGAAGTTATCAATCTAAACGTCAAGTGAGTCAAGGGTGGGGCCGGTGGATGTGGCGCCCATAGGTTTCTACACAAAATAGCGGAAAACTAGAACTTTTGAAATGATGCCATTTTAAAAGTTTACATAGGAAAGTTTTCAAACTTCTCATATGTGTTAATAACATGTGCCTGCTACTACGAATAACAATATTGAATTGTTATCTAGACATTCTCTACTAGAATATGATGTTCAATTCAGGGAGTGTTTTATTGTAAAAAATACTCAGTTTTATTCATTTTATTGATTAAACAATGGCCAAATCGCAGTCTCTCTATTTCATTTGAGTGACTCTTCGGTCCTTTTCTACCCTGGGTAGTAAAACATTTAACTAAAAAAGCCAGAAGTGTTTCTTTACAGAATTGTTCATAGATTTATGAAAAATTTGCTATTTAGACCTATTTTGGACCACCCTGTATTCAAAATAAAAGGAACTTTAACGATATTCATGTAGTTCATTTTGATAACCATTTTCTTTTAAATTAAATAGTCCATGCTAACTAAATTTCATAGAATATTATATACAAACCTTCATTTTATGCATTATTTCATCATAATTTTAGATACCCTGGACTTTTCCAGTGTACATTTTGGGCAAGTGATTCTTAGCAAATTTGGTAGCACCTTCTGCGGTTGTTCTGATTTTGGTGACTATCTTCAGCTAAACCCTAATTGTACAAACTATCAAAATATTTTGTGAGGAGCAAAAACGATCAACTTTTTTATGTTCCACCCTGTAAAAATTGTACACACCCTGTATAATTTGATTCTTTTTTGCAAAAATGAAAAACCTTGAATCATTAGCTTTCCAACAATAGGCCTATATAGATTGTGGGTCATTAAGTATGTAAAACTTAAGTTTTGTCCCGTTTAATCAGAATTGGTGCATTTCTCAACATTATTAGAAGTGAAACATTTTTCTGACCAGTACCAGTGTCATAATGGGTCAGCTTTTAGTTATAATATGCTTTACTATATTGATAGTAACGGTCATTCTACCTGGGTTACTAATATTAAAAATACACTTTTTAAACTCGGGTTTGGTATTGTTTGGATTATGCAAGATATTGGTTCTGTAAATAACTTTTTACTACATTACAGCTGTCAAATAGGATGCGTGACATTTCTTCACAGGAATGGCTCACTGAGAATGAGATCAATGCATTACGTAGTTTGGGTAATGCACTGAGATCAATGCATTACCCAAACTACGTATTTACACTGCCGCGCAAAAGTATTTCTCCCCCCTGGAAGCTTACAAGTTATCACTGTGTTGTCGACAAAGTATTAAACCATCAGACCCAATACCATTTCATTGTGTTCATTGTACATTTTATACCAATAAATTCATGTTTCCTATTCAGATTCATGATTTAAAAGGATTACAATTCATGATTACAAGTCAAAATTCCTATGTAAAATCGCCGTAGTAAATCATCTCATGAATATCAGTTAGCTCATTATCGCCAGTGTAACGCTATGGGAATTTTCAACTGAGATCAACTGGTGATGGAAAACTCCATGTGCAGAATTTTATAAATGATAATTGGCATGCGCAGTTTATTGGAATACCTTCTACTATGATTTTGTTAATTGTAAATCATGCCAATCATGGCAATAGTTTATGTATGAAGTTCGTAATTCGTTTGCATAATCTTCTCTTATTTGCAGCAAGCGATGACTTGGAATTTATTTTCGTGGCGTACAGAAATGACTTTCTGTTCCCGTCTAGAAAGGTAGCTGAAGACTCCTTGGAAGTTGAGGGCGTCATTTTATCGGCTACGGTCAATGGGGAAAACGTTGATACTAGCAAACTACCCGATCCTGTTGTCATCGAGAACGATATAGAAATACCGGAAGCCGAGGCTCCCGAAGACCAATCTCGGGTGAGCTGATAAAAAAGAAGAAAAATCCTTTAAAAAGGAAAGGGGCGTTCAAATGAACATGCTTTGTTTTTATTAGTTATTATTTTTAAGTTATATATTTTAGTTTTACAAAGACAAAACAAATGTCTTCCTGATTGTGTCTTTCATTATTGTATTATCGATAAAACTATATTAACGTATAACGCTCTTTATTCGTGGTGCCCTTGTTTCGCTAGCCTTTACATTATTTAGCATGTTTAGGACAGTATCCTCAATATTAGTACCAGTGTTATATCGGAATTGGTTTAGTCATGCAGCTTAACACTTTCCACGCGGCTGTTAGTTTTACCATGCATATACAACACATATTATTCAGAAACCTTTCCCGACTTTTCAAAGCCTATTCTAAAAATTACTGAACCAATACAAGACATGATTGTACTTATGTTAATGCATTTCTCATGGCGATTCCAAATATGGTAATGGTATTTAATAATTTTGACATTTTGAAACATTTTCGGAAATGTTGGCACTGTCGTCTAATGACTGCCGCGTGGAAAGTGTTAATATGTCTTACATTATATGTTACGTTTAAGACAATAGGGATTCGAACCAATTACTTTTCATTATAGGCTACTTGTATTTATATACATTATTCTACTGAAAACGAAGCATCGCATGATTAATTGAACAGGACTACCAAGTATATCTACTTTAACCAGACGTTGTGGTGTTTTTTACTGTCTATACTTTTCTAGGATTACTGTAACCACCCGTCTTCCGAACCTATGTGCGTTTCCTGGGACTTTAATCTAGAAGGAGGGGCTGGAGACTGGTCTGATGAAGGATGCCGACACGATGGGGTTAACGAGAAAGGGCGAACCGTCTGTAAATGTGACCATCTTACAAATTTCGCCGTACTCGTGGTAGGTTGCAGACGGTCATTGTCATTGTGATTTTAGCTCTGAGCATATTCCACAACGCTCCAACGATGAACACACGCGTTTACCACCGTTTTCCAATCAGGCTGCGTCATTTTGTTGTGGCGGAGCTGACTACGCATGTGTAAGAGCGCACATAGTTCGAGCGTTGTGGAGTATGCCCAGCGCTCTAGGCAAGAGCGGTCTTTGAAAATTACTTAATTTATAAAGTCAAGTTTATCTGAAATGTGTGAAACATGCAGCTACATCAGAGTGAAAATTGACATGAACGGGATAAAACGGTGTCAAAATCAGGTTGAAAATGTCCGTAAATACCTTATTTTTGAACGCCGTAAAAAATCAGTTCACAGAATGATAGATTATAATAAGATGTTTCATATTCCCCCTTTGAGATTTTTTTTAAGTGTTTAAGACAAATGTTGCCGCATCATCTTGAGCTCCAATCCAACATCAAAATTCGGAACCTTTGACAGTACACTTCTGCAATAACTAATGGCCATGTCGCTCACTCAAACCCTGGAGCAAGAAAAACACCCCGGAGCAAGAAAAACACGTAGACCTAGATCATACATACGCCAAACCTAATATATCGGAAGCCGAAGATCTCCTGCCACCTCATCTAAAAGATCATACCTACTGCAGGAAGACTGATCCGTATTTCCTCATAGACCAGCAATACGCAGATGATATCAGTTGGGTCGCTAACAGCAATCATAAAATTGAACAAATCAAAGCGGAAATACCAGACAAGCTCAGCAAACGCAATCTCAAAATTAACCAAACCAAAACAGAAGAATACACAATAAAAAGAAACGGAAACGAGTCATGGAAGAAATGCAAGTATCTCGGCAGCTTATTGGACACAAATGAAGATATTTGCAGAAGGAAACAATTGGCTATGATGGCATACAATAAACTGAAATTTATCATGAATTCAAGAACAACATCAACGAACTTAAAACTAAGAACGTTTAACTCATTCATAACCAGCATCTTCCTTTATAATTGTGAACTATGGACAATGGACAAGAAAGCTGAACACAAAATCGACGTGTTCCAGAGATCGTTATTACGTAGAATGATGAAATTAAGCTGGCAAGACAAAGTAACTAATGAGGAGTTATATCAACGAACGAGTCAACCCAGATGGAGCAACTTAATAAGAACTAGGCGTATGACCTGGTTTGGTCATCTCCTAAGACTCCCAGAGAAAACCCCAGCAAAGATGTCCCTAAGCAGAAATAGGAAGAAGTGTTAAAAGACCACAAGGTAGACCAAAACAGACGTGGATAAGAATGATCCAAAAACAATTGCAAGAACTAAATATTGACTATACAAACGCAGAAAATCTAGCAGAACTGGCCATGTGACAGATATACCTGGCATTTACTAACTGATAAGTGAGGGCGCCATGTCAACAAAGACGTAATGCGTAACTGATGATGATGATGATGTCGCTCACTCGAATGGTCCGCGTGCAAGCTTGTCCGCCTGGGTGCGATTGTGCCAAGGTTGTCCCATCACCCACTCAAAGACTAATTTCAAAAGACACATTACACATAATGAGGCAAATTAGGTGTAAATGCAGCAAAACATTGTCATGAAAAAATATCTTTAGAACTTCATGATGGACCGTGCATACGTCGCGTCTTAACGCTTTCCACGCGGCAGGCGGCTGCAGACGACATTCCAAAATTTCACAAAATGTTTCAAAAATGTCAAAATTATCGAATTCTATTACTATATTTGGAATCACCATGAGAAATGCATTGAATTAAGTACAAAGAAGCCTAGTATTGGTTCAGTAATCATTTAAATAGACTCTGAAAATTACGAAAAGGTTTCTGAAAATTCTGTTTTGTAATGGTAAAATTAATAGCCGCGTGGAAAGTGTTAATATGTATGAATACAAGTCACTGATTCCGAGCATGCCGAGGTAGGCTTATGGCTTTGGGATTATAGAATGATCTGTTAACTTATGTAAGAAATCAACCAAACAATCATAAATAAATCAAATTTATAGCAAAAAAAACCCAAACATTGATTTTGACGATGGAAAAAAATTCATGACATTGTGGTCAGCAACAGAATCGAACCCCGGACCTCCAGTTTTCCAGGCGAATGCTCTACCAACTGAGCTGTCAAGGGAAATTTTTATAACCGATGTAAAGATTCACACGCTTTAACAATTCTTTTTCTAGAGCCACATGTGCAAAAACATCATTTATTCTGTTAAATAAAAAGGAAATCACAGTTGTTTAGTTAGTCAGTTGAAAAATATTTCCTCGAAAGTTGTTGCTCCTATGCACATAGCCTGCAATCCGTACAAAAATGAAAATATAACGCGATCGCACATGAATGGACACATGGACAAAATCCCAATGGTTCCAAATTTTGCTCTCTCTTAAAAGGACTTTTAATGTACTTAAATGGTCACGCCGTAAAATCCATTAAGAATAATAGCTGCTAAACCCCTCATTTATCTAAATACATGAAAATTGTGTAATTTCGCTGTCTGTTTGGCATATCAATGTAGACACTACTTTGATGCATTTCATTTTCGATATAACACCACTAAGGAAACACTGCAAAACTAGTACGTATGGTTCATACGTATAAGTGATTTGTACGTACATTGTATTCGATTATCGCCAAAGTATTATTTTGCGTCACGATACGTATAAGTAAGAACTAAGACCAATGCATTTGTGTGTATATTATTATGGAAACATTTGCAAAGGTTTTAGGCCTAGTCAATTGTCAATGGTGTTTGTACGTTTGGTGATGCAAAACATATTACGTTGACGACTATCGTAGACGTCTTACGTACGAGTCTCATAGGCTACGTGTGAGCTATAATACTTGCTTACTTACTTGCTTATGGCGACTCAAAAGGTCGGACTTTTGTGATGGCCTTCCACACTGCTCTATCATTAATGCAATTTTTCAGATCTTGTCCACTAAAGCGTAATAACCCTGATGAGGTCAATTGACGTGACGCGTAGGCCTATATAATGATTTATTGTTAGCCTTAGATCAAGGTAATGAAGCTGTTTTAATTCTTTAAGATTATTCCGCAGCTTTCGATACTATTAGTCACTGTTTTTCTAGATGGATTAAGTTTCATAGATATGGTGTTAACGGCACTACCTTGAATTGGTTTAAACTTATTTTATGAATCGCTCACAATCTGTTATCATAAATGACTCGCTATCTAAACCTCTTGTACCACTTGGAGGTGTTCCTGGTGTATACCGCACCACTTGAAGATCTTGTTGAAGCTCATGGTTGCGGTAAAATGATTATGCCGATGATACGCAAGTTTATGTTATTTTGAAAAACTCTGACCATTCAATGATCACCAAACTTGAAAGATGTATTAATGATATCAAGGCCTGGTCTAATGCTAATGATTTAAAATTGAATGAAGACAAAACTGAAGTTATTCATATTACATCTCGTTTCAGAAATTCCTCTCATTTATCACCTGTTGAAATTGCCAATGTTCCCATACACCCTGTAAAAAGTGCACGTAACCTCGGAGTAATTTTCGAGAGTGATCTTAAATGAATGACTATGTAAATAATATTTGTCGTTCAGCTGCGTTTGCTTTATATAAGATAGGTCGTATTCGGAATTTTCTCAATCAAAAATCTACGGAAATACTCATTCATGTTTTTATCACGAGTCGCCTTGATCAATAACAGCCTCCTTTATGGTCTTCTGAACTCACACATTGCAATGTTACAGAGAATAGAAAACTCTGCTGCAAGTCTTTTTACACGCACTCGTTATTATGATCACATTGGTATTCATCACATTACACCAGTACTTCACAAGCTTCATTGGTTGCCGGTATCCTACCGTATTATGTATAAAATCATTGTTTTAACATACAAATGTATCCATAATTTGGCACCGGTTTATCTACAAGAACTCATACAGGAATACAAACCATCTCGTAATTTACGATCGGCTTCAAAACAACAACTTATTATCATTGCCTCTGTGTCAACTTTAACTTATGGTCATCGTTAATTAATTCGTTATGCTTCAGCTGAACTTTGGAATCAACTTCCGGTTCACGTCAAGAACTGTAAAACTCTTAGCCATTTCAAATCGTCTCTAAAGACACACTTATTCACAGTTGCTTTTGATGATTGATTTTCCCTGTTTACAATGTTTTTGTTTTTGCATGTTCATCCACATATTGTATTTTTCTTATATTGTAATGTAATTTCAGTGTTGTTATGTTATCTGTTATGCGCTTTGAGACTTCGGTGGGAAGCGCTTTAGAAGCACCGTTTTATTATATAATAATTATTATTATTATTATTGATAATCATTTTTGTTGTTGCAGTACCATGGGAATGGGAAGAAACCGATATTAAGTGAAGCTTTGGATATTCTTAGCCGGATTGGATGCGGGCTGTCAATAGCTGCACTTGCTATTACCGTTGCTATATTTGCAGTGTTTAGGTATGTCGGAACCGCTAGTTTAAAGGGTGGTGGTGTAAATCCCGGGGTAGGTCGCTAGGGTACACCGATAAACCAGACCACCTTTATATATATATTTTTGATCAAAAGAATGATATGTTTTTGGATGAGCAATTTCAGAAAAACAGATCATAGCTAAATCCGATAAATCCATATCGGTCCACTTGGTGTTTTGAGTATTCTAAGTATTGATGAAACGACTCGGTCAAAACATTCACGAAAAAACATATTCATTAGCCAGGGCCCTTCATAAAACGTTAATATCTGAGCTGCTTAAGTTGAATTTAAGAAGAATTGACTCTTCTTAGATCCTGAAAATTCTTCTTAAATCCTTAACTCTTCTTAAGTTAAGAAGATTATTATCTTCTATTTCATAAAACAACTTAAAGAAGTCAGAGGCTATCTTAACTTTACTAAGGAATTCTTCTTAAAGGAAGGGTTCCGCAAGCACAACATTGAGCATTATTTGTTAGAAAAATAATTATCGAGCCGAAATTACGTAATTATATAGAACAAAACATCATACTAGTCACAAAAATGAATAAAAATTGCCATCACTCAACATGCAATTTTTAAAAATCGCGGCGATCGAAAGTCCCGGTGTCGATGACGTCACGGGTATCGGTGCTCAAATTTGCGCATGTGCATTGTATAACTATGACTTCATCGACACCGGGACTTTGGATCGCCGCGAATTTTAAAAATTGCATGTTGAGAGATTGCGGTTTTTGTTTGTTTTTGTCATAAGTGTGGTGTTTTGTTCAATATAATTACAAAAGTTGGGCTCGATAGTTATTTTTCTAACATATAATGCACAATTGTATGCTTGCGGGACACCTCCTTTAAGTTCTAAGGTAATGTTCTTTTTATATTATCCTAAGAAGAGTTTTTATTCTTAACTTAACAAGAATATAATAGGAACTCTTCTTAACTTTTATACAAACTTAAGATTGATATTAAGTTGACCTTTATGAAACAGGGCCCTGTAATAGTAAAACACATTAATCACGTTTTCAACCAGAAATTACAACCGCAATTGTTGTCGCTATCTAGAACTTAGCCATTGCACCCGTTAACTAGATATTTTTACCTGCAATTGCACTTGGGAATGTCATATCGAGGGCTCAGAAACACAAGGCCTTATCTCCATTTTGACCATTTTGAGAAAAAGATTATTGAAGATTTTTAAACATATTGGGGAGATGGAGATGTGGCCTTGAGATACTGGCTATAACTTTAAAAGGGGCTGTGTTATGGAGATAAGGCTGTGTGTTACAGGAAAGAGCATTTCTTTTTAAAATTTTTGATACCAAAATCTTATTTTTGAATAAATGGAGATGAGGCCTTGTGTTTCTGAGCCCTCGATATGTTGAATAATTTATTAATAAGTACGTGCAGATTTGTTCAAGAGGTCGCGATATTTTGTCGTACGAGGTTTATGTTGTTGTACCCCGGTACTCCAAATACACTATAGCCTACGTCGAATTTCTCGATTCTTAACTTATAACTTATTAATTAACATGATCAAGGCCGCTTGATATTCAAGACTCATAAACGTAATACATCAATGTATTTACGAATGTCAATTCAATCTGATTTGAACTACTACTTCAATAGAAGGCCTACTAATAACATATTAATATCATGTATGGTTTATTACAGACGCCTGCGTAAAAAAGCTCGCAACATTCTGATAAACCTATGCCTGTCTCTCATCAGTCTATATCTGGTTTTCCTTGTGGCCATTGACCGGACATGCCCCCAGGCCGCCTGTATATTCTCCGCGGCACTTCTTCACTACTTTACCCTAACTACAATGGCATGGATGGCCGTTGAAGCCAGGTACATCTACATTAAACTGGTGCGGGTCTTTGATCCAGAGTCCTCCCGATTCGTTCTTATATCTGGGTTGGCTGCGTGGGGTAAGTCTTACATACATTTAAACTCTCAAACAAAAGTTTGGAATTGTTTTCAATTGTCAACTGTTCGGATATTTCCTGAGATTATATTCACGTGGTGTTTCATATCAATGAAAAACTGATGTGTTCCCCTTTCCAACGATACCTCATTTGTAGCAATGACTTAATCCAGTGGTTATAGCCACCTGCTTAAGAACATAGGAAGGTCTAGTTAAAAATATGCCAAATTCACCACTATTTCTTGCTCAAAAGAACAACTCTGTCGTCTGTTCAATGAAGTGATCCATTGAAAATTATAATACAGCGTACAGTACTAATGGACCTACGGCACATATACCCTGGCCAAAGTCCGACATACGCGGACGCACTCCGATCATCTCACTGCGCATGCTTGAAAACTAACAAAATTCCCTAACCAATCAGAGCCGTGAGGTCCAGCTGACGTGTTGTGCACCACGGATGTCCTTGTTACCATTGTGGGGACTGTGTTGTTGACCTCGCGTACTTTTACGCGAGGTCATCCTCATCATGTGATGTCCGTCCATACTCTCTTGACGTCTGAGCACAAACTAGTGGTCATTTTCGCATTCACATTGAGACTTTCCCATATTTTCAATCAAGAGGCTGCGGCACAGTATAACAAAGGATTGCTACACATTTGGTATTACCGCAATGATTAACACATCAGCTTTCCATTGACGTGCAACGCACTATGAACATATGACAAAGTATACGTATAAGATAGACGATTGAAAAAATCAAACTTTTTTGAGGGATTTATATACAAAATATTGACTTCCTGAAAGTGGATAGTAGTCACTCGCGAGGTCTATTTTGGACTTTTTCCATACACGGCAAAGCCAAATGGGTCATGGGATCTAGTTAAAATGAATTTAATCAATGGAACCAAAAGCATGTCGTGAAATAAATTGATACAGAATATTAACAATGTTTCTCGTAATGCTTTGTAACTCGAATTTGTTTTGGTCATGATTAAAAATCATTTTAAATTTGTGTAACAAAAAAAAACCACAACTGAGGACGCTATTTACGGCAACGTTCCTATATATTATAACTGTTGCTTTCTGTTCCGATATTATGGAGGGGCATGTTTTAATCCGTTAAAACAGTCTGTTTAACGTACTAATGTGTATTTTGTATTATTTACTTTTTGAAGGAATACCAGTGGTTATAGTAGGGATTTCTGTGGGCGCAGGATTTAAGTACTACAGGAATGAGCACTAGTAAGTACAATGAGAACCAACATTAAACATCCCTTCAAACTTGCCATTATAGTAACATCATGAAATCATTTAATTGTTACAAACAGGTTTTCATAACCCTAACCTTCCCAGAGGCCACAAATGGCCGCAGTATATGGCTGCTGTACTCCGCGTGCTTCACGAGTCTATCTCGTGGCACGATCCGGCGAGCTGACTTTTTCGATCCCCTCGTTAGCGCAATCAGTTAGGTGTCCGCCTTCCAGGCCGCCGGCCCGGTTTGATATCCGGCGCAGAAAAAGAGTAATATTTTGCCCACAAATTTGCAAATTTGATCCATTTTTTTCTTCTTATTGTTCAAAAACACACTTGGGGAGTTAAGGTTAATAAGTATAAGTTATCACAAATGATTCGGAGAAAAATAGTAAGACGAGGGAATAAAACATTAGAATATAAAACAGACGAGATAATTTTTGATTTTTTGTTAAACAGGTTTATGTTAAACAGGTTTAACATACTCACTTGCTGTAAGGATTAAAGATAATATCATCATCCCTTACTAAATGAGGTGTATCTTCAGTTAGATAATTCTGATTTTATTGATTCCAAATTTGTTTACAAGATCGATTTTCATATCGTTGTTTTTTAATCTTAATTTTCATGCTGAACCCATGTTTTTAAACAATTCCGTCGTGATTTATATCCTGCTAATTAATGTCGTTTGATTAGTTATAATTGGCCAAATGGACTTTACGATCAAAGCTTTTAAGGCAACCACTGTGCACAGATGAAGTGTTTAGCAATTTAATAATGTAACAGTGACACACTCTTTTTTTTTCTTCTTCATAATCCACAGCTGTTTTCCGTCCGTAGGTCCCGTCATCTATTTTGCCCTTCTTCTACCGATTGGTATCGTCATCGTCCACAATGTGATATCGTTCGCGCTGGTCCTGCGAAGCATCTTTCGAAGGCGACCAGGAGAAAGGGCGCGAAGTAGCGATGACAGGAAGCAGACTATCAGTCGCTTCCGCAACAGCGTAGCTGTCGCTTGCTTACTCGGTCTCACCTGGGTGTTCGGGTTCCTAGCGATCGATGAAGCAGCTGTGACATTCCAAGTGCTATTCTGTGTGTTCAACTCTCTCCAAGGGGTCTTTATATTCCTATTTTTCACGGTGAGTCAAGCTGATGTCAGGAGCGCGATCACATCGACTTTCTCCGGCGGCGCTAACAGCAGCAGCCGGCGAGGCAATTCGTCATCTGCCACAGGTGGTCATCAAAAACCACGTGGTCCACCGAAATCCCCAACCAAGTTACCACCAGATGACATGTTCCTGTGTACTCCACCGGGTACCACTACGCTACCACGGGTTGACATGGGGGTTGACACGGCAACTGATGATTGCAGAACAACCACTTCGTTTGGAGCAGACCATAACACCGGGGAGAGCCTTAATTAAAACCTGGCACATCGTACAATACCTACATTTGCACTCGTCGTCCATTTTATAAATAAAACACAAGTATATTGTTTAAAAGGGGCATTGAGAGATTGCTCACAAAATTAAATACAATATCGTTACATTGTTTAGATAGGTGATGTATAAACCCTTTCATCATGAAATGATTTCTTTAAAAAACAGTAAAAATGAATGATAAACTTAAAAGACATTATTTTTCTCAGCATTTCTGAAGGCCTCTTAATGCTTTTAACTTTTTTGGTATTTTGATTTTGATCACCACCAATTGAATCAGGGTGGTCATGGCCTTACTTCAGATAACAATATACATGTAAGTGGCTATAAAATGTATATGTGGCCATTTAGGTGCATTTTGTTAATTTCTATGTGATCTACATCGAAATCAAACACACTAACATTTTACATGAAATATTGCATATTAAGCTCTATGAATTTGGCTGGTAGCTACACTGCAAAAAAAAGTGTCGAGCATTAGAACACCAGCGTACAGCATTAGAACACCAGCTCTTCAAAATTGGACTTACTGTATTCAATTTCGTAATGCTCAGTGTTCATAACATATTAAACGTCAGACCAAACTTTTGATAAGATTTGAAACACATAGTGTTCGAGTCATTCACATAATGTTCATAAAATGAACACTGCATGTTTAATCCACAATAACCACAAAACCTTTTTAGTGCTCGCCAAATACTATAATTATAGTCATACCCTTACGTGGTAGGCTATGCTGATAAGAGGGGAGAGCCTCGCTTTCATTTTAAAATGGCGATTGCGTGCAAGTAACGTATTAACACCATTGAAAGTAGATTTAATAGGTTTTATATATCCATTTTTCTAACAATATTGATTCAAGACGTCGCTCGCTATGTGATTGTTCACAAACCAGCCAGATACACATGTGCTGGGCCATGGCAGGACTCATGTTTGTTAGTCATGAAGGTGAGTCCTCAGGCAAACATCCAATGGGCATCACCTCGATGCTCTGAAGGTGTCATTAGACACCCTTAAAATGGATCCCCAGGCGAACATCTTAAGGAGTCAATTGTAAATTGACCCCCTAAAGGCGTCACCTTAACACCAATGAAGGTGTCATTTGACACCCGTAGAAATGGATCCTCAGGCGAACATCTAAAGGAGTCAATTGTAAATTGACCCCCTAAAGGCGTCACCTTAACACCAATGAAGGTGTCATTTGACACCCGTAGAAATGGGTCCTCAGGCGAACATCCAAAGGTCTAAAGGCGTCACCTTAACACCACTGAAGGGTCATTTGACACCCATAGAAATGGTCCTCAGGCGAACATCCACAGGTGTCAATAGCAAATCGACACCCTCTAGATGTCATGGCACACTTTAAAGGTATATTATGTGATCTTTCCAGGGAACGCCCTCAACATCGAAAAAAAATTGAAAGCAGATTTTCTTGCAGATTTACATTTCTGATCATAAATCATGCATACATTCCAAGTTACAGGGCGATACGATTCTTAATTACTTCAAAATCATGGTTTTAGAGTTTATATTTTTCACTCTAAATTCACTCTAAAACCATGATTTTTAGGTAATTAGGAATCGTATCGCTCTGTAACTTGGAATGTATGTATGATTTATGATCGCAAATGTAAATCTGCAAGAAAATATACTTTCTAAAAAAAATCATGAATAGAGGGCGCTCTCTGGAAAAGATCACATAATATGCCTTTAAAGGTGTCTTCCTGTCACCTTTGGATGTTCGCCTGAGGACCCAAATCTTAACACCCCTTTTGGTGTCAAATGACACCCAATTTGTTTTTCAGTGTATGCTATCTACACCGCGCTGATAGCATTATATTCACTTGCTATCTGCTGCTTATAGCATTATATTCACTTGCTATCTACTGCTGATAGTATTATTATTACCTATGCTATCTACACCGCTGATAACGTTATATTCACTTGCTATCTACTGCTGATAGTATTATATTACCTATGCTATGTTCACCCCTGGTAGCATTATATTCACTTGCTATACTGCTGATAGCATTATATTCACTTGCTATCTACTGCTGATAGCATTATATTTACTTGCTATACTGCTGATAGTATTATACATTCTATTGCTATCTACTGTTGAGAGCATTGTACATTTATTTGCTATTGTCACGAATAGGATACATGATTGGC
This sequence comes from Ophiura sarsii, assembly GCA_035610835.1. Lineage (NCBI taxonomy): Eukaryota > Metazoa > Echinodermata > Ophiuroidea > Amphilepidida > Ophiuridae > Ophiura > Ophiura sarsii. Next base: position 1,568,312 of record CM069451.1, on the reverse strand, counting down.
GCCCTCACTCGGCTGATCGATTCGTTACACTCACGCTAAACCAAAAACAAACAAAAATGTTGTGTTGCCCTCAAGTGCCAAAAATTTAAATTCGGGTCGGTCGGTCGGAAATCATTTTTTTTCTTTCTTTTTTTCCAAATTTTGTTTCTCAATTTTTATTTTTTATTTTTTTTGGCTGAAAAACATGGTTTATGTCAAGACAAAATTGGTATATGCCCATATGTCAATTTAACTAATGTTTCTAGTGTGACAATAGTCTAAAAAACATTTATGTAGGCTTATTTATTCATTTCAAGCAAGAAATAGTAACATTTAGACACTTTTAATCAAATTTAAATCAAAAAATTAATTTAAAAAAATTAAAAATTAAAAAAAAATGCGACCCTAGTTTTTACGATTTTAGGGTCGGTCGCTGAGGGCAACACAACTCTTTTTTGGGGGGGTGGGGGCCTATTGTAATACTGTATTATATTCAGTTAAGATTGGAGCTCCGACCAGTACAGGTCGCCTTATGTAAAAAAAACTATGGATGAATAAAGGATTATGTTTGTAAAACTATATAGATGAATGAAGCGAGTTGCAGTGTACCTCTGACTAGTTCCCTGAGGATATAGAAGAAGATAGAAATATAAGTAAAACGTCACACTATCTCACTGCAAAAACTACAGAACACATCAGACGCTTCACAGAACACATTCCGACGTGTTCTACACACGTTCAGGATGTGTCGGAAGCGTCCAAATGTAACAGATATAGAACATGTTCATGTGTTCAGATATGATCTGCAGATGTTCTAATGTGTTCTGTAGGTGTTCTACGCATCACCATGTGTTCTGCATGTGTTCAAGGGCCATTTCTAGAACACATCAAGAACACTCTGTAACGGCCAGGAACATGTTCTAAATCTGTTACATTTTTTGAACACGTCCAGACGCGTTCGTTCTTGACATGTTCTTGACGTGTTTTCTACGCGTAGATGTGTTCTGTAGTTTTTACAGTGTATAGGTAGCACACCACTAAATATTCTTCACCAAGCCCGGGGAAACCATTACCCACATTTACTACTATGATACGACATACATTTTGTCCACTAAATCTCTGGTAATCTTTCGAATTTCGGTCCTGGTATCAACATAGAGAGGACGGTGTATTCGTTTATAATATTAACCCACAATTTTATGAAATTTAATTTGCAAATAATTGTACAGGCGATGACTAGGGACGAGCGGCTCCAGTAAATAGTGTTTTATATAGGGCGGGTTTCAGTTCGATTTATAGCATAAATGCATGATATTTAATGTAAAACTACGCGGTCAAAATGTTCTGTATTTTTCTTTTTTTAGGCATTCATGTATTCGTTTGGGGTCTACCCGCTAGTCATAAGGGTCGCTAGTCATAACGTGTATTTTCCTATACCGCGTAGTGCGCTAGTCATAAAAGTATCTTAGGGTTAGGTTTAGGGTAGGTTTAGGGTTAGGATTAGGGTAGGGGTATGGTTAGGGTTAGGGTTAGGGTTAGGGTAGGGTTAGGGTTAGGGTTAGGGTTAGGGTTAGGGTTAGGGTTAAGGTTAGGGTTTATGACTAGCGACCTTATGACTAGTGACCCTTATGACTAGCGACCCTTGACTAGCGAGTTTGACCCATTCGTTTAATAGGCAGAACATTATGGTGGTTCAAAACTAAAATATCGCCCTTGACTGGTTAAAATGCTTCAATCCTTTATATGAAAACACGATCAGGACACTGTGACGGTCATGTATGTACGTATTTCGGCTTTTATTCCACACAAGTCGACATCAAAATTTATCCTCATCTGGTATCAGAAATTCCAAGTTCAACTCTGACTATTTTGTATTCACTTGCTATCTACTGCTGCGTGCTGATAGCATTATATTTACTTGCTATCTACTGCTGATAGTATTAATTTATACATTTTTTGTTTGAGAGTGGGGCTATGCCATGAAGTCCAGTGATCGACTTACACAGTAAAACGCTGTATAAACATTTGCTGTATAATTGAGGTTGTACACAATTTTGAACAGCTGTTGTACAAAGGTTGAACAACGTTGTTTAGTAAGAAATCATTTTTGTTAAACATACGCTGTTCAAAACGTAAAAAATATAATAATTAAAATCCATTTAAACAAGGTTGTTTACAACAATCAGTCTTGAGCTAATTTGCATATTTTACTTGGCCCTATATAGCCGAGTAAATTATGCAAATTAGCTCTTAGCATATAAATTGCAATGGTACAAAAATGAGCCCCGGCGCTCATTTGTACCATTACAATTATGCTAATATGAATATAATTCATGGTTAAGTTGGGATCATCTTGGATCATCTCGGTTCAACCTGGACCATTTCGGGTGAACTGACATCTTAGTTCAACCTGGATCATTTCGGTTAAACTGAGATGAACCAAGATGATCCAGAATTATTAACCATGAATATTCATGTCATATTTTATTAATATCTCTTCATGAAACAGTTACCCCAATTTTAGACTATATTCAATATATTAACCTCAATGTCCGCCCATACATACGTCCTTATGACGGTTCGGATACAGCGCTTACCGTTTGATAAAGTCTAGTGATGTTGGACGCAACGAAAGCTTTCGGGTCATAGGTTCCAGCAACAGCGTAACACGTGTTAAATATTTACTTTGTTTATTTTAGACGAGTCAAAAGGACGAGACTGTCAAAGATTTGATTCAAACATTTCAAATCCTTATCTGCCCAATACACGTAAATAGAGTACCTTATACATAATTGTGCAAAATGTGTTTTATTAGAGGGTAATCAGTGTTAATTAGACTATCATGTTACGTTTCTATCCAAAGTGTATTTTTAATGCACAAGGAAATTCTGTTTCTAGGCTAAGAATATTCAACCGGTGTAGAAGGAGATATAGTCTCCTGGAGCTATAGTCCGGCATGTACAGTTAAAATACATTCAGCATAATAGGGCACCCATCTCTGCACGCAACACTAGTTCCATGCTTTCAGTTTGTCTATGGATGGCGGACTATAACTCCAAGGGGACTATGGCTCCTTTCACATCGGTTCCACAGACTTCGGTTGCCATACATGTATTATGATCATAATAATTAGTCGTATTTCTGTGACAATAGCTGTGAATTTTTGGTTTGTGAATCGAAATTGATGAACAGATTATATACAGATTACAAAATATTTAAGGGCATGCAGAGATCTGATGCCTTACGTTCATTAATGTGTTACGTTCATATTATGTTTTCTTTGACACGCACTGTATTTATTAATAGTTACGTTACAAGTTATGCTTATAAATATTGTACTCATTGTCTGTCAAAAGCCAGCGCAAAACAAAAGCTCCAGTCCCAAAATCTGAGAGCAGAGCTACTCTAGCTCTGTACAATGGGCTATTCCATTTAAAATCCATACACCCCTCATGAAATACATTACCTTAATGCTACCCACAGGGAGTATAAAGTTCAAAATTGGGTTACCTGGGTGACTCCACTTTGAACACTTCCTGTGGGGAAGATTTAGGTCATGAGTATTCCATAGGGGGTGTATATGGAATTAAAACTGGAATGGCCCGGTCACATTGTCTAAAAATACCGTCATCAAACACAAAACATTTATCTACCACAAGACTGAAAGGTGCCCGTTTAATAGTGAAAAGATCTATGAATAGGCCTACAACATGTTGGGGGTGTTTGTTTGTTTGTTTGTTTGTTTACACGGTCGGTCCGTACGGACACGTGATCAAACCTATGATCAAACCTTTGATTTCTGACGCCAATTGTCGAGGGTTGAGCGCCAGAAGGCCGTAACTCAAGAAATGCTATTTTGAGATAATCGACTTTCGAATATTTGGGACTCATTGCAATACACTGTAGCACCCAACTTATAACTCTAATTTGAGTCAAATTAAGAGTGCTTATGAGTTATCTCTTTATGGTTTTGAAAATCTAGGTTATATGGATTGTTTTTGTACCAAAATATCAATTTGCCCAAAAGTTGAGTTACGGCCTTCTGGCGCTCAACCCTCGTTGTGTTATTATTATGTTGAAAAGTATAAGCGTTTCGTTTTGGTCTTAAATGAGCGCGATTAAGGTGTACAGGAATGGATTGATAGCTGAATTTAATGGTATTATGAATGCGACAGTCCACACATAGACAACTGGGTTCACCGTGATGATTTGGCATTGAACCAGAATGCAAGCTATTACTAACGGGACCCAAGTAAAGAAATCAGTTAATACAATAACGGACATTTTAATAGCCATACGAATTTCTTTCTTTTCATCTGGCTGTGTTCCCACACGTTTAGACGATTCTTTTGCAGCTTTAAATATTTCCACGTAGAGATAAGCTACCAATATAAAACAAGCCAAATTTACACCGATGAAAATAATTATAGAAAAATATGTCGCCAATGTAGTGCCCGTTATATCTAATGTGGCGTAAAATGATGGTTGATAAGTTGTACTCAAGAGAATTCTATAGCGTCTTGCAAACACTAAAATTGGAATTGTATACTCTGTGACAAGGGAACTTATGCTTGTTACGCTAATAGGCCTTCTCACAATTGGAATTCCTACGCAAACTTCAGACACCTCAAACACATCAGAATACACACCGGATAGCACAACTGGGATAACGCTGATAAGTAAACCAATAGACCAGAGTGCTAATAAGCAAGTCTTGGCAGACTTAGTTCTCAATCGGTGCACACTAAAGGGGTATTTCACACCCTGAAATCTATCGAAAGTGATTAATGTTATAAGAAACACAGATACTTCACTTGACAAAATTGACAGTGTGCCAGCCAACTGACAAATAGGACCTTTACGCCACCGGTCAGAGTACGAAGGGAAATATTGTCCGTAATAAGCATCGAAAGACGCTAACAAGACCATACTGGTTCCCATTAGGAAATCCGACAGGGAGAGGTGTAATATTAGCAGTGATTGAACTGTGTTGTCTTGCTTATTACTGTAACGTAAATAAAACACAATAAGGTTGCAAATCATTGCGAATAAACCCAGGGCCCACATTGATATCCTCGGTAAAAGATTATCTACCATTCTCTTGCAAGTGAGATAAACCGATCGTGGATATCTAGGTTTGCACAGGAAATATCCGGTAAAGCAACAAGTTGCACTTTCATCTACAAGCAACACCGTTGAATTGATCATGTCGACGAGACCAATAAAAGAAGACTTGGTCACAAGACGCAATTCATTTGCTCGAAGATCCACGACTTCAACACAGGCGATGTTGAAAACTTCATGATCAATATTTTGAATAAAGTTGTATGACAAATTGACTGATTTCAAATTAGTCAAATAATTAAAAACACTAGAAGGTAGTGTGGTTATTTTGTTCTGCTGAATTTCGAGTTGTCGAAGATTAAACAAACCAGAAAATGAGCCGTTAGATATGCTTTGCAACTGATTGTTAGTTATTGTAAGTTGTATGACATTCGTCAGATTATTAAAAGTGCCTGGCTTGATCTCGATCAACAAGTTATGGCTCAAAAACAGCACTTCTAATTCATACAACCCTTCAAATATTCCTGTCGGCAATTCAGTTACTGTATTGTGGTCTAATGATAGGAACATCAATAGGGGATTATACATTGGACTCACAGTGCTCATTATGTTTTGACTCAAATCCAAAAAGATTAAATAACTCAGCCGATCAAACAATGGAATAATACTGCTTAGATTATTGTTAGAGATATTAACATATCTTACTACCGCCATACCCGCTGACGCGAATACATTTGTTGGAGTTTCGCGTAAGTTGTTATTGCTTATGTCAAGGTGAAGCAATGTCGCCATGTTATAAAATAAGCTTTCGGGGAGATAGACTAGCTCATTATCATTTAACAAGAGAGTTCGTGTATTGATGAAGGAGTCAAATATATTTTCTGGCAATATAGACAGAGCGTTATAGCTTAAATCACAGTGATACAATGATCGCATGTTTTTAAACGCGTCATTTGGGATTGAAATTAATTGATTATTTTGAAGTTCAAGATTTATCAAATTAATCAGTCCAATAAACACATCAATCGGGAGTGTTCTTAATAAATTATGTTGTAAAGAAAGGTCATGGACATGTGTATGATACATTTTGAAAAGTCCATCGGGCAATGATGTTAACCTATTGTCGCCAACACTCACAGTTCCCAAAAAAGTCATATTATCAAAAACACCAAGAGGTAATGTTGATAAATGATTGCCATTCAGCGAAAGCGAATATAAATTCAATAGATCAGCAAATATACCATTGGGCAAGGACGTCAGTCGGTTATGGGACAGATGTAAATATTTTAGCTGTGACAACCCATCAAATATACCCTGAGGGATCGTCGCCAGCATGTTATAATAGAGGGATAACGAAAACAGCCCATTAGATACTAATCGAGGAAATGTTGTTAGATTATTACCCGAAAGAAAGAGACATTTCAACATACTTAAATCTTCAAATATATCCGCTTGTAATAAGGTTATGCTATTATGTTCAAGCGATAAATAAGTCAAGTTACCTAAGTCGCTAAATATGTTATCTGCTAATGACGTAATCGCATTACAATCGGCGGTCAACGTTATCAAGTTAGTCATACCTGCAAAAACTCCCTTATCTAGAGAGAAAACCTTATTACCACTAATATGTAGTTCCTCCAACTGAAGAAGGCCATCGAAAACACCCACCGGTAAATGAGTAAGGTAATTGTCCTCAAGTTGAAGTACTTTCAAACTAACCATACTGATAAACATGTGAGCATGGAGTAGCTGTAATTTGTTTTCAGAAATATATAAATTTATTAAGGCATCAAGTCCGGCGAATGCCCCAGGTGTAATATGGGACAAACCTCTATCAATTAAAAATAATCTAGGATTATGACGTTCATAAATCATAAGGGTTACCGTGTCTGTGGCATTTTCACACACTGTAGTCCATGATCTATATCCAAGAGTACAGACGCACTCATCTGGACAATACACGTTGTACCATGCATAGTTTCGCTCATACAATGGTTCCACTGCATCGTACTCAGTAAAAACACATGCAGGAAAAGTTGAATTATCTGATAAGTGCAAGGATTTTAAAAGACGTTTAGAATCGTTACATGGTGAGGGGGGAACATTCACCCCACGAATATTCAAATTCACTCTAGTGTTGACGTAATGGATTTTGAAATCCGTTGAGTCGAAGAACAGGGTACAAGGTGCGGAATTCAACGATATTGAAACGATTCGTTTGTGACACTGCTCACTCTTGGACTCTTGAAAGGTATCGTTTACCTTTTCAATATTCACATAGTTATATATAGTATTCGTGCTATTGGAACTTGAGTGAAATAATTGAATTGAGGTCCCATTGCTGTATATTATTGTTAATGAAAGACCGATGGTACAACTGAATTTTGGATTTTGTAAATTGGGATATTTTGATTCTGTTATGTTATCCGTGGTGATGACTAATGGGTCATAAGTAGAAGTAATATTAACGTAACTGTTGCATTCATTTAAATGATGTACCACCTGCGCTCCTGATGTTGTGTGATTGATGCAAATTATTAGCAATAGTATATACCAAACTATACGTTTATGATACGCCATGTTTGACATAAATGCATTCCTATACGTCACTTATACAGTGAACGCTTTTTTGAAATTAACTTCTCAAACAACACGATATTATTAGGACGCTTTAAAATCTCCCAAGTGCAGCGTTATGCCAGACTAATATTTTCAATCATACAAAGTTACATTTATTTAGATAATTGATTGTTATTGTTGAAGGAGGTTTAGAGTTATAAGGTAGTTCACCACATCTCAGCAAAGCTAGCTAGGTAATTATAACGTGTAAAGGGCTGAGTATACACTCCACAACGGTCAAACTCTGTCACGCTCTCACACATGCGTATTAGTGTTTATAGTGATACCATACGCTGGTTTCTCGCGCTCATTACGCCCAAGTTGGAGCCAATATACCACGCCTAGCGGTGGCAAACGCAACTGCTCAGCGCTTGAGCGCTGCGGAGTATGTTGAGCCCTTTTACATGTTTTAAAAGTAATCTCTTGACACTTCTGGACGAATACTTCTGCACTTCAGTTCCAGTTTAACCCTCTTAAGGCTCAGCAATGATGTCGAAGGAAGAATTACTGCAGATCTTAGCGCTATTTGCGTTCTTTAGTGGCTGGAATAGAGAACACGATCAAATTAAACATCTTTATTTTTTTCAAGAGCAACGTTTTTGTTTTGAAGACATAAAGCAATTAGCATTGTGAGTATTGTAGTCAGCGTCACTCATAATACTATGGACATAATACCAACAATGCGTGCGTATGTGCGTGGGTGCGTACATGCGTACGTGCGTAAACCCGGAAATGGGTGCCGGGTGATTTCAACCGCGCGTCCTTGGTTAATCGTAAAATCGTTACCCGCATGCATGCATAGTTGTTCGCGCATCTCATGTATTTGGACGCAGCTCCATGAACAACAGCAAAACACGCTCGCGTGAAATAGCTTGAATCATGTCATATGACAGTGACTGTGTAGTGCCGAACAATTGAGAACATGATTCGTATATAATAATTTGTTACGCGTTACAGAATGACAAAAGACTAAATCATTCCCGTTTTCACAATTTACATACGGCCTCCGATATACTAGCATTAAAGGATGTGCAAAAATGATCAAGATATTTGTAGACAGATTTGTTTCTCTTAGCAGTAAAATGCTGAAGGTATAAAACGTATGCACTAACGTTGTACTTACGATGACTGGAAGTGCAACAAAGATGATCATGATATGTGTAGAAAGATTTGTTTTTCTTAGCAGTAAAATGTTGGAGGTATATAACCTTTGCACTAACATTGTACTTACCGTGACCGGATGTGCGAAGATGATCAAGACATTTGTAGTCAGATTTGTTTCTCTTAGCAGTAAAATATTGAATGTATATAACGGATGCACTAACGTAACGTTGTACTTACGGTGACTGGAAGTGCAGCAAATTTGATGAATACATTTTTAAATTGTAAGGGGCCTGAGCTTTCGATCCTAGCAGAATAAATGTTTAGACAGATGTTCTCTCTTAGCAGTCACCTGTCGGAGGAATATAGCCTAACCGATGTACTAGCGTTGTACTTACTGTGACTGGAAATGCAACAAAGATAATGAAGACAATTGGAGATCGATTTTGTTCTCTTTGTAGTCAAATGTTAGCGGTATATGACTGATGTACTAGCGTTTTGCTTACCGTGACTGGATGTACGAAGATGATCAAGACATTTGTAGACAGATTTGTTTCTCTTAGCAGTAAAATATTGAATGTAGGCCTATATAACGGATGCACTAATGTAGCGTTGTACGTACGGTGACTGTAAGTGCAGTAAAGATGATAAAGAAATTTGTATACAGATTTGTTTCTCTTAGAAGTCAAATGTCTGAGATATATAGCTTAACTGATGTAATAGCGTTGTACTTACCGTAACTGGAAGTGCAGCAAAGATGATGAACGAAATAGTAGATAGATTTGTTTTTCTTTGCAGTGAAATGTTAGCGGTATATAACTGATGTACTAGGGTTGTACTTACCGTGACAGGATGTGCGAAGATGATCAAGACATTTGTAGACCAATTTGTGTCTCTTTAATAGCACTAACATGTTGGAGGTATAACGGATGCACTAAGGATGATCACAAATAATTTGTAGACAGATTGATTTCCTTTAGCTGTGAAATGTTGGAGGTATATAACCGATGCCCTAACGTTGTACTTACGGTGACTGGAAATGCAGCAAAGATGATGAAGAAAATTGGAAATAGATTTCTTTTCTTTCTTTCTATATGCAGTAAAATATTGGACATATATAACTGATGTACTAGCGTTGTACTTACCATGACTGGATGTGCTGTAAAGATGATGAAGAAAATAGGAGATAGATTTGTTTCTATTTGCAGTGAAATCTGGGAGATATATAACTGATGTACTAGCGTTGTACTTGGATGTGTAAAGATGATCAAGAAATTTATACACCGATTTGTATCTCTTAGCAGTAAAATATTCGATGTGTATAAGGGAGGAACTAACATTGTACTTACCGTGACTAGATGCATGCGAAGATGATCAAGACATTTGTAGACAAATTTATTTCTCTTTGCAGTATGTTAGCGGTATATAACTGACGTACTAGCGTTGTACTTACCGTGACTGGATGTGCAACGATGATTAAGACATCCGCAGACAGATTTGTTTCTCTTAGCAGTAAAATGTTGGAGGTATTTCCGGTTTCACTTACGGTGACTGGAAGTGCAGCAAAGATTATGAAAAAATGTGTAGATTTATTTCTCTTAACAGTAAAATGTTGGGGTATTACTGATGCACTAGCGTTTGTATACTTACCCTGAAAGGATGTGCAAAGATGATCAAGACATTTGTAGACATATTTGTTTCTCTTAGCAGTACAATTATGGAGGTATATAACTGGTGTATTAGTGTTGTACTTACGGTGACTGGAAGTTCAGCAAAGATGATCAAGAAAATCGGAGATAGATTTGTTTCTCTCTGCAGTAAAACTATAGTGGTATATAACTGATGTCCTAGTCTTATACTTATCGTAACTAGATGAGCAAAGATGATCAAGACATTTGTAGACCAATTTGTGTCTCTTAGCAGTAAAATGTTGCAGGTAACACGGATGCACTCACGTTGTACAAACGGTGAATGGAAGTGCTCAAGATGATCAAGAAAATTAGAGATAGATTTGTTTCTGTTTGCAGTAAAATGTTGGGTGTATATAACTTATGTACTAGCGATGTACTTACCGTAATTGGATATGCAAAGATGATGAAGAAATGTGTAGACAAATGTGTTTCCTCCCCTTAGCAGTAACATGTTGGAGGTATATATAACCGATGCACTAACGTTGTACTTAGTGACTAGAAGTGCAGCAAAGAAGATGAAGATAATCGGAGATAGATTAGTTTCTATTTGCAGTAAATTATTGGAGATATATAACTGATGTATTAGCGTTGTACTTCCGTGACTGGATGTGCAAAGACAATCAAGACATTTGTATACCGATTTGTTTCTCTTCGCAGTAAATAAATCGATATAACGGATGACTAACGTTGTACTTACAGTGACTGAAAATGCAGCAAAGATGATGAAGATAATTGGAGTTAGATTTGTTTCCCTTTGCAGTAAAATGTTGGAGGTATATAACTAATGCACTAACATTGTACTTACCATGACTGGAAGTGCAGCAAAGATGATCACGAAATGTATAGAGAGGTTTGTTTCTATTAGCAGTAAAATGTTAGCAGTATATAACTAATGCACTAACAACTAACATTGTGCTTACCGTGACTGGAAGTGCAGCAAAGATAATCACGAAATGTATAGAGAGATTTGTTTCTATTAGCAGTAAAATGTTAGCAGTATATAACTAATGCACTAACAACTAACATTGTGCTTACCGTGACTGGAAGTGCAGCAAAGATGATCACGAAATGTATAGAGAGATTTGTTTCTATTATCAGTAAAATGTTAGCAGTATATAACTAATGCTTTAACAACTAACACTGTACTTACCGTGACTGGAAATGCAGAAAAGATGATAAAGAAATGTTATACTAACCGTTACTGGATTTGCAGCAAAGATGATGAAGAAAATTGGAGATAGATTAGTTTCTCTTTGTAAACATATGTTGGAGAACATATGTTGGAGTTATACATGTATAAATGTATGACTAAATGCACTAACCTTGTTCTTACTGCGACTACAAATGCAGCATGAAAGATGAAAAAGAAAAGGGTAGAAAGATTTGTATTTCTTAGCAGTTCTTCATAACATCCCTAATATGAATGTCATAGCTCATGTTATTTGTCATGATTATAGTTCTGATGGTCTGAAGCCAGAGAGAGATGCTTTTTCTCTGTATTGTATCGATAGATAAGACCACGATATTAATACTTAAAATGGAGAAGAAAAATGGATGATATATAAATATAATACAGAATTATCGATTGTAAGCTAGACTAACTCATGTAGGCTTGCAAATAGTATAATATCAACTCGAATGTATTATTATAGCTTTAGCATACTGAAATACTGCTAATCGGTCAAATTCATTGTTACAATTCATGCCACAGTGATGCCTCGTATGTTAAATCTTTAGCATGACAGTCACTTTAAGATTTTTTTTTATGGGCAACCTTCCGAATATTCAATAAGATAATCAACAGTATAGAAAATCAAAAGTCTTGGAGAGACTTGGAATCCCTCCGTTTAGTTCTGTATTGAAAACCGTTCAGTCCTTACGACAGGCGCGGATCCAGAAAAGTTTAGGGGGCCCCAAAAATGAAATTGATTAGGTACCATCCAAGCGGTGCGCAGCACCGCCCTCCGAGCTATGCTCGGACAGGGGGGTGTCTGAGGGGGATGTGCCCCCCTGATCAGTAGAAGAAGAAAAAAAAATCAATTTTGGAACTCATTTGGTGCGATCTGGTGTATATTTTGACCAAGATTTTATCAAGAGGTCACCTCTTCATTTCCAATAAATATGTTTGTTTTTTATCAATGCACGAAAGAAGTTAAGCATTATACTGATATATTATTGATTTAAGTATAGATGGTTTAAAGGCTCGAACAGGGGGGCGTCTGGGGGATGTGCCCCCCTCAGAATTAGATTTTTTTTTCTATTTTCGAACTCATTTGGTGTGATATGGTGTAAACTTTTGACCAAGATTTTATCGAAAAGCCACCTCTTAATTCATTTCCAATAAATATTTTGTTTTTTATCAATGCACGAAAGAAGTTAAGCATTATCATGATATATTCTTGATTTAAGTATACCGTAGATGGTTTAAAAGCTCGAACAGGGGGCGTCTGAGGGGGGATGTGCCCCCCCCCCCCCCCCTCAGAATTGGTTTTTTTCTTCTATTTTCGAACTCATTTGGTGCGATATATGGTGTAAACTTTTGACCAAGATTTTATCGAAAAGCCACCTCTTAATTCATTTCCAATAAATATTTTGTTTTTTATCAATGCACGAAAGAAGTTAAGCATTATCATGATTATACTGATATATTCTTGATTTAAGTGTAGATGGTTTAAAAGCTCGAACAGGGGGGCGTCTGAGGGGGGTTGTGCCCCCCCTCAGATTTTTTGTTTCAATTTTGGAACTCATTGGTGCGATCTGGTGTATACTTTTGACCAACATTTTATCGAAAAGCCACCTCTTCATTTCCAATCAATATTTTGTTTTTATCCCAATGCAAGAAAGAAGTTGAGCATATTTTCGTTTCGATTTAACACAAGCCTTACACAAGGTAAAAATTGGACATTATTACGAGCGCCCTCTTCGACGTTCAAACAGTGTGTTTGTGAATAATCATGAACCGGAAAGGTACTGTGGTCACGCCTCCTGATATAAACTGCAATATCAACGCCGCCTAGTGACGCTATAGGGCGTTGCTTCGTCTGCTTCATTTTAATATTTAAGTATAATAACAGGGGATTTAGTCTATCGTCGCTATATTTAAATGATCATTATGTTCCAAAATGTTGAAATATTAGAGAAATAGCCCATCAGATATCACTATCTATAGGAGTGTTAGATAAAATATTGGAATAGCAATTACGGAATTATTATTCCATGATGGTAAGATGTTTTAAAGTCTATGAACCAAGTACGGGTAAGATTCAAAGCTTATTTTCTCAATGAATTACGTTCATATCATATTTATTTTTAGAATTCCGTACTTCCTTATATACTCAAGTTATATTTTATTCTCATTTGAAAACAATCCAGGTAATACAACGGCTAATGTAGTGATATTAGAATTACTAAACTTTGTTCACCAAAACTACCAGAAGTAAAAAGCCCATTTCATAGTCATGCGAGTTTACTCTCCTTTCAAATATCCCGCGTCAATCCCAAGAATAAACTGAATGGTCTGTAACATCGATGAATGACCCATGATTGATTTCTTTTGATTCACTTTCTACCCGAGTTGTCGATGCTCATCAAAATACACCGTGATGCAATGTAACGCAAGGCCAGTCTCTATTCAATGTTATTGATTGAGATAATGTTACGAATACTGCATGTAGTATTGAGATAAGTCATTGATGTCTGACAGTGCTATCGATTTAGGGATTATAATTCCGTGAAGTAGACATTAACTTTTCTGTTTGATTTACTGATTAACATTTAAATTGCTTTGGGATAATATATTTAATAATGTTCTCGTGCAATTGATTGACCGGGAAGGGACCTTTATGGATTTTAATGGAAATCAGCCCAAACTTACAACTGTAAGGATTAAGAAAAATCAGTTGCCTTTGTGCAATAACACGTTGTTTCAAAATATTCTATCCCCGGCTCGGACAGATTTTATGGTCATTGGGAAATAACGACATTCAAATAAGTATTTGGTATTTGTTAATTCTCTGCCACTGTAATCGGGAACTGTCACTGTGGCCGAGTGGTCTAAGGCGGTGGTCTAATGGAAACTTTTGCGCGTGAGTTCGAATCTCACTGGAATCACCTTTTTTGTCTTTATTTTACTTATGATTTTGAAGTAATTATGAATCGTATCGCCCTGTAACTCAGAAAATATTCATGATTTATTATCAGAAATGTAATTCGGCATGAAATCTACTGTTTTAAAAAAAGTTTGGTACATAAACTATGATGTGACTTTGATAAAATATGTACACAAATATTATCTAAATATGTTCATTTTGCATGTTGGTTCTCGGGGAGGGCATCCATTTTCAACTTATTTTCTACTACAAGGGAGTTTGTTTTCTTAACAGAATGCCCACTGAAGAAAATTGAAGCTGCATACATAATTTGTACTACACGCAATTTCTATAAATTGATGTAATGTGTTATTCGAAACATTAAATTGTAAAAATACATTGATATCACGAGGTTCGGAATAGCTCAGTCGGTAGAGCTTTAGACTTTCAATCAACAAGCCGTAGGTTCCAATCTTGATTGAAGTTCTTAATGTTATTTATTTATATTATTTTACGTTATTTATTTATTTAATATTATTATCTATTTACATTTTTTTTTTAATTGACATTTATTCATATTGATTTTCTTCTTTTTTAAACTTTCTTCTATCTTGATGGGTTTATTTATTAATTATGTGTTCATTTGATTTTCAATTAATTGAACATTAATGTTATACATTATATTTATTTATTCATTTGTTTGTCTAAGGATTTAATAACGTACCTAATTAATGAATTAATATATTCATTTATTTATCTATTTATTTACCCATTAATTAATTAATTAATTAATTATTAATACATATTTCGATGTGGTCGAGCTCATAAACTTATCTTTTCATAAATAAAAAGATCACATGGTGTTTCAATTCGTATTAAAGCAAACACAAACTATTAACTTCAATTTTATAATACATTGTTTTAATTATAATTTCAAAATCTGTCGTAACCAGCCCATACTAAAAGCGTGTTCAGGTTATTTGAAATGACAATGGATTACAATATCGCTGACGCTAAACTGAATGACTGGATTAATATATCGCGCTGACGCTAATAACGAGGTCGTACTACAAATTAAATTGAATGATGATAATCGATTGGCCACTATTTACTATTGAAGTGTTACGTGTAATGTAAACCAAGTATTACCATATAAATTGGATCACGCTTACAAGTCCTGAACACTGATTGAAGAGATCGCTACATAAAACCAATGGGATGTGCTAGCATTAATAAAGGTGCGTGACCCACTTACCAGGGAGTTACATAATCACTTCGATAGTGAAAAGCAATTATGCATTATCGATCAGACCTGGATCACTGCGCATGAATGGTATGAATGGGCGCTTATCCCTTTAGGTATACTTGTCTCAGGATAAAAAATCTCGATAAATACGAAATAAAATAACATTGACAAAACTACATGCTGTGATAGGATTCGAACCCGTAACCAGCTGATTTCAAATCTGACACCTTACCGCTGAGCTAAATCTATTCGATGTAAATTAAGTAAGAAAAAAACATTATACAGTTCAACATAAGCTTAAAATGCTTTATATTTCCTATTTTAAGCGTTTTTAACACAGAGTTTTAGCCTAAAAGCATTTAAAAAGCTGTTGCACTTAAAGAATCTAATTTTGATTTAAACGACACTTAACAATTAAGGACATCTATTTCGTTCGTACACACTTCAATGTGTCGATTAACAGCCACAGTCTATCGTTGCATCATGGGGGTTTAAACGATGGGTACCTGATGACTCGGGTATGTACATCGACTCGTGTGACTTTTGTCTAGGACAATCACTTGAGAGGAACAAAAGATGTTACCTGTCAATCAAAAATAAATTGAGACTAGATAAACTAGCCATCAAGCGATGGCGCTCTTGATAATGTCCCTGCTCTAAGGCTTGTGTTAAGTAGGCCCTATAGATTGTTTAAAAGCTCGAACAGGGGAGTCTGAGGTGTGATGTGCTCCCCCCCCCCCCCCCCCCCCCGCCCCCCCCCCCTCAGAATTGGATTTTTATTCAATTTTCGAACCCATTTGGTGCTATTTGGTGTGTACTTTTGACTAATATTTTATTGAAAAGTAATCACTTTATTTCCGATCAATATTGGCTTTTTATATAGGCCTATGCCAGAAAGAAGTTATACTAGTTACCTCCAAAATATCAGATTTCTCGTCAACGTACGTACGCCTATGTATCCCAACCGACGTCCAATAAACTCCAAACGTTCTTATGTCCCTCGCTTGCCTCCCCGTCTGCCTTTTCGTACCCCACCCCTACCCTTTTTTTCTTCTTTTTTTCCGTTTGTCCCCTCTTCTTCCTCTCTTTTTCCCTTTTCCCTCCTTTTCCCTTTTTTTCTTCTTTCTTCCTTCCTTCCTTTTTTTTCCTTCCCTTTTTCCCCCTTCCTTCCTTCCTTTTTCCCCCTTCCTTTTTGTTTGTTTGTGGAGGGGTACCCGGGCCGCGAATTTATTAACCGTACACACTTATACTGTATACATGTATTGCTGTACAATGTACATGTGATGCGCTTTACTCCGTCAAGGATCAAATGTTGTTTACGGTAACGAACATCGCGCCCGGGCCCGTCGAGCCCCCCCCCCCCCCTCCCCTGTATCCGCGCCTGCCTTACGAAAACAAATATAACTTTTGCAGTGCTCCCTATAATAGGGGAGGGTTATTTTAACTAAGCTTAATGTTTGTCTTGATTAGTTACTGGATAATTTTGTCATATCATATCAGTCACTTTTATTTTTTATAGTCTGTGAAACGGAGATCTGAAATAATTTAGAACGGTTATATTTGACTGATAGATATACGTTTTGTCTTTTAGAATTAGCGACATGATAAGCGCGTTGTAGATATTTTGCTGTTTTTTCATCCATTTCCGTCAACATTCGTTTAGTCATTGCATCTCCAGAATAGTACAGATAGTACTCAGGTCAATTTACAATGAATTTGAGATTCAAAGCTACAATTGTGGAATATTTCGTGTAAGACTGGATTATATAATAGCAATGTTATGAGGTAGGCGGTAGAACTTATTGATCGACCCTGGTATAACTGCTGCTCTGAATGACGTAAGTAATACGTAAGTACTTACAGAGCGTTACTGGATTTTTGTGCAAAGATGATCAAAATAATTTGTAGACAGATTTGTTTTTCTTAGCAGTAAAATGTTGGAGGTATAACATAACGGGTGCACTAACGTTGACTAGTAGTGCAACATACATGATATAGACATTTTTAGACAAATCTCTTTCTCTTATAGCAAAATGTCGGAGGTATAAGGGATAACTAAAGCACTACTGTCGTTCTTACCGATATCGTTCAGTGGCGTAGCCAAAAAGATCGCATGGTAAAAATCACGAATGTACCGACGGCATGCGTTGTGTACCGACGGGGTAATTTTAAGGGGGAAATGGCCCCCTCCCCCTGATCCCCCTGGCTACGCCACTGCCGAGATTGGAAGTGCAGCAAAGATGATCAAATGTGTAGACAGATTTGTTTCTCTTAGCAGTAAAATGTTGGTGATATACACATGATGTAAACATATGCACTAACACTTACCGTGACTTGATGCAGTGCAACGATGATGACGAAAATTACAGATAGATTTGGGATTTTTCTTTGCAGTAATATGTTGGAGGTATACACCTAGCACATAAAGTCCCTGCCCAGGTGCTTTGAGGTTGGCTAATTCAAAATATATGATCGGTACCAAAAATCTGAGATATACATTAAATTAGCAAATTTCTTCTCCGCAGTTTGATACCTCATTCAACAAAATCGAATGGATACTTTTAAAGTTATGTCGATTTCAATGACCGCGCATGCAACAGAAATGTTGCACTAGGTATAGGAAATCATTGATTTGTGTGTGATTTACCATAGACGGTAAAAATCGATGTTTTACCCGTCTATGGATTTACGCACTGACAAACTCACAGCTTATCAGCTAAGACTTGTATTCTTCACAGCCAGATACACCCTTTGTCCCGCACATTGCGGTTATCACTAAAGACCCATTCATCTGTCTCGTTCAGATAGCACACAGTTATGACAGTAATCACACACAAATCAATGATTCCTATACCTAGTGCAACATTTCTGTTGCATGCGCGGTCATTGAACTCGACATAACTTTAAAAGTATCCATTCGATTTTGTTGAATGAGGTATCAAACTGCGGAGAAGAAATTTGCTCATTTAATGTATATCTCAGATTTTTGGTACCGATCATATATTTTGAATTAGCCAACCTCAAAGCACCTGGGCAGGGACTTTATGTGCTAGGTGTATATATCTGATGCACTAACGTTGTTTTTTACTTACCATGACTGGAGGTGCAGCAAAGAGTGATGACAAAATTGCTGCCAGAGTTGTGTTTCTTTTGCACTACCTTAAGCGCCTGATGGTACCTATACCGTGACGCGGAGTTCAAAGATGAAGAAACTTGTAGACTGATTTGTGTCTCTTTGCAGTTAAATATTGGAGAATGGAGATATATAGTATAACTGATGTATGGTTGTACGCTATGTAATACACAAAGACCTGCCCAGTACAAGATCCGCTAACTATATCCAATACATATTATGAATAGATATCTAGCTGCCACACCATGAGAATATGTCTATCTCGCACGGTGCACCAATTCTGTATGATCACGCACTACAGAATTTATCCCGCTCTTGCTGTATGTGGCAATTGACCAATCAGAGTCTGCCAACATTGCATCTTGCGAAGAAACGCTTTAAATATCCCTCGCCTGTGTGTACTTTGTGACCCTTACCCATTGCACTACCATCTCGTAATTCTTTAAATAAAATAAAAAGTTGGTGTCACTTTTATTATACTGGAGAATATCGTATATGATTTTCCAAATTTCCAAACCCAGTTTTGACATTCTTAATTTCAATATTTTACTTAGTGGACAAGTTATAAATTTGCCCGGCATCTTAATAAACTTATAATATTATGACATTTTAAGTAGGGTACTACCCAGCATTTGACGATTTAAAAAAAGAATGAAGAAAAAACATTCTTTGCTCGTGAGAGATGTGTCGAGGAACCAAACTTTTTTTAAATTTGGCCCATGCAAACGTTAAACCAAAATAAAGTAAGAAGGCAATTATTGCGCTGCATCTACAGCCTCATGTTATAAGTGTAGCTATTGCGCTTCATTAGCTCACACGTTTAGGTAATAAATATTGCATTGCGGAGGACTAAAATAGTACAAAACAATAAGAATAAGAAGTAGATGGGGAGAGGGTACGGTAGAGAAGCCACCACCATTGTTACAGACGACGTTCCAAAATTTCACAAAATGTCTAAAAAATGTCAAAATTATTGAATTTCATTACCAGATTTAGAATCACCATGAGAAATGCATTAAAATAAGTACAAACATGCCTCGTATTGGTTCAGTAATCGCTGAGATAGACTTTGAAAATCGGGAAAGATTTCTAATAAATCTGTTGTGTAAGGCCTATGTGTCGTAAAACTGAATAGCCGCGTCGAAAGTGATAACAGAGGTTAACAGAGGTGGGGTGATCCGATCACATGCGTGCCGTAAGCGTTGCCATCGAGGCATTTAAAAACTCTACCAATTACGATGTTTTAAATCTTACTTGCACCACTATTTTTGCTACTTTCATGAGAGATTTTACCCAGATAATGGTGTAAGCGAAGGGGTCAACTATGACTTAGAGTTAGTTAAATTGTGCTTAACTATCCACGGAAACACCAAGTTATGAGCCTTGCCTTCTACACCCCTCTAACTGCACGCAGTGGCCGAAAGTGGGTGGGGTTCGTTAATTTAGTTCTGAAGGATTTTTAATAACAACTAGTCAAAATAATATCAACAAGCAATACACACAACTGTTTTAAGTTCTTTTGAACAATATTGTATTATCAACACTCTGCATTCAATGTAAACGAAATGTCCCTTATCAACATATCATCAATGGTTTTACATTGAACATAATCAATACAATCAACAATTGAAACAATACAATCAACATACATAAATGTTCATTCAAATAATTATCATCAACAACAATATAAACCTTGTGCACTTGAAGTAACTCGTAGAAACTCGAAGAAGTCGTAGAACTGTAAATCGGAGATCTGAATGCGAGAATTGGAGATTCAATGCAAAAGTTCTTTACGAAGTATTCAAAGAGTGTCTCTTCAATCTTCAAACAGCAGAATTGTAATCAGTAAAACTATCTTGTTGGTCAATGGTGGTCAGTTATTCTCTAGCTCTATTATCTCTTGGTACTCCTAGTGTCATCTCGTGGTGACTTCAAATGGCAGCTACCCAGAGAATTAGCTTCTGAATCTCGTTAATACGTAAACCCAATTAACCAGACAAGTATCTCCTATAACAACGGTCTTGTCTACCTGGTATCGTTTTGACTGGTATCTGTGTTGAATGAGAAGTCAACACACAGCAAATAATATACATGTAGCAACAAACACAACCAACTTCGTAATAATATTCAGCATGAAGATTACAGAGTAAACTTATTATTATTATAACTCAGAAGTTGATGTGGAGACTTGGAGATCGGATGATGGAATGATGTTTTTGAATTAAACTAAATAATAAACCTTATTTATCTCCTCATTATTATCAAAACTAATAATCTAATTCAATAAACATATTAAACTATAAACACATTAACACATCGTGTGAATTTAGCAACTTGATAATCACAAAACAAGAATTTGGTAAGCCAACGAATATGATCAAAACTCAATATTCGTAATCAAATAATCAGTTAGCATTTGGCAAAAGTGGAACTGATCTTCTAAATAAAATCGTAAGTGTCATCAATTAATTTGTAAATCAACATAATTAATGAAACATTATTAAACTAAGATTTTCAATCATAATATAATCAAAACAAACATGACCTTAAATGACCCTAGGAATGTGTATAGTAGTAGTAGTAGTGAAAGTATGAATGAACATAATCGAGGTCACAGGTGTTTAGACAAATTAGGCACCAGTGATTTACTACTATAACATGGTCAGCTATTCACGTCATAGATGCATAGGGCAACAAAACAATCCTAAGATGAGGTTTTAGAAATCCCTAAGATTTATACATTATTACTAGGAAAATATAATCTCAATAACCATATAGCATCTCATGAATGTTTAACATTCATGCAGTTCATCAAAGTAAACTCAATTAGATCGTGATATCATTAATTTGTAAACCAGTATGAACAAAATAATAATTACCATTGTATAATCTAATAAACTATTTAAATAAAAAGTATCAAACTCTAACAATTTGACAATTTGGTATGTACGTCGTACATAGAATGTACATAAAACATATCAAAACAACTGAACATTATAAAAGCGCAACTATAGGCATGGGTGAGCCTAACTCATTTTATAAGAGCAGTATAACAATCATATTATTATTTACATGTGCGAATTAGCACTTCATGTTTGGGTTTAAACATGAAACATGTAAATAAATATCTCTACATTCATTATAACAACATTGAAGAATGTGAATCCAAATGAAACATAATTACATCTAAGCTATGAATTGATAGCTAAATCATTATCAGTTTATCAACATTCTAATAATCAACAATATCATATACCATATTCATAATAACCAACATAATGAATATACAATATATAAATAACATAAAAGTTCTGTGCTTACCTGTGTTGAATGAGAAGTCAACACACAGCAAATAATATACATGTAGCAACAAACACAACCAACTTCGTAATAATATTCAGCATGAAGATTACAGAGTAAACTTATTACTATTATAACTCAGAAGTTGATGTGGAGACTTGGAGATCGGATGAATGAATGATGTAGAGTCATTTCATCCTCCCGAATATATACAGATCTTGGCCTTTGTTTAGCCATATACCAAGTAATATCTAATTACATTTTCCAAGTCATACTTAATTACATGTATATTCAGAAACAAACATCTACCCAGTTTCACACTAAATCGAGCAAAAACATTTCCAACTAAACATTGAAGGTGACAGTCTTGCTTGGCGTCTGGTATAAAAGTCTTATTATTATCTCAATGCACTCAACCCAGAAATCCTTGTGATGTCATAGCCTCATACTAGCCTTGGTGTGGGTATGGGCTAATACAGTCACAAGGGATAATCTCTCATCATACTAGTATTCAGAAACACACGTCATTACTTTAGTAAGTAAAACTCACAAATTGTGTTTATCCTCTATTGTAGGGAACCGGAAGGACAATCTATATTATTTTATGTTTATCCAAAATTGGAATGAATTTTGGAGCAAAAAATATAAGGCAAATTTGGGGGTGGTTACACTGGCAACCGAGGTTTAGTTTGATATCGAACCGAGGCATATAATGGTACGTAGTTCCAGGCGCGTACCGCGGCATGTGAGCCAGGGGGGGCAGAAGTATGTCGTCCCGGTAGTGGCGTAAATTTCCCGGTAAATTTTCGGGGGGGGGGGGTCAAAAAATTTCGCACGGTCACAAAATTTCGCATAGTCACAAAATTTCGCACAGTCACAAAATTTCGCACAGTAACAACATTTCGCACGGTCACAAAATTTTGGACTCAAAAAAGCACAACAGTTAACAAATAATGCCAATTCCTCAGTGTTTTAGGTCCTTTTTTTTTTCCTTATGCAAATTTAGCGACCCGGTCTTCGGAATTTAGCGTCCCGGTATTTGGAGCCAGGGAGGGCAACTTGCCCCCCCCCCCTGCCCCCCCCCCCGGTCGGTACGCCACTGCGTAGTTCTATACACACATCTCATTGATATTGAATGATGCTATTATAGGGAGCACATACCTAAATAGGTATCGCGACACGCTATCGTCGCGATCAATCAAAGTTGAGTACGACAATAGTTCCTATTTGGCGGGAAAGAGAGTTATTTTTTGACGGTTTATGATATAATTTTTCACTAATATGTTGTGTTTGAAATGTGTAGTTGATGTTCTGACATTTAAACTAGGTGATTTGAGGTCAATTTTAATTTCACGGACCGATTTACACACGCGGTGATATCCAGACCGGAGACCGAATTTAGGTAGGCATATCACTACGTTGTTATGCGGCGGCTTATAGCAAAAAAAGTGCACCAGAAAGTTTGCTTCATATTGAGATATGTTGTAGATTACCCTTGTGAGTAAAACATATCAAAATTTCATTGAAATTTTATGGCTAATTTAGAAACTAGAGCCATTTAAGTAAGCCTTTTTTAACAGTAAAGTCTATGGAGAGCGTCTTGGTGCTGTGCTCCCTTATAGCGCCAGGTGCCCGATCTCCCGCGTGCTCCGATCCAGTGTAGGTGTATTACACAATGCAATAAATAAAAGTCGGGTTTCACCCAAATCTATGCGTTTTGATATCTACTGGGCAGTGTATTTATGGCATAGGCCAACTTTGTCCGGTTTAAAAAACAGGGGGGGGGGGGGGGGGGTGTGGTTGCTCTTTTTTAAACAAAAACACGGCGTTATTTCAGTTGATGTGTTATAGGTGGGTTAGGTCGACATAATCAGAGACTGATCGAAATCAAAATCAGTTGGATTTGAGTCAAAAAGTTTGAATTTCGTGAGTGTAGGCCTAACAAATCAAAGCGTGCCGCGTCTAGAGTCAAAAAACGGAAAATAATAGTGATTTTACGGAAGATGCGGCCTCCGTGATCAGATCATATTTCAAAAACGGATTGTTCAATTGTAATTTTATTTGGCTAGTTTGTTCAAAATTTCACGCTGAAAAAGTTGATATCAATTTTGAATGATTTTGAGCAAATTTGTGCTCTATAAGGGAGCACATACCTAAATAGGTATCGCGACACGCTATCGTCGCGATCAATCAAAGTTGAGTACGACAATAGTTCCTATTTGGCGGGAAAGAGAGTTATTTTTTGACGGTTTATGATATAATTTTTCACTAATATGTTGTGTTTGAAATGTGTAGTTGATGTTCTGACATTTAAACTAGGTGATTTGAGGTCAATTTTAATTTCACGGACCGATTTACACACGCGGTGATATCCAGACCGGAGACCGAATTTAGGTAGGCATATCACTACGTTGTTATGCGGCGGCTTATAGCAAAAAAAGTGCACCAGAAAGTTTGCTTCATATTGAGATATGTTGTAGATTACCCTTGTGAGTAAAACATATCAAAATTTCATTGAAATTTTATGGCTAATTTAGAAACTAGAGCCATTTAAGTAAGCCTTTTTTAACAGTAAAGTCTATGGAGAGCGTCTTGGTGCTGTGCTCCCTTATAGCGCCAGGTGCCCGATCTCCCGCGTGCTCCGATCCAGTGTAGGTGTATTACACAATGCAATAAATAAAAGTCGGGTTTCACCCAAATCTATGCGTTTTGATATCTACTGGGCAGTGTATTTATGGCATAGGCCAACTTTGTCCGGTTTAAAAAACAGGGGGGGGGGGGGGTGTGGTTGCTCTTTTTTAAACAAAAACACGGCGTTATTTCAGTTGATGTGTTATAGGTGGGTTAGGTCGACATAATCAGAGACTGATCGAAATCAAAATCAGTTGGATTTGAGTCAAAAAGTTTGAATTTCGTGAGTGTAGGCCTAACAAATCAAAGCGTGCCGCGTCTAGAGTCAAAAAACGGAAAATAATAGTGATTTTACGGAAGATGCGGCCTCCGTGATCAGATCATATTTCAAAAACGGATTGTTCAATTGTAATTTTATTTGGCTAGTTTGTTCAAAATTTCACGCTGAAAAAGTTGATATCAATTTTGAATGATTTTGAGCAAATTTGTGCTCTATAAGGGAGCACATACCTAAATAGGTATCGCGACACGCTATCGTCGCGATCAATCAAAGTTGAGTACGACAATAGTTCCTATTTGGCGGGAAAGAGAGTTATTTTTTGACGGTTTATGATATAATTTTTCACTAATATGTTGTGTTTGAAATGTGTAGTTGATGTTCTGACATTTAAACTAGGTGATTTGAGGTCAATTTTAATTTCACGGACCGATTTACACACGCGGTGATATCCAGACCGGAGACCGAATTTAGGTAGGCATATCACTACGTTGTTATGCGGCGGCTTATAGCAAAAAAAGTGCACCAGAAAGTTTGCTTCATATTGAGATATGTTGTAGATTACCCTTGTGAGTAAAACATATCAAAATTTCATTGAAATTTTATGGCTAATTTAGAAACTAGAGCCATTTAAGTAAGCCTTTTTTAACAGTAAAGTCTATGGAGAGCGTCTTGGTGCTGTGCTCCCTATAGGGTGTGACTGAGTGACTCAACAAGCGACTGACATTATCAGAAATTGTCGCCTTTTTACGGTTCCTTCTATGAAAATTCAGAAAAGAGCGATTTAAAGCGGGGTGAGAAATTTGTTTCCGTAGTTAACATTTAAATAGGGGTATGGGGTATACTTACTTTAGCTTTATTCCGTACGTGGTTTAGGCCGCTAGTTTTGGAAATACATTTAAGGTTATACGAGTAGACATAAAGGAAATGATGTAACAATAATTGCTTTCCGTCTCCTTCACTGTATATGCAACGCTCTGTCTTTTCTACGGGGAAGGTGAACCTATATTATCTACGTATTCAGCGTTATTACGTATAGTTAACACTTTCTACGCGGCTATTAGTTTTATACCATTATCATGATTTATACAAAACAGATTTTTTCTTCTTTTCAGAAACCTTTCCCAATTTTGAAAGTCTATCTCAAGGATTACTGAACCAATACTAGGCATGTTTGCACTTATTTGGATGCATTTGTCATGGTGATTCCAAATATGGTGATGAAATTCAATAATTTTGACATTTTGTGAAACTTGGAAGTCAGTGTCTTCTGCAGAGACGCAGTGTTAATTAAGCTTGTTTGGACGACTTGTAAGTTCGGTCAATTGCCATCCTCCTCGACCTCTCTCTAAATGTAAAAGAGTGGTTTTCCATTCTTTTAAGGAGTTAAACTCAGGACAACACGTTTTTGAGTGGAAAACACTCTAAAAGGAGTGAAATGTAAAAGGAGTTAAACGCAGGACAACACGTTTTTGAGTGGAAAAACACTCTAAAAGGAGTGAAAGGGGATTTTATATGACAATGTTCCACTCTATTGAGAGTGAAAAATTAACTTTCACACTCATTTTAAAGTAAAGGGTTGTCCTGCGTTTCACTCCCTTCACTCCTTTTCGAGTGACTGAATGTCCACTCTTTTCACTCGTTTTACATTTAGAGAGCACTAACCCCTAAATTGTGTTAATATACGGTATAACATTATTATTCACACATCCTTTCCCTGCTATGGACGGTGTCAAGTGAATATTATTAGACGCCCTATTCAAATGTTAACTACGGGGAAAAAATCGCGAGCGTGGTTCTAATGTAACATGATAATGTGTCATAAAATACGGTAGGCTATCTCATAATATTGCTTTAAAGGTATATTATGTGATCTTTTCCAGGGAACGCCCTCAACATCGAAAAAAAAATTGAAAGCAGATTTCCTTGCAGTTTTACATTTCTGATCATAAATCGTACATACATTCCAAGTTACAGGGCGATACGATTCTTAATTACTTCAAAATCATGGTTTTAGAGTGAAAATAAACTGTCGGATTACCGACAACTTATTTTACTCTAGTCTAAATTAACTCTAAAACCATGATTTTGAGGTAATTAGCAATCGTATCGCTCTGTAACTTGGAATGTAGGCTATGTACGATTTATGATCAGAAATGGTTATCTGCAAGAGAATCTACTTTCTAAAAAAAAAATCATGAATAGAGGGGGGGGGGGGGGGGATCTTGTCAATTTTCAAATTTATGGTCGGTTGGACGAGTTATATCTAATAATAACATCTCATCTAATATTGGTAAACTTTATTTTGCCTTTTTCACTTGTTTGAAACCATTATTAAGAAGAAAAAGAAGGGGGTGGGGGAGGGGGATATATTGTGTGCCTCAGCATGCACACTTTTTGACGTATCTTCCTAAATTGCAAATTCGATTAAAGCGTATGTTACAAAATTGGCAGGTAAGGTGGGGTTTGATTAAGGAAACATACAGGGTGTCCCTAAAAAAGGGTGCACCTTGTTCCAC
This sequence comes from Ophiura sarsii, assembly GCA_035610835.1. NCBI lineage: Eukaryota > Metazoa > Echinodermata > Ophiuroidea > Amphilepidida > Ophiuridae > Ophiura > Ophiura sarsii. The sequence continues at coordinate 1,540,664 of CM069451.1, read as the reverse complement.
CATAGTGCCCTTATTGATTACGCAGTATTTGGCTGTAGGCCCTACGTTGATTTCTTTATGGAGTAGAGTCATTATCTTGGATTCCGTGACCATTTTCTTCCTACCTTAGTTTCTTAGTGAATTTGTCAATTAGAACCATTTTAAGAGAAAATGAGCTCCCATGCACCTCTTAAAAGTGACGGGAATGTTCTTTTATAGCGCAAATTCCAAAATGGCCGCCATACAGGGACCCAAAAATTCAAATGGCTTTAATTAGGCTAAAGAGCACACCAAATTGTTCGGCTGGGCACAAGGATTCCGAAAAAGTATAGTTTGCCCTACTTCCGATGTTTGGTTAACGAGTTATCTGGTAAAACGTAAAAAGGTCGTTGACCTTTGCATATGGGGTCAAAATTTAAACTTGCTCCGATTTTGAAAAACAATATCTCAAATTGTTCGTCTGATTGCAAGGATTCCAGAAATGTTAGTTTATACCACCTAGAGTGTCTGTTGTACCTCATAAAGGGGTCAAAAGGTCAGATTCTATATAGGTCAGTGTACGTTGACCTTTTGACCTACACAAAATATTCCTGGTGGTAAAAAAAACAACTATTTCTGGAATCCTTGTGATCATACGAACAATTTGAGATATTGTTTTTTAAAATCGGAGCAAGTTTAAATTTTGACCCCATATGCAAAGGTCAACGACCTTTTTACGTTTTACCCGATAACTCGTTAACCAAACATCGGAAGTATGGCAAACTATACTTTTTCGGTATCCTTGTGCTCAGCCGAACAATTTGGTATGCTTTTTAGCTTTAAAAAAGCCATTTGAATTTTTGGGCCCCTGTATGGCGGCCATTTTGGAATTTGCGCTATAAAAGAACATTCCCGTCACTTTTGAGAGGTGCATGGGAGCTCATTTTCTCTTAAAATGGTTCTAGTTGACAAATTCACTAAGAAACTAAGGTAGGAAGAAAATGGTCACGGAATCCAAGATAATGACTCTACTATATATACCATGGCCGCCTTACCAACCGCGAAAGCCGCGAATCGCTCTCGATAATAGTTCTATGCTACTGGAATGGCACCAGTTTATATTGTGCAGAGAGAGTCGAACTAGTTCTATTATAAATGCGGTACCAATTCGAGGCTCTCCGGCATATAAAACGACAAATTGCAAAAGTGTGAGGGTGATTTCCACCAAGGACGCTCTATATATCCTGGATTTCCACTGCTCCCCTTCATCAGCTGTACATACGCGCAGTCTCGCCGCGGGGTCACAATCGCGCGTACGCTAAACCCTTAACGCGTAAAATATTACGCGTTCCCTTTGTTTTCGTCACTACGTAGCAACTTTACAACAAGCGAAAAAAATAATCACAACACAAAAGTCGGAGCTGCTTTTCCAAAAGACCATCCTTAAAAAGAGCCTTATGCTGAAGAAAATCATCGAATATAAGTTCAGCGATTCACAACGGACTAATTCAACAAGTGGACATTCACCAGAACAACATCTTTATTTGGAAGTCAGTTCATGTAATAAGTCGGAGAAGAGGATAAACTTGGTATGTTAAATATTTTTGGTGACACTGTCAACTTATAATTTTTCTTCCACCACCTGTCCGTATAAAATCTTATTCAATTGCTTACACTCACAAACGCTGTCTAAAACTTTTAATCAACTGCAGGGAGTTGATCAAGTTACAAGTACCCTGTCCTGCATAAACAACTGTACTGTTTAGAGAAGAAACAGTTGTTTAAGCAGGGAACTTGAACAACCCTATGTTGTTTTAAAACTTTTAAATAGCATTTTTTTCTTCAGTATTGTTACATAGGCCTAAGCTTTATCGCGAATCGGAAAAAATCAATTGATTACCCTTTTCTGTTGTATTGTGGGGTTGAAAAGGGACGACATTTGACCCTTTTTTATCCCTCAATGCATCAATTGATTTTTTTCGATTCGCGATAAGGCTTATTGCCTCGCATATTTTCGTCACATGCTTTTGATAATGCTTGATGAAGATCGGCTTGTCTTTCCAACTGGCGCATACTTTCTAGCAGTGGTATAACTACAATACAAGAGTCATTCAATAAGTTCTACCTATAGTATTACCTCATAATAATTTGACTAATAATAATACGAGTAGGCCTATAATATTGTTTGTACTTTTCTGGAGATGCACTGAAAACCGAATGCGTATTTTGTGCGTCGAAAACTGCCAATAAAGAACCAAATGTTTCACGAGTGCTAATCATTTTGGCCACTTCTAAGAGAAGAGAAAAGACGGGCTAAACCGTGTATACGATTACAAAATAATGTCTTTATAACGGACTCTACATAGGCCTAAAGTGACTATAATTTTTAAGAACGCACGATGCATCAATGTGGCCAAAAAGAATGACATGGTAACAATGAATTTGACTGCTAAATAGGCATAGCCATGATCGTAATGGTTGAAAATGTACTATGCTTAATTACGAGTCTATACAAGAGTTAAAATCGCTTGCACATTGTTTTCATTTGCAGAATTTAAAATCATGCCCTTTTCCTTTAAGGCTCGTTCGTACTCCCGTCGTTGCGCATCGGCCGACCTACGTCGATGGATAAAAGTTGACATTGCTTCAACTCGCGCACCGATATCTCTGTCGACGTCGGATTTCGGAAATTTTCTAGATTTGATGAATTTCATTATGTCCACAGAATGTCATTGTCACTTAAATAAAATGCTTATCAAGTTCGGGCAATGAGTTTATATTCTGATATTGTTCATTTTTTGAAAAGGTTCAACGACATTCATACAGTTAAATCACAAAACTTGCAAATGCACCGGAATGCTATCTACGGAAGATAGCATTCATCGTGCACATAGTCCACGCGTGCCAGTTTTTTTTAAACAAACGCGCAAAATACAAATTTACGTATGGCGATACGCATTTTAAAATGGCATTACCTCTCCAAAACGGAAATTCAGAATTCTATAAGTATAAGATTTGGCATTTAAACTTAAAATTTAACACTGAAAACAATGGTATAAGATTTAAATGATTTTGAAACAAACATGTGCTCTTTAAGGGCGTACACCACTTAGTCGGTCGAGCGCGGCACTTCCGGCAAACTTGAGTACGATAATAGTTCCTATTATTGACTGAAAGGATGGTAGCAATGATGAAACTAATCATTATTGTTTTTGTGTCAAATTTGTGTTTTGCGTATTCCTTAGAAAAAGAAAATACGTGATTTAGCTGAAACATAATTTTACGGACCAAATTTATACACGCACGTGTGCATGCACGGGTAAAAGCTGACTTATGAGTAACAAAATCAGAACGCTCAGAACTCACGTATGTAATTAGGCATACGGGGACGTGCCGCTCCAGTGGGTCGTTTTGTCATGAGACATCCTTAGACATGGGTATGCTTTTCAACTGAAAAATCCTTAGACATGGGTCCTGTTTGTCTATTTTCGCGAAAATTTGCCAAAATTAGGTCTATTTTCGCGAAAATTTGGTCTAAAATGAAGCAAAACCCCTAAAAATTGGGTACCGATTTTTCCAAAATCACCCTTAGAAATGGGTAGGGGTTTTGAATCTCCAGCGGTACACCCCGACCGAACCAAATCCGAGTACCCCCCCCCCCGGGGCTCAGAAGTGCTGGCTTCTAGCAAAAAATATACCTGATGACCCCAGCCCGGGACCCCAGATATGTTAAAAAATACCGTTTGTGTTAAAACATATCAAAATTTCATAGACTTCGTCACGAGCTAACTCAAGTGCGATTTGAACACAGTCTACAAAGCATGTAAGTATATGGGCCATTCCACAAAAATGGGACCACTTGGGTTTTTATCATTCTTTGATCCGGGAATTCTTACTGCAAGTATATATCACAAATGTTTATTAATATTATGGTAAAACTCGATGAGTTCTACTCAGAACACCATGGTTTGCCATACTTTAAATGACATTATCAGGTTCATATTTGTACTGAAAGGCCCTCAAAACCACCAAAACACTGTTTCCACAGCTCGATGTCTCAATTTTATGCTGCTGAATTTAATTCTCAATTCAAGTTTTTGTAATATTTTGGTACGAGTAAATGTAGCAAACGTATCAAACCAAAATATAAAGGCATTTAGTTCTGCCTACATTAATCTTAACGTGCACTTTCAATATCAAATGAACTTTCCACGAAATGTGCGTAATTTCCGATATCCGCACAGCTAGCGTTCCAACATAAACTAAATGTACTAAATTTGCAATCGTTTATAAACAATCCCCTAGCAAACCCACCACGCTATTAAAATTATATCACCTCGAAAGTCTCTGGCGCATCATTTGGGCTATAAAACATGTTGAAGTTCAGTATTTCAAACGACTGTTTTAAGCTTGTGAACTCCGTGATCGATATTTCTCGGTAAAGTAGGTATTCTGTTACCGTATAAAAGGTAATATATTATAGGTCCAATGTTTTTCTCACCATTTGTGTCGAAAAAAATAGAAATGCAACCATATGGCTTGCAGAAGGTCCGAAAAGGGATGAAAACGTAAAAGGCGTTATCGTGAACGGCGTTATCCTGTAAAGTGTTATCACCCTCATTTGAAGAAAATATTGCAAGAGCACAATCTTTCTTCTTTGGAAAATCTTTGAGAAGTCTAGATACAGCAGCGAAACATTGAAAACAGTGAGTTTGCTTCTTCTTTTGTGTTCAATATAACGCATTTCACTTTGTGAACCAAACGGTTTCTTCTAGAATATGCTGTAAGTGTAAATATATGGCTCATAGTCCACATATATGAGTGTTTACTACCGCGCTACACATAGCCAAATCGCTCTATTGAGCAAGTATTGAGCATGTGTTTTCGTCAGGCTTATTTCGCGTGTGTATGTCAGGATAACCATGGATAACGCTGTTCACAGGGATAACGGAATTTACCCTATATCCATATCAATCAAAAAAGAGAACAACTTCACAATATGCGATGCAGTGTGCATGTAATTTAATACAATAGTTAATGTAACGGTACATACCCCTTTTAAACGAACACAAAAAACTTAATATTTACATTTTTGTAATATAAAAACTCCCCTTTTAAAAAGGAAGATGCGTCATTATATCGGAAACCGTCTGATAAACTCTAAAAGCAGGAGTGACGGACACGGATTCGGCCGATGCTCAACGACGCCTACCGTGCTTATGCAAAAGATGACAAGAACTGCATCCACATCTGGAGAACCACGAGGGGTGTGGAGGGGGGGGGGATGACATAGCCCCAACCGGCGCGAAAATCGAGGCTTGACACGACTTGAATATGGGGAGGGGGCGAACACCCCCCCCCCCCCCCAACACCCCCCCCCCCCCCTCTGGCTACGCCACTTAAATATGAATATATAATTAATGAATAACACATATGTGGAATAAGGTAATGACACTATTTATCTGCATTCTCCCTCCACAGCTTATACCCAACCCGGAACCAACCGACAACACGATACTAGAAATTCTGACATTCTGGCAAATGATGCGGTGCAACATGTATCAGAATCAATGCTAGTTTACAGCGCTTTGAGACACAATGATGTCAGCAGTTTCATTTGATGATGCAAACACTACTGAATCAACACCAACTACGCGCATTGTCAAAAAAGAGCATCAAAGTGATTACAACGCACCGCTAGCAACCGTGTTGGCAAACGTCAAACACGGAGCGAGCAGCGTTAGGACAGCGTTAGAAAATGCAAAGAATAGTGCACCTGATTTATCGAGGGTGCCGTTGAAACGCAGGTCAAGCAACCTTGACATCAAGACCCTACGATCCGAGATAAACGCGACAGATCCGCTTGCAGCAGAGACCAATGTAAATGTCGTACACCAAAGCGGGATAGAGTCAGTAGGGTCTGATACAACATTCTCGTCGTCGTCACAGATTGAGACAACGTCGTTGACTTCCATGCCTGGCAATACTGTTGGTACGTTTGAGACAATGAACTGCAGTTCGAAGCACGAGACTGGACAGACATTGCAAAGTGATTCGACGTCATCACCTGGAGCCAGTGCTGAAGGCAGACCAACATTGATGATTCCAGATGGCAAACAGATCTACACAACCAGTCGGCCCTCAAATAATATCTTCAGCTTACGATTGATTGATGACAAATCAAAGTCAATCCTCATACCTGTGAGTATAAATTGCAGGTCCAAGAGCGCTTTTTTGTTATATTGATAATGGTTCTGTGTCTATTTGTGCGCATGTAACATTATGTCAAGCTTATCCTTTGAATAAATATCTTCATGTCTTGTATATTACCGTCGTTCATATCGTTGGTATCGTTCTTCGAGCAATGATAAAGGCTACCATTGTTGGTCTGTTCGACGTCGACTGATATCGGTTGGCATGTTGAAAGAGTTTCAAAGTTCCCATATAACGCACCCACCAAATCTCGCTCATCATTATAATAGCTCATCATCATCGCCCGACACCTTGCGCTCTATTGAGGCCTAATGCGTAATTGCAATTCAGACTGGTCCATTGGATGTTGGAAAAGGACCAGTTTCGAAGATCGATGCTGCTGGAAAGCGATGCTGGTATTTTTGTATGCCAGTTGAGTTTTCCGTGTTTATCCCCTTACTCGTGGACGTGGACACCATTTCTGTAATATAATCAACTATCTGAATTATAACATGAACTTTGTGGTAAATAGCATCTATAATACATTCTGTTATTCAAGAATTTAAGAGCATGGTTGCTCAGGTTTCCTGTGCCGTATATTATCCGAAAGACTTATTGTGCCATACAGTAGCGCTAAAAGACAACATATAGTCACGTTGGCAATGATATAACACTTGTTTCATTACCATGATTACTGACGAAAACACGCCTATGATACGTGTGTTGCATGCTAAACGTTAGTGACACTATATGGACGATTTCTTGTCACCTGGGTCTTTGCTTTCTGTGATATAAGATATTTCTAATCAACCTGTAGGTATCTTCATCGCGTGCCACAATGACCACCACGTCATCGGGTCACACAACAGCATCATCAGGAATAGTTGGTATCAAACGAACTCTTGATAATGTTGTCGGGAACACCTGCAGTGCTGGGAAATATCGCCTGACCACGTCTGGCTGCAGGGTGTTCAAAGATGAAAACAAACCGTTGCCATCCAGTGCGTTTGACAAGGCGGCGACAACAAGAACCAATGCAGTCGAATCAATGAGAAATATTCAGGGTAATTCCCAACGTTCATCTGGTTCACAGTGCAGCGGACCGCAGCATACAGCTGTTGCTACTGGGGCATTTGGAAAAGTGACACCACGTGAGGCGACTTTTTCGGATAAAGTAATTAAATCCCCTACACATTTAGCGCCAGCACCGACTGCAGAAACACCAACGGACCAACAACGTATGTTTTCGTATTTCCTTGAAAGTCTTTTATGTGTTTTCCGTATTTGAGGTTAATTTCGTTAATCATTCAAGATCTTTATTTAAAATCATGATTTCGATTTATATTGCATGACGAATATTAAAGCTACATTCTATCTTTTGGTCGAACAGATCCTCCATATAATGGATATTTTCCACGAGGACGTCGTAGTCCCTCGCACATCAAACGTCCAATGAACGCATTCATGGTTTGGGCGCGTAAAAAACGTCCGGCGTTGGCTCAGAGTCACCCGAATGCCAACAACGCAGAAATTAGCGTCAAATTAGGACAGGAATGGAATGACCTTAGCAGTGATCAGAAGCAAAGGTACTACGACGAGGCTGAGAAGATCAAACGGAAACACAGGCAAGACAACCCGGGTGAGTGTAGGGGAAACGGAGTGAACGCAATATAAAACGAATGCTGACCTTAATGATTGTACTGCACATCCGGATTTGGTTTGGTCGGGGTGGGGGGGGGGGGGGGGGGGGGTGCCGCTGGAGATTCAAAACCCATACCCATTTTAGGGGTGATTTTGGAAAAATCGGTACCCATTTTTAGGGGTTTTGCTTCGTTTTAGACCAATTTTGTGCAAATTTTTCGCGAAAATAGACCTAATGTTTGCAAATTTTCGCGAAAATAGACCTACTTTTGGCAAATTTTCGCGAAAATAGACAAACAGAACCCATGTCTAAGGATTTTTCAGTTGAAAAGCCTACCCATGGCTAAGGATGTCTCATGAAAAAACGACCCACTGGAGCGGCACGTCCCCGTATGCCTTACATACGTGAGTACCCCCCACCCCCCGGGACTGCACATCGAAACATTCTCCAGTCTCGACGAGGACAGCCTTTGTTAGACACTGTTTCAAAGATGTTTGTAATCGAGTATACTGTGACCGCACAATCAATTCAATTTTATGTATAATGTACATCTATAACAGAAAAAATCCAACGGTGGATACCAGTCCTTGATCATGGCTCAGCTCTCCTGATGGTTAAGCTTAGGGAGCACATCAAAACTCGACCGCGCGGCAATCGCCGGTTCCGCCCGGTTGGACCGCATATCAATGTTTAGAACAATAGAAACCGGCTGCAACCGCACGGAACCCCACGAACCGGCGGTTGCCGGGCGGTCGAGTTTTGATGTGCTCCCTTACAGAATATAAAGAGCTTCTCATATCAATGTTCAGACATCACTCGGACCTGCTGAAGTTTTTATATACGATTCGGGGCTTTTTAATTTCAATAAGTCCTCCATAATTGTCGGCCTGTTCGTATGTATGAGCCAGAGCAATCGCAAATGTTTGAAAGGTGCCTTTTTTGACCAATTAGCAACTCAAGACCGAGAACAGATCGCAAGATACTGTTCAGGAAGTTCCTTTTTTATTCGGATGTGAGCATTACTAACGCATATCTTCAACAGAATATTTCATTTAGGTTGCTTCGAGAAATATTTCTGATTATTTTTTGCATAGGTTAACTAGACCGTTTGATGTTTAAAAAGGCTCGTCAGTTAACTCCCCACACTGACACGCTCATATAACATCTCTCTGCTCATGTACTAGTCTCTGGTCGTGACGGAATTTCGTCATTCGAGCATATTGATAATTATGTGCGTGAGGCCTATTATGCCATCAGATTTGAACAAGGCGCTGACTTACGGTTTTGACCATCCATCTTCTTAGATTTAATAATTGCCACGTTTGCTAAAAGATTCTACATTCAGAAAGACGTTGAAGCTGTTCTTGATTATTTTCACAATGCATTGTTGTTTTCAGGATGGGTTTACCAGCCGCGTCCAGCTCGGCGTCCCCAACGACGTCAGATTTCGCCGCCAAGTACGACGCAGTTCTCCTTCACCTCGCAGCAAAGAAACAGCGGTCCATCGTATCTAAGTTTGTCGAAGGAGGTGATCCATCAACTTGGAGTGGGCAATAATAAGAATGGTAAATACTTTATCTATTCTTGATCAATACATTCTAGTATTTATCTTGTATACATGTATACAGTCGTCATGCGTTGACATCTGGACAGTGCATCTCTGCAATATCAGGATAATTTTGTTATCAGTTATTCTTAAAACAGTGGTAACTTTGATGTCCAGTAAGGAACATCAATTACTGACATTGTGCTATAATTATAGCGGTGAATTTGTGTACTTTACTATCTTCTTTATTATTATAGTTCGTACCACTTTTGTTTTTATATTTTGTCCCTGATGAAGGGTGGTATATCCACTTGAAACGTCGGTCCTTATTGTTACGTTATTATTTGTGTTGTTTTATTGCACAGCAATTTGTATTGCGTGTCCCAGTGCATTTCCGTGTGCTATTGTTTCAGTGCACGCAATTCCTATTGCTTGCCCAAGTATTTTTCCCTATTGTATCGCGGTTTTCTCCCTTGTAATTCGTTGTTTCCCCACAGTTATCTTGCTTTTATTCTTTGCACTTTAATATCAAATTGATCAATTCCGTTGTACAAACATATCTATTCCGTTATCGTCTAAAATCATTTCATCTAGTAACAAGGTATACTATGCGGTCTTAAATTCTAACTTTAACCCAAAATCCTAAACCTGGTTAATATAGCTTAATCCAAGACCTGCATGACCTTACCCAAACCTTACCTAACTGGGTTTAGATTTTATAGCTATAGACCAGTGGATATTGTAATAGAGAACCAGACTTTTACCTATATTCGTCCCTGCACCTGATTTTAAAACTCTTTTGTTCTGTTTCCTATTAGGTGCATCATCTGTTAGCCATTCCATGGTGGGTGTATCCAACACGTCATCTGGTGGCTACACAAGCATCAATGGTGGCATTCCAATAGTTATAGGTAAAAGCAACGATCCATCCAATCCGCTACAGGTACGTGTAGGGGTATATAATAAGACAAGGGTATGTTATCTACTATGTACAATATGTCTAATTATACAGTGAAATATTGATATTGCTTCAGTGCTATGCATATATTTCCTGAGGGTGAAGTGCTGGTAACCTCTCCCCTCAGCGAAGTTCACACTGTGTTTTTATTTCCATGGTAATGTGCAACATCTGAAATATTTGCAATTGGATAAATGTTTATCACCGTCACGTGCATTATTATAAGAAAAAATGTATAATATATTTAGTGTTTTAATGTTTTAATTTAGTTGGTTTTATTTCATGAATTGTATTGTATGTGGTTTTTATCATTGGTGTCAATCTTTATGCATTACCGGTATTTTAACGTTGTTATTTTATTTGTTGTACTATTCCTTTAAGCATATCTAATTTCGATTCATGGTTTGTGTAAAGCGCCTGCCTAGAAGACTTTTGTGTTATGCGCTATACAAGCTTATTATTATTAGTTTTATTATTTATTATATTATCCAAAGAAAGATTACTAATTTTCCTTAAATGACAATAGAATTCCCATCACAACTGATATCTAAATCCAATATCAAGTGCTGTGGCCCTGAAGATCGTGATTAACTATCTCGTAACCCTTTTCATGACGGAACACTATTGGTACACTACCAGTGGATGATTATTTCTCCATAATAGATTTTCCATCTTACATCTTTCTTCCTTGTTGAATGTCTTTGTCGTCTTAATGTAGAACATGATGGATCATAAATTACTCTTGGTGACTTTTTCTCTTTGCGTCTTTCTTACTACTTGGTGGATGATTATGATGAAGCTCTATTGATGTTTAATTTGTAGCACACAATGTAAGGTGTTGTAATAGAAAACGTATATGGTACTATACGGTCCTTTGGTTGACTAAATAAAACTGCTTCCATCCATATAGTTCCTTAAATGTTAAATTATCACCTTTTCAAGGTCATTACCATAGTTTCTAAAAATTTGGCGACAATAATGAGATTTGCTAGGTCAATATCATCATGTGAGGGTTTGTTCACACTTAGCTCTGGACAAAGACGTTGATCATATGCTCTTGTCACTGATATATACCTCCACTCCCTATGTTTTACGTCTGTACGATGCAAAAAGGAATATCAATACCATTCATGTTTAATGCACTGATCTTTAATTTCGCCTATTTCGCACACATCTTTTAAGTGATATCGTTGATATTAAGTGATATCTGCTGTTCCATTTTCTTACTTCCTGGTTATGTTGCCATCGAGTTACTTTCTTGGTCCACGGTCCATCTGTTTTCCTTCTTAGCATTTAAGGAACCTGTCCAACTCAGTTGACTATTTCTTTGACTTTGAATCTGTTTTGAAGGCTGTATAGTTTCCTGTATATCAATCTCTGAGAGCTATGTAAAATATTCATATCAATTTCTCTTTTTCTGTTTCATTAACCTCTTCATGTTCTTGATGATACTTATCTCAGCATTTTATACTAGAACCCGTTGGACGGCCATTCAAAGCCACCAGCTTGCCAGATGGCTTAAAATTGACGAATACACCAAAGGTCAATCCATCTGCAGTGTCTCAGCTGAAACGACCATCGACAACTGTAACAACTGCCTGTCCCCCTCGACCCCTTGCATCGACACACCAACAATCTTCCAACTGGCAACTGCAGCAAATGGATAGATCTTCAACAGGAATGCTTTTGATGGCACCACCAACTACTCCATCATTGTCAAATCAGATAAAAATCAGTAACGTGCGAAGTTTAAGTGATGGCTCCACTACTACGGCGATCCACACTGGTCTGATCAAGAACCCTAATGATCCAAACATCACAAGAATTATACCTGGTGCATTTGGACGTGGCATGCTTACAGCTCCACCTCAACAATACCAGAGGACGAGACGTGACAGGACTATGGCATATTCTGGAGGTACACATGATGCTCTGGGTGTGGCAGCAACTGCTCATCATCCAGCATCTTTGTCAACTCCTCCAGGAGCATCTCTATCCACGTCACTTCCAATGTGCATTCTGAAATCACCTGGAGGAAGTTACCAGAATGTCCAGCAGATGCCATCTGCACTATCAGCTTCACATGCTCCATTTCTAGCTCATAATCTATCATCCATTCCTTCAGTACATACCAGTGGGAATCCCAGATATGATGCCAATCTTTCCACGCGTGAAGTAGCCTTTGGAGGAGACAGCAGAGGTAGTGCTTTCTACAGGGTGCCACCATCTTTCACATCTGCAGACCAGCAATACATGATGCTGCCTTCAACATCCTCAATGCCACCAGAGTTGTTGGGCCAATGCGTCGAAGAAGAGGAGTTCAGTGGTGAATCTGATTTCTTGCCAAACTATGTTATGGTGAGAGATAGCACTGCTTCTCAGACCACCTGTTCTGCAATTCCTGAAGAGGAAGAGCAATCCATTGATGCCTCGTCAACATGCTCTCTCACTTCATTATCAGGCCTTATTCAGGAGTATGACATCATCAAGCACACAGCACACAATAAGCCTGTCAATCTACTGATGATACCTGATCAAGGTCCTACCAGAGGACCCGATATCAAACTATTTGAGCGATTCCTCTGTGATCTGGACTCTGATATGATACAGCATAGAGCTATTGTCAATAATGGATGGTTGGTGCCATCAGCTGATGATGAAAGTGAGGACAATGTATGATCCCCGGGAGGGGTACTCGCCTAAGACGGTATACGGGGGTGTGCCGCTCTAATGGGTAGGTTTTTGGGCACAAAATCCCTAAACATGGGGTATGATTTTGTGCTGGAAATCCCTAATAATGGGGTCACTTTTTACAAATTAGTCTATTTTCGGGAATTTTTTGTCTATTTTCGCGAAAATTTGCAAAAATTAGGTCTATTTTCCCGATAATTTGGTCTAAAATGAAGCAAAACCCCTAAAAATGGGTACCGATTTTTCCAAAATCACCCCTAAAAATGGGTATGGGTTTTGAATCTCCAGCGGCACACCCCCGACCAAACCAAATCCGAGTACCCCCCCCGGGATATGATCATGTGATTACAAAAATATAATTATGTTATGACAAAATATTTTTAAATCTATGTAAATAGTGCAATTGTTTTTGCTAAATTTGGATAGTTATTGGTTTGATGAATAAATGTGGCGAACATACGTACCTTGTTATTTTTATTTCCGAAGATGTTCAAGTGACTCTTCGCCTGAAATTCAAATCATGCCAGATTTACTTCAAATATACACTCGTCAAAAGAAGTTCCTGGACACTCATTGAAGTTCAAATATTTCACATAAATATTTAATATAAATTAAACAATTGCATGTCAAAATAAGCAGACAATAATTCTCTATCATGTCTGTATGAAATTAAGATGTGCGCATTCATGCATGGCTGAGCACATTCATTAAGCAATGGTAAGGTGCGTAAAAGGAAATTGCAAGAAATGAGCATTTACAGTCATTTGAATGGAGGGATTATCCAATTGTGTGCAATCTTCTTGCCATTGTCAAGTGAATGGGATCTACCATGCATGAGTGATCATGTCTAAATTCCATGTTAAGCTGTTAGAGGATTACTTTCTGCTTATTTTGATATACAATTATATATATATAATTATATATATAATTATATATATTCTATTAAATATTAATTTAATTTAAGTGTCCAGGAACTTCTTTTGACGAGTGTATTTTGATTTTCTTTTGATGATACAGGCAAATATCTCTATTCTTGGTTCATATTGCTCTGTGCAGTGATTTCAGAGTATATTCTAGTGATTGCACCATCACGCTGCATGAAGGCTTGATTCCAATGTGACGGTGATTGCTACCATGCAATCAGCGATAGATCCTAGCACTATATCAACAATGCTGAGTCAATCATTTGAACATGCTTTGACCTCACTGCATATTGTTTATGGGCTACACTGCACACCAATAGAGATCATTTGTGTCTGGAGTGATTCAATTTTTATACAATTCAATATTTATTAAAATAATAATACAATTTGTACAAATTATGTAATATATTGATACAAATATGAAATGCTTATAACAAATTGAAAACTGCTGGTACAGCACAAATTAAAATATATTTATAAAAAATAAAAAAATGCTTAAAACAAAGTGAATGCTGCTGAAACAGCACAATTATATACTTATTGACGAATGTCACCTTTTCCCTATGCATCATGCTGTATAAAAATGTATATAAGTTACAACAATAATATCATCGCTGTTCTGTCAAAACCTTGTATATTTTTCCAGCCCTTCAACATGTATAATGTAAAACTGCCCAACGATTATGCATAGGAAGTGTTGCTTTACACATGCTTAGTGTCACAAGCACTTACAAGGTTTTGATCGATGTCAGACTGCCCACGGTTTATACATGCTGAAGGGCCGGATGGAGATACAAGATTTTGACAGAAGAGTGGCAATATGCGTAATAGCAGTCTGGTTATTAACTCCTCAAAAAAGTTTGATTATTTTTTCAATCATCCAAATTTCGAATATTTGTGATGTTCATATCATGTTACATTTGTAGCATTCAATAGTTTTAGTGTAAAGCCACTTGTTTTAAAAAGTAGGGAGGTCTCAATCTCAGTATACCAAATTCATCCCTATTTTGTGCTTAAAAGAGCAACTCTGTCGTCTGTTCAATGAAGTGTTACATTGACTACTACGGTATAAAGAGATGCTCTATTGACTTTCGAGCACAAAATAGTGATTTTGGCATATTTAAATGACCATTCTGAAGTGTGTGGCTATAACCACTGAAACAAGTGATTGCTACACATTGGGTGTCATTGAAAAGATTAACACATCAGTTTTGATATGCTATGCAATATGAACATATCTTGATATATAATATACCATTATTGGCAATTAAAAACATTTCTGAACTTTTTTGAGGTGTAAGTTACTTATTCATCAATAAACCTGTTTATACCCTTGTTGCTGGGCCTTGCACCATATCAACTTTAATGCATGGATGTTGATGGACACCAAACAACAGGAGTATAAACAGGTCTCTGTACAGTGATGTCAGGGTGCATTCAAGTAATCGCACCGTCTTATTTTGAGTGTGATGCACTGGTGCATGGACCCACGCACAGAAAAACAAAATCCTGGCATTTGCCCTGTACGTGCTGTGTCAAGAAAGAGATTACGCTCTGACTTGGTACAGCACAGATGTAGACGAACAGACTTTATATCAGTGAATTGTCAATTTATCAGTCCTTATGAACATTTTTGTGAATAAATATTTATATTTTTAGAATCATGACTGATTGCACATTTTGTAATGTTGTCATTATTTGTAACCATTTACAACTAAAACTTTAAAGTAGAGCGTATCTACATCTTTTAATACTTGAAAGTTGCATAACATTTGATCTACTTTTCATTCTTTGCATATCTTTGATTGGCTCAGGCAGTGATACAGCCATCACTACGACCAATATGCTTTACAGCTTGAAGCAGTGGATTGAGTACTTAGGGATTCATGTGATCCCAATCTTTATATGACTATCCCTGACTAAAAAATATCAGTTTTAAAGCTGTATTTCATGCAATCTGAAGTACAAGTGTAAAGTTAGCAGGTATTCATTCTATAACCAAAACAAACAAATGTCGATCAGAGCGTCGTGATCTGATCAAAAGTTTTAACACGGTCTGGCGACGCAAGTCATTCCAAAAACAACAGGCACACAACGCTGTCATGGTCACGCAGATGTCGCACACGCGAGGGAATGCTTTAAACTGATCGACATTTATTTGTTTTGATTGTAGTAAAAGAAATAATTTACACGCTAAGGCTGGTGTTCATCTTTGATGGCGTAATTACATAAACCTGCACATTGGAATCACCACAGGCCGAGCACTGAGGCAATTTGGCCTTAGTCACTGTACAATCTGAGGGTACTTGGCATTTTTTCTTCTTTTCGGTTTCGTTGACAAGGCAAACAGTGCGATTACCTTTCATTTTGACGCAACGCACAGTCTGGCACCTGGTGAATCTCATTTTGATGGCATATCCTTCAAACTTTTGAATGAAGATATAGCGAGAAAAAAAATGCGATCCTAAATAATTGACTTTAGATGATTTTGGTGAAATTTTGAAATTTTGAATTAAAAACTGATTTTGTTAGGTTGTCTGAAAATTGTTGGCACCAAAAAAGTGATTTTTGGGGGAAAATGTAAAAATTACTTTTTTTAGTGAAATTTGATACCAAAAATGGATTCTCTGACTCATTTCATTAAAAAAAATGTATATTTTATGTACATCACATTTATAGTTTAAAAGTTACAGTGCTTGATAAATTTGGCGCCAAACAGGGTTGACACTTCCCTTAAGTGTCTGTTAAGATTGAGGCACTGTGTGAGTTCTTTTATGTTTCAATATCTCTATGCTGGTAAATGAAAATTCTTGTTGGCATTCGGGACAAGTGTATGCTTTCCTGAGTGCTTCGATTGCTTTGCTGGCTTTGCTTGTTCCCTCGGACGGAGTTACATCTTCTGTGTCATCATCTGCAAAGAAAATGATGTGAGAATAGGATCAACATTTATGCATTTGAAAGCATTTTGAATGTTAACTGTTGAGGCGTTAGCCTAAATTATAAATAGATTGTTTACGGATTTCTAAGCAAATGTTTCAGTGCTTAACTGAAAATATTGAAAGACTCCAAATCATATTTCACGACAGTACTTGTGTTTTATCAACAATATTCCATTGAAAAATACAGATTGCAAGCCCTAGAATAACGTTGAGCAGGCTAGAGATAACACAGACAGGGGCTGTGTACAATAGCATAATAACTGTTGTCAAGATAAAGGTGCATTTGCATATCATTTTTCAACCAGGATAGAGTTGTACATATGTCTCTGTTGGTGGCTACAAAGAATAGAACTTTTGATTTTGTTGTTTTATTTTGAAACAATTCCAACATTTGATATTTACCAGAAGTGAATGAATACATAGGAAAACAATACAAGAACAATGCATTTATTGCATACCAGTTTAGAAGTTACAAGAGGGGACTCCTTAAATCAAAATGATTTTATTGGGCTTTATGAAACTATAATGACTCCCCTCACCTTTACTCTCCATACACTGTGCTTCATGTTGCAGTCTTTCCAGTGTAGTTAAAATGAATGTCTCTTTACATTGTTCACATGTCCAATGTCTACGCATCACACTCACCTTTACTCTCCATACACTGTGCTTCATGTTGCAGTCTTTCCAGCGTAGTTAAAATGAATGTCTCTTTACATTGTTCACATGTCCAATGTCTACGCATCACACTCACCTTTACTCTCCATACACTGTGCTTCATGTTGCAGTCTTTCCAGCGTAGTTAAAATGAATGTCTCTTTACATTGTTCACATGTCCAATGTCTACGCATCAGACTCACCTTTACTCTCCATACACTGTGCTTCATGTTGCAGTCTTTCCAGCGTAGTTAAAATGAATGTCTCTTTACATTGTTCACATGTCCAATGTCTATGCATGACACTCACCTTTACTCTCCATACACTGTGCTTCATGTTGCAGTCTTTCCAGCGTAGTTAAAATGAATGTCTCTTTACATTGTTCACATGTCCAATGTCTACGCATCACACTCACCTTTACTCTCCATACACTGTGCTTCATGTTGCAGTCTTTCCAGCGTAGTTAAAATGAATGTCTCTTTACATTGTTCACATGTCCAATGTCTACGCATCACACTCACCTTTACTCTCCATACACTGTGCTTCATGTTGCAGTCTTTCCAGCGTAGTTAAAATGAATGTCTCTTTACATTGTTCACATGTCCAATGTCTATGCATGACACTCACCTTTACTCTCCATACACTGTGCTTCATGTTGCAGTCTTTCCAGCGTAGTTAAAATGAATGTCTCTTTACATTGTTCACATGTCCAATGTCTACGCATCACACTCACCTTTACTCTCCATACACTGTGCTTCATGTTGCAGTCTTTCCAGCGTAGTTAAAATGAATGTCTCTTTACATTGTTCACATGTCCAATGTCTATGCATGACACTCACCTTTACTCTCCATACACTGTGCTTCATGTTGCAGTCTTTCCAGCATAGTTAAAATGAATGTCTCTTTACATTGTTCACATGTCCAATGTCTACGCATCACATTCACCTTTACTCTCCATACACTGTGCTTCATGTTGCAGTCTTTCCAGCGTAGTTAAAATGAATGTCTCTTTACATTGTTCACATGTCCAATGTCTACGCATCACACTCACCTTTACTCTCCATACACTGTGCTTCATGTTGCAGTCTTTCCAGCGTAGTTAAAATGAATGTCTCTTTACATTGTTCACATGTCCAATGTCTACGCATCACACTCACCTTTACTCTCCATACACTGTGCTTCATGTTGCAGTCTTTCCAGCGTAGTTAAAATGAATGTCTCTTTACATTCTTTACATGTCCAATGTCTACGCATCACACTCACCTTTACTCTCCATACACTGTGCTTCATGTTGCAGTCTTTCCAGTGTAGTTAAAATGAATGTCTCTTTACATTGTTCACATGTCCAATGTCTACGCGTCACATTCACCTTTACTCTCCATACACTGTGCTTCATGTTGCAGTCTTTCCAGCGTAGTTAAAATGAATGTCTCTTTACATTGTTCACATGTCCAATATCTACGCATCACATTCACCTTTACTCTCCATACACTGTGCTTCATGTTGCAGTCTTTCCAGCGTAGTTAAAATGAATGTCTCTTTACATTGTTCACATGTCCAATGTCTATGCATGACACTCACCTTTACTCTCCATACACTGTGCTTCATGTTGCAGTCTTTCCAGCATAGTTAAAATGAATGTCTCTTTACATTGTTCACATGTCCAATATCTACGCATCACATTCACCTTTACTCTCCATACACTGTGCTTCATGTTGCAGTCTTTCCAGCGTAGTTAAAATGAATGTCTCTTTACATTGTTCACATGTCCAATGTCTATGCATGACACTCACCTTTACTCTCCATACACTGTGCTTCATGTTGCAGTCTTTCCAGCGTAGTTAAAATGAATGTCTCTTTACATTGTTCACATGTCCAATGTCTATGCATGACACTCACCTTTACTCTCCATACACTGTGCTTCATGTTGCAGTCTTTCCAGTGTAGTTAAAATGAATGTCTCTTTACATTGTTCACATGTCCAATGTCTACGCATCACATTCACCTTTACTCTCCATACACTGTGCTTCATGTTGCAGTCTTTCCAGTGTAGTTAAAATGAATGTCTCTTTACATTGTTCACATGTCCAATGTCTACGCATCACACTCACCTTTACTCTCCATACACTGTGCTTCATGTTGCAGTCTTTCCAGCGTAGTTAAAATGAATGTCTCTTTACATTGTTCACATGTCCAATATCTACGCATCACATTCACCTTTACTCTCCATACACTGTGCTTCATGTTGCAGTCTTTCCAGCGTAGTTAAAATGAATGTCTCTTTACATTGTTCGCATGTCCAATGTCTATGCATGACACTCACCTTTACTCTCCATACACTGTGCTTCATGTTGCAGTCTTTCCAGTGTAGTTAAAATGAATGTCTCTTTACATTCTTTACATGTCCAATGTCTACGCATCACACTCACCTTTACTCTCCATACACTGTGCTTCATGTTGCAGTCTTTCCAGCGTAGTTAAAATGAATGTCTCTTTACATTGTTCACATGTCCAATATCTACGCATCACATTCACCTTTACTCTCCATACACTGTGCTTCATGTTGCAGTCTTTCCAGCGTAGTTAAAATGAATGTCTCTTTACATTGTTCACATGTCCAATATCTACGCATCACACTCACCTTTACTCTCCATACACTGTGCTTCATGTTGCAGTCTTTCCAGCGTAGTTAAAATGAATGTCTCTTTACATTGTTCACATGTCCAATATCTATGCATGACACTCACCTTTACTCTCCATACACTGTGCTTCATGTTGCAGTCTTTCCAGCGTAGTTAAAATGAATGTCTCTTTACATTGTTCACATGTCCAATGTCTATGCATGACACTCACCTTTACTCTCCATACACTGTGCTTCATGTTGCAGTCTTTCCAGCATAGTTAAAATGAATGTCTATTTACATTCTTCACATGTCCAATATCTATGCATGACACTCACCTTTACTCTCCATACACTGTGCTTCATGTTGCAGTCTTTCCAGCGTAGTTAAAATGAATGTCTATTTACATTCTTCACATGTCCAATATCTATGCATGACACTCACCTTTACTCTCCATACACTGTGCTTCATGTTGCAGTCTTTCCAGCGTAGTTAAAATGAATGTCTCTTTACATTGTTCACATGTCCAATGTCTATGCATGACACTCACCTTTACTCTCCATACACTGTGCTTCATGTTGCAGTCTTTCCAGCGTAGTTAAAATGAATGTCTCTTTACATTGTTCACATGTCCAATGTCTACGCATCACACTCACCTTTACTCTCCATACACTGTGCTTCATGTTGCAGTCTTTCCAGCGTAGTTAAAATGAATGTCTATTTACATTCTTTACATGTCCAATGTCTACGCATTACACTCACCTTTACTCTCCATACACTGTGCTTCATGTTGCAGTCTTTCCAGTGTAGTTAAAATGAATGTCTCTTTACATTCTTTACATGTCCAATGTCTACGCATCACACTCACCTTTACTCTCCATACACTGTGCTTTATGTTGCAGTCTTTCCAGTGTAGTTAAAATGAATGTCTCTTTACATTCTTTACATGTCCAATGTCTACGCATTACACTCACCTTTACTCTCCATACACTGTGCTTCATGTTGCAGTCTTTCCAGCGTAGTTAAAATGAATGTCTATTTACATTCTTCACATGTCCAATATCTACGCATCACACTCACCTTTACTCTCCATACACTGTGCTTCATGTTGCAGTCTTTCCAGTGTAGTTAAAATGAATGTCTCTTTACATTCTTTACATGTCCAATATCTATGCATCACACTCACCTTTACTCTCCATACACTGTGCTTCATGTTGCAGTCTTTCCAGCGTAGTTAAAATGAATGTCTCTTTACATTGTTCACATGTCCAATGTCTACGCATTACACTCACCTTTACTCTCCATACATTGTGCTTCATGTTGCAGTCTTTCCAGTGTAGTTAAAATGAATGTCTATTTACATTCTTTACATGTCCAATGTCTACGCATCACACTCACCTTTACTCTCCATACATTGTGCTTCATGTTGCAGTCTTTCCAGTGTAGTTAAAATGAATGTCTCTTTACATTCTTTACATGTCCAATGTCTACGCATTACACTCACCTTTACTCTCCATACACTGTGCTTCATGTTGCAGTCTTTCCAGTGTAGTTAAAATGAATGTCTCTTTACATTGTTCGCATGTCCAATGTGTACGCATCACACTCACCTTTACTCTCCATACACTGTGCTTCATGTTGCAGTCTTTCCAGCGTAGTTAAAATGAATGTCTCTTTACATTCTTTACATGTCCAATGTCTACGCATCACACTCACCTTTACTCTCCATACACTGTGCTTCATGTTGCAGTCTTTCCAGCGTAGTTAAAATGAATGTCTCTTTACATTGTTCGCATGTCCAATGTCTACGCATCACACTCACCTTTACTCTCCATACACTGTGCTTCATGTTGCAGTCTTTCCAGCGTAGTTAAAATGAATGTCTCTTTACATTGTTCGCATGTCCAATGTGTACGCATCACACTCACCTTTACTCTCCATACACTGTGCTTCATGTTGCAGTCTTTCCAGCGTAGTTAAAATGAATGTCTCTTTACATTCTTTACATGTCCAATGTCTACGCATCACACTCACCTTTACTCTCCATACACTGTGCTTCATGTTGCAGTCTTTCCAGCGTAGTTAAAATGAATGTCTCTTTACATTGTTCGCATGTCCAATGTCTACGCATCACACTCACCTTTACTCTCCATACACTGTGCTTCATGTTGCAGTCTTTCCAGCGTAGTTAAAATGAATGTCTCTTTACATTGTTCACATGTCCAATGTCTACGCATCACACTCACCTTTACTCTCCATACACTGTGCTTCATGTTGCAGTCTTTCCAGCGTAGTTAAAATGAATGTCTCTTTACATTGTTCACATGTCCAATGTCTACGCATCACACTCACCTTTACTCTCCATACATTGTGCTTCATGTTGCAGTCTTTCCAGCGTAGTTAAAATGAATGTCTCTTTACATTGTTCACATGTCCAATGTCTACGCATCACACTCACCTTTACTCTCCATACACTGTGCTTCATGTTGCAGTCTTTCCAGCGTAGTTAAAATGAATGTCTCTTTACATTGTTCACATGTCCAATGTCTACGCATCACACTCACCTTTACTCTCCATACACTGTGCTTCATGTTGCAGTCTTTCCAGTGTAGTTAAAATGAATGTCTCTTTACATTCTTTACATGTCCAATGTCTACGCATTACACTCACCTTTACTCTCCATACACTGTGCTTCATGTTGCAGTCTTTCCAGTGTAGTTAAAATGAATGTCTCTTTACATTGTTCACATGTCCAATGTCTACGCATCACACTCACCTTTACTCTCCATACACTGTGCTTCATGTTGCAGTCTTTCCAGTGTAGTTAAAATGAATGTCTCTTTACATTGTTCACATGTCCAATGTCTACGCATCACACTCACCTTTACTCTCCATACACTGTGCTTCATGTTGCAGTCTTTCCAGTGTAGTTAAAATGAATGTCTCTTTACATTCTTTACATGTCCAATGTCTACGCATTACACTCACCTTTACTCTCCA
Source organism: Ophiura sarsii (assembly GCA_035610835.1). NCBI lineage: Eukaryota > Metazoa > Echinodermata > Ophiuroidea > Amphilepidida > Ophiuridae > Ophiura > Ophiura sarsii. The sequence goes on along the minus strand of CM069451.1, from coordinate 1,517,540 downwards.
TACACTGTGCTTCATGTTGCAGTCTTTCCAGCGTAGTTAAAATGAATGTCTATTTACATTCTTTACATGTCCAATGTCTACGCATTACACTCACCTTTACTCTCCATACACTGTGCTTCATGTTGCAGTCTTTCCAGCGTAGTTAAAATGAATGTCTATTTACATTCTTTACATGTCCAATGTCTACGCATTACACTCACCTTTACTCTCCATACACTGTGCTTCATGTTGCAGTCTTTCCAGCGTAGTTAAAATGAATGTCTCTTTACATTGTTCGCATGTCCAATGTCTACGCATCACACTCACCTTTACTCTCCATACACTGTGCTTCATGTTGCAGTCTTTCCAGCGTAGTTAAAATGAATGTCTCTTTACACTTTACATTGTTCGCATGTCCAATGTCTACGCATCACACTCACCTTTACTCTCCATACACTGTGCTTCATGTTGCAGTCTTTCCAGTGTAGTTAAAATGAATGTCTCTTTACATTCTTTACATGTCCAATGTCTACGCATTACACTCACCTTTACTCTCCATACACTGTGCTTCATGTTGCAGTCTTTCCAGCGTAGTTAAAATGAATGTCTCTTTACATTGTTCGCATGTCCAATGTCTACGCATCACACTCACCTTTACTCTCCATACACTGTGCTTCATGTTGCAGTCTTTCCAGTGTAGTTAAAATGAATGTCTCTTTACATTCTTTACATGTCCAATGTCTACGCATTACACTCACCTTTACTCTCCATACACTGTGCTTCATGTTGCAGTCTTTCCAGTGTAGTTAAAATGAATGTCTCTTTACATTCTTTACATGTCCAATGTCTACGCATTACACTCACCTTTACTCTCCATACACTGTGCTTCATGTTGCAGTCTTTCCAGCGTAGTTAAAATGAATGTCTCTTTACATTGTTCACATGTCCAATGTCTATGCATCACACTCACCTTTACTCTCCATACACTGTGCTTCATGTTGCAGTCTTTCCAGTGTAGTTAAAATGAATGTCTCTTTACATTCTTTACATGTCCAATGTCTACGCATTACACTCACCTTTACTCTCCATACACTGTGCTTCATGTTGCAGTCTTTCCAGCGTAGTTAAAATGAATGTCTATTTACATTCTTTACATGTCCAATGTCTACGCATTACACTCACCTTTACTCTCCATACACTGTGCTTCATGTTGCAGTCTTTCCAGCGTAGTTAAAATGAATGTCTCTTTACATTGTTCGCATGTCCAATGTCTACGCATCACACTCACCTTTACTCTCCATACACTGTGCTTCATGTTGCAGTCTTTCCAGTGTAGTTAAAATGAATGTCTCTTTACATTCTTTACATGTCCAATGTCTACGCATCACACCGCTGTAGTCTGCCATTGATGTCTCCACATTATGCAAACTGACAAAGAAAGAAAAACAGGAATATACTTAATTCCGATCATTCTTTAGATCATTAAATTACTTTTTCTGACACTAACATTGACAGAGCATGGCTTTGGGACCTCAAGCCCCTGCTGTTTTTATCTGCCTATTTTAAGAGATTTGGAACGGTCACGCCCCAGGTACTGATTCAAGCCCCTCACCATCTCCCCTAGTCAGAATATCTCATGAATATTACAAATGTATGCTTAGGCGAGGGAAAACAACCCTATCAAGTAGGTTAGGGCGGTCTGGGTTTTGTGGGTTTTTTTAGAATTTTTTGTTCTCAAATCATGTAAAATCAGCTGTTTTTTGCCTGAAAATCTGTCGAAATTTTGTTGTTGCAATTTTATTAAAAAAAGTCCTCATTTTTGCAGATTTTGGTGACATTTCAGGTAAAAAAACCAACAAAAAACCAACCAGACCAACCGACCCTACTTGACAGGTCCGCCCGCCCATAAAACAGGGTGTTTTTTTCGTCGCCTTAGGGAAACTATAACATAAACTTAAGATTTCATTATGTTTTAATAATAATGTCAATAAAATATCTCATTATTTACCTGATTTATATACACTATACTTATCATCATAAACTAGACTCAAACTTTTGGGTGCGTATATAACCCCCTCTCAAACAACTGTAAAGAGATTTTAGTTTGCAATTTCAATTGATAAATATGTAATAAAGTGACAATCAATAATACTATATAATATAACACTTTCCATGTGGCAGGCGTCTGCAGACGACCTTCCAAAATTTCTCAAAATGTTTCAAATATGTCAAAATTATTGAATCTTATTACCATATTAGGAATCACCATGAGAAATGCATTGAAATAAGTACAAACATGCCTAGTATTGGTTCAGTAATTCTTGGGATAGACTTTAAAAGTTTGGAAAGTTTTCTGAAAAATCTGTTTTGTATATGGTCAAACCAATAGCCGTGTGGAAAGTTTTAAGGTAAAAGGAAGTGTATTATATGTTAACCCCCTGGGCACTACCTGTCTTTTGTACAATCATTCCCATTGGTTTATTACATTATATAATCATCTTGATAACCAATTACATGGTTATAGATATTCTATGCTAATATTTTGAAAATTGTAATTATTCTAACAATGTCTCTGATTGGCACAATATTCGACACATTCTAAATTTCAACCAATCGGCTGGTAGTTGTCAGGGGGTTAACTGAATAAGACATGAGACTATTTGCAGTGAATGTACAACACTTACCATCCATATGTGAAATAGTCATTGACCTGCATCCCTCCTTTAGTCGGGTGTGGTTTGGCATTCTTACTATGTGATGTGAAGAATGAATCACGACCTTTGCTTGTGTCAGAACTACCACCTGTTGATAAATCAATGGTACATATATCACTGGAAAATATATTTTAGGTACCATTCATGAATGAAGTCTAACCCTATAACATAACACTGTCACGATCCGGCGGGCTATCAAATGGCAATAAAACATAACCATATCGTCCATGTTTTCCAGAATCTTTTTCCCGCTTCGAAAAGTGACCCAAAATATTGCTGCCCCCCCCACCATATTTGAACCACAGACCTCTGCCCCCCGCGCAAGGGATTTTCCACTACACCAGGGGTGTCATGGCTACTTGGCACAGTATACTGCGCCAAGTATATAGGCTGGGTCCAGTATTTCTTCAAAAAACTTCCACGCTGGGTTATACAAACAGGATGGGTTGTTGGATTTGTTGGATTTGGCAGGGTTAGGGTTATGCTGACCAGTTAGCAGAGTCAGTAAGGTATCTGACTTGCACGCACGCGACCAGGGTTTTGATCCCTGGCGCACACAGAGACTAACCCACCCCCTATCACATAACCACCATTCCCTGAGGCTCAAAGTGCTTACAAATATATAAAATAACATAAGTTTACATAATTAGAATAATATAAGAAATAAGATTAGTTGGGGAACAACTATATCCTTAAGTCCCTTGAAAAAGAAAATAATATTTTGTGTGCATTCAGTATGTATGTAATGGGGTGGATATGGTGCAGCAGATAGAGCACTGAACTCGCAAAGTGGTAGAAAGTTGCTTAAGTGTTATGAGATCAACCAAAACGATGAACAAGACATGTTGAATAAACTTTAAGCGTGTATCGTTATACACACAGTACGGTGGTAAATATCTATGGAGTATGAAAACCAGCAAACTATTACCAGTCACAAATCACAAGACCTAAATAAAATATGACGTGTATCTGTATAATGCCAACTCTTTTCATAAATACTATGTAAAGATGCTTTATATCTATAGCTCTGATCCTCTATAAAATATTCAATATTTTATGGCTATCTAATAACTCTACAAACTTAAAGGGGGACTCAAGGAAGTTTTTGACTTGATTTTTTGAATTTTGTGAGTGCTGTAATTATTGAACTATTAATCAAATCAAATGCATATAAAAGAATACATTTTTGGAAAGGAAATGGATCAGAGAATCCACATTTTGCATCAATTTTGACTAAAAATGTTGATTTTTTTTGAGAGAATCACAAAAAATCACTTTTTTGACTCAAAACAGTTCAACAAAGCTGACAGAAATAATTTTGAGTAAAAAATTTAAAAATTCTCAAATTGCTAGATTATGATGTAAAGACACTAACTTAGAGACGATTTTTTTTTTAACCTAATTTAATATTTTTTGAATATAGCCATTCTTGATTTACAACAAATCTAACATACCTGTCATAGGTCCTATATAGAGATGATGTAGGTCTGTAGCCCCAAGCCTCTTAATAGCATACTCTATATGACTGTCTAATAACTCTGCAGGGTTAGAGACTAATAGCCATTCTTGATTTACATCAAATGTAACATACCTGTCATAGGTCCTATGTAGAGATGCTGTAGGTCTGTAGCCCCAAGCCTCTTGATAGCATACTCTATATGACTGTCTAATAACTCTGCTAGCTTAGAGGCCAATAATCTCTCTTGCTTGATAACGCGTAGATTGGCAGGAGTTTTAACCACATCGGAATCTTGATAGCTCTGGTACATGGAATCTGTGTAAAGGACGGTGTGCACAAAACTAGTTAAATCAGGTCATACATTAGACCTGGTCTAAAATGATGAATATTCCTTCTGGAAGGATCATTTTATTCTTTTATACACCTTTTAAACTCCCATGTAAAGACTTAAAGTAACATTGGAGTCACCTTTTTAGATACAATGTATTGCCTCTCATAAGATTCATTATTAATATTGTAGAAGAAGGTAATCAAAGCATAAAACGATCCTTTCTGGGAGGACTATTCGTCCAGGTTCAAAGTTAGACCAGGGTCCTATTGCATAAAACTTAAAATTCATCTTAAGGGGGGGGGGACTCAAGGAAGTCACTGTTCGAATTTTGTGAGTGCTGTACTTATTGAACTATGACTCAAATGTGTATAAAAGGATACATTTTTGGAAAGGAAATGGATCAGAGAATCCACATTTTGCGTCATTTTTGACCAAAAATGTTGATTTTTTGAGAAAATTACAAAAAAACACTTTTTTGACTCAAAAAGTTAAACAAAGCTAACAAAAATAATTGTGAGTAAAAAATTCCCAAATTGCTAGATTATGATGTTAAGACACTAACTTAGAGGCGAATTTTTTCTTCAAAAATGTAATCTAACATTTTTTCAAATATTGATAAAAAAGTGAAAAAAATGGGGGGAAAAAATGAGAAAAAAAATCACTTTTTTGGCACTTTTTGGTCAAAATTTCAAAAAATATTAGATTAGGTTTTAAAAAAAAAATCAATTTGGCAACATTTTTCTAGCATCATAACTGGTGAGTGATAATAACAGTAAGTGGGAAATGTAAGAATTTGATTCATGTCAAAGTTGAAATGTATGAATTTATAAAGACAATAATCATGCAACCAATGGTATGCAGTATATAAACAGCAAAAGCAAATAACTGAAAGGAGTAAAGTACATCTTTAAATAAAATCATGGATGATTAGGTAAATTTTAGAACTTGTTGATAAAATTTGAATAAAAATATGATGGTTGGGCTGGGGGATGAAGTAGTTTTACCCCGGGGGGGGGGGGGGGTACTCACCCAAGACGGTATACGGGGGTGTGCCGCTCTAATGGGTAGCTTTTTGGGTACAAAATCCCTAAACATGGGGTATGATTTTGTGCTGGAAATCCCTAATAATGGGGTCACTTTTTACAAATGGGTCTATTTTCGCGATTTTTTTTCTCGATTTTCGCGAAAATTTGCAAAAATTAGGTCTATTTTGAAAATTTGCGAAAAATTGGTCTATTTTCGCGAAAATTTGCGGAAAATTTGTCTATTTTCGCGAAAATTTGCGAAAAATAGGTCTAAAATTAAGCAAAACCCCTAAATATGGGTACCGATTTTTCCAAAATCACCCCTTAAAATGGGTATGGGTTTTGAATCTCCAGCGGCACACCCCCGACCAAACCAAATCCGAGTACCCCCCCGGGAGTTTTACCAGTTGGTCAGGTATTCCTAAGAATGTATCACATGCTTACCCTTGAGTCTCATTTGTAGTAGTTTATCCCAGGCAGTTCTTAGTTGAATAGCAGCTGATACTAATTGTTCCGCTTCCTCTGTGCTGCCAAATTGTAACTCCAACCAGTCATCAGCTATTATCCTGTAATGTGAAGGGAGATCATATTAGGTCAACAGCAAAAACCTAAGTCACAGGTTTACAATATATAAGACAAAAGAGGGAAATTTCTATTGTTGCAATATGTGGTACATATCCCTACATGGACATTGTTATGTAAATCGTGTCGTTTAATTCATGCAATCATTTAAGTTGTTCAAAAGGATGTGAAAAGGAAGTGGAAGTGTCCAGTCAGTCAACATTAAAGGGGTTTTGTCTGATGATATTCTTCTGACAGAAGGAGTCCCACAGGAATGTACACTGCATCCTTTGCGTGACATCATTGAAGCTCATGCTATAAATTACATGACTTACGCTGATGATACCCAGCTCTACTTAATACTTAATCGTTCTGAAAGATCAACAGCTATTCGCAAACTGGAGCAATGTGTTCATGATGTCAAAGCATGGTCGATACACAATAAACTGATGCTGAATGACTCTAAGACAGAAGTTATATTTGTAAGTTTCAAGTTTGTGAAAACTCTGACCTTCCTTAAAATTAAAATCGGTGAAGCCGACATAGAAATTGCCATTGCAGCTAAAAATCTTGGTGTGATTATCGACAAGTCCCTGGAAATGAAAGGTCATGTCTCAAACATTGTTCGCGCAGCTTCCTTTGCCATTTACAAGATTGGCAAGCTCATCAAATATCTTGATCGCGAGTCAAGTGAGCAACTTGTCCACGCCTTTGTGTCATCAAGACTTGACAGCTGCAATAGCCTTTTGTATGGACTTTCTCAATACCAAATTGCCAAGTTACAACGAGTGCAAAATTCTGCTGCCCGACACATGTCACCGTGCTCAACAGCCAGTATGCAACCACACGAAAAGTCGTTCCTTTTCTAACCCGGCAAAGCGACCCGGAAGTATTCACCCGTAACGATACTGCTTCGCAGTCATAGTTGACCTCGTAATAGCACGATGTAAATGAGCTCTTTTCATGATTATAATCACACATTTCAAACACATTTGCCATGAAATTGTAAAATAAAAAGGCATATTATGCGAATTATATTATCTAATATTAGCTGTGACTTCATGACATGTTGCATTTTCGGTGCAAATTATTGTCATCACACACAGCCGAATTCGAGAAAAACTTGACGAAACTAAAGCCAAATTAACAGTAAATATTCCCTTTTTGAAGAATTAGGCACCAATTGTATTGATGGTATCATATTATTCATAGTCTTTTGTAACTAGAAACATGCTTAAAATATTATGAAATTATTTAGTCCAGTCAAGTGAATAGTTAATAAAATGGGTGTCCGAATCTGGCTCGAGCTATATTCATTTCGTACCGTCGTTGGGTTGTTGATGAAGTGTTTAAATCTCACGAATGGAATTAGTTTCGCTTGATAGCTCAGATGGTAGAGCGTTAGACTAAAGAGCGAGAGGTCCGGGGTTCGAAATCGATCCTTCTGCTCTGCACAATTTCATATGATATTTTTTTTCTCGTCAAAATCATTTTTCACAATTTCATCACACAAAATACATAAATTCGGACGTTTTCATTGCAAAAACGGTATTTTTTCCCAAAATTTCTAATGAATTCAAACGCGGGCATGAAAATGAAGCGCGGGCGGGTTATAGGAAACTAAAAATCAAGTTGGCGAGGCCTAACGGGGGATCGTAAGTTTCGTTTTCTGACCGAAAATCGCTGAAAATTAAGACTCGATTTTCTCATCAAAAAAGAACTCGGGCATTAATGATTTTGACATGAAATTAAAGCTTGAACTTCCGTTAGTATGAAAATTGCTCTTAAAATATCGTACGATTCTTAGTCCAGTCAAGTGAATAGTTACAAGAAGCAAAGTCACAAAAGTTGTTAGATTCTAAAATAAGCGATAAAATCACTGTTTGTGGACCAAAAATGGTCAATTTGGTCCCATATTATTAAGAAAATTACGGTGATTATACCTATCTAGCTATTTGGCTGCAAACTGATCATATCGCAGTGTATGCTGGTAAAACTAACTTGTCGTAAGGCTGACATAGGGTATTTAGCTAAAGGGAGACATCCTGAAATCGATCATTCTGCGGGTTAGAAATCGGCAAGGTCACGCTTTAAAAGCGACTGTTGCGTACTGACTGTCAAGGCATGACTATATGAAGCCGATTCTTTGTGAGCTACACTGGCTCCCTGTTCAGCAACGCTTAAAACATTGGTGTCGTGTGACGTAATTTACCATCGTTGGCCTCGCTTTCGTTATGATTAGTGACGTCACATCGAGTATGTCTCCCTCTTTAGCCTGAAATCGCCAATTATGAATAATGTCTATAACATATCCACACGGAATTCATTTCAAGAAAATATTGAAATACATGTGTATACAATGTTTCTTACATTTCTTTCTAGTTTAAAAAACTGTTACCTACCTTGTACAGTGTTCATTGGTATCCAAGCTCCTAGCATACAACATAAGGGTCTGTAGGGCAGGGACACGCATTGTATTCACTAAATAAGGCTTGTTTGTCTCCAAAAGGGACCTGTAAAACAATACAATACCAAAATGTAAATATCAATATTATTTCTAGATTAGTAACTAGTGACAGTCGTCAGCCATGGCGATAAAACAAAACAATGTAAGACTATAACTGGCATCCAGTGTTGTCACTATGCCAAAATTTAGTGCCGGTTAATTTGACTGACGGCGAACAGAGTAAGTGTAGCGAATGAAGTGCAGTGGATCATGGCATGGGGTCCAGAGGTATTCTTAATGGGTTTTTTAAGGTTTTTTTAATGCACTTTGAGGGCTCCTGCCACATAATTTCTTGTTTAATGATTTTAACAAATCAATTTTTAAAAATTTATTTTTAATTTATTTTTTGAGAGTGCTGTTTTTTTTACCCTTTTTGTTTTGTTTTTAGAGTGCCGGTCGACAATCGTGAGTGCCGGCTACACCTGACCGGCACCGACCGGCTTAGTGACAACCCTGCTGGCATCATCCCGCCCTCTCTCCCATCATACTTACACATACGCTAAGAGTTGATGTTTACTACTCTTTACACCTATAGAATTATGATCCTCATCAGACTGCGGTGGTTGTAACACATCATAGAGGGACACGGGGACCCAGTCTATCTCCCATCATACTTACACATATGCCAAGAGTTGATGTTTACTACTTTTTACACCAATAGAATTATGATCCTCATCAGACTGCGGTGGTTGTAACACATCATAGAGGGACACAGGGACCCAGTCTATCTCCCATCATACTTACACATACGCCAAGAGTTGATGTTTACTACTTTTTACACCTATAGAACTATGATCCTCATCAGACTGCGGTGGTTGTAATACATCAGGGTTGGTTGAATACACACCAGTGGGATGAAGAACAACGTAGGGCTTGGCCTGCAGGAATGAGTTAATAGGAGTGTGTCAGTATGGGCATAAATGTACAGGGTGACCCAGTGAGAGGAAGTACACCGTAGGGCTTGGCCTGCAGGAATGAGTTAATAGGAGTGTGTCAGTATGGGCATAAATGTAAAATGAAGTGAAATGAAGAATAACGTTAGGGCTTGGCCTGCAGAAATGAGTTAATATGAGTGTGTCAGTATAGGCATAAATGTACAGGGTGCCCCAGTGAAATGAAGAACAATGTAGGGCTTGGCCTGCAGGAATGAGTTAATAGGAGTGTGTCAGTATGGGCATAAATGTACAGGGTGACCCAGTGAGATGAAGAAAAACGTAGGGCTTGGCCTGCAGGAATGACTAAGTTTTCTAAGGTTTTTTAAAACTCATTCATTGATCACAACTATGAAATATCTGTAAATTAGCCTATGCTTGTTCATCCATATAGAAAATAATAATAACGACGATTGCATTTTGCATTTAAAGAGGAGATATAATGTGTCTACAGTTCAATTTTCAATTTTTCAAATGAAAATCAGAAATCAATGTATGCATTTGTAAGTGTTCTTGCTCAAAAGACAATAACAGATGTATTTATTCTTTTATATTTGTATTATAAGCTTTTATGTTATGTGGCTTCTTGAATAAGTTTTCTCAAGTAATATTATGTGATCTTTTTCAAATTTTTGCACATAGTTTTCTCTCTCTTATAATGAAGTTGACTATCAGGAGAGACTTTCCTGGCTTCATAAATCTACTTTTACTGAATTTTCTGTAAAAACCCATCACAGAACTTTACTAAATCATATTGGAAATCTACTTCTAATGTAAGGAATTTGTCAATATATTTGTTTCGATTCTCATTATAAAGCATTCTGGTAGGGGTGTGTTTTCTTGTGTACAGTTGAGGTCATAACCGGAAACACTGTAAACAGCATTTACACGGTGCCAAACCATGGAACAAATTCTATTTACGAACAACAAAAAACACTCGGGAAATAATCTGTCCTAGTACCAGGGCAACTTATTATTTCAAAATCTGATTTTGAAGTAATTAGGAAACTTACCTGGCCTGTCACTTATAAGATATTTTACTTTCATGGTTATAAATGTAATTTGAGATGCACAAAAATGCATTTCTAGGAAAAACTCACAGATAGAGGGCGGTCCATGAAAAAGATCACAACTTTAACTTTACCAGCCTCCATAAACCAACCTTAGTGTGAAACACCTGTTCCGAGTCTTTCCTGTAGGAATTACAGTCATCTGCTATAGCAAGCTGCGGATACAGACCACTGCATAGGATCACTTTGAGGATGTTGATCTCACGACGGTTGAAAGTACGGTTTAAATTGGCAGCAGTCTGCAACAGTGAGATGAATGGAAACAATACTATGAGTTAACCCCTTGAGAACTAACTGCTGATTGGTCACAAAGATGGATGCATCATGTGTTACACCAATCAGAGACATTGTTAGAAGGATTGTGTCCTTGGTATATATTGGAGTAATTGGTTATTCAAATTAGTATATTTTGAAATTAACCAATCATAAACATTGTTAGATAGACAGGTAGTGCTCAGGGGGTTAAAAGGAATTCATTTAACAATTCCAAGTGGCCTAATTTTAGTGAATAGTGCCACAATTAACAACTGGTCAGTGCATGACTAAAAATAGTGCAATTTACATCAATGGCACTTATAGGAATCTTTCCAGGCTTCAAATAAATTGTAGATTAGATATTATGTAATGGACTTTCTGAATTGGCATAACATGCTATATAAACGGAAAAATACCTATATAATTGTATGCATATTTGTTTAATTTCAACATTGTGCTTCCAATATTCTGGTTGTACAACAAATTGGGTTGATACTGTATGCCAGAGATCGCACCACAGATAACCTATGGTAGTTCCCTGCATCCCAGGTCCCTGCAACACTTGATTGTGGTCTTGCAGAATGGCAATATGGGTTGTTGTTTTTTTGGCCAAAAAGTGCCAAAAATTTGATTTTTATCTCAAAAATTATTTTTTTGCCACTTTTTGGTCAATAATTTCAAAACTAAACATTTTTAAGCCAAACAAAAACCCCAATCCTAAAAACTAAGTTTGTTAGGTTGAATAAAAAATGTTGGAAAAAAGCCAAAAAAATTAAAAATCCCCTTTCTTAGTGAAATTTGATACCAAAAATGGATTCTCTGACTTATTTTGTTTACAAAAAAGTATGCTTTTATGTACATCACATTAATAGTTTAAAAGTTACAGTGCTTGATAAATTTGGCGCCAAAAAGGGTTGACACTTTCCTTAAGAATTTTGAAACCAGCTCATTTTAAGTTGATAGCTCTTCAAATAACAAATTGGTTTGATTCACTATGGCTGGAAAAAATGGGGAACTCATCAGGAACCTGATTCCCGAGAAATGTTGACTTTGGAGCTTGGAGAAATGCACAAGAATTTGAAGGGACATTTTCTCCACGAAGGGACGTTTTTTAAAGTTAGGTTCCCAGGAAATTTGCTTTTTGGGGGGGGGGGGCCTAGGAATTACAAAACGTGACTTTTTCCAACCCAACCTTCAAATTACCCTTTCCCAAAACTCGGTTTACCCTTCATGTAATTCTGCACGGAATTAGCCTAGCACAAAATCTGTGTTAAACTGTGTAAAAAGGATTAAAGGATTACACAGCTTTATTCAGTAATAGAGGCTTTATTAAAATACCAGTCTAACTCATGAATGAATTACACCAAGGATGTACACCCAAAACTCAAATTATTCAAAACCCAAATTTGATTGATCACTGACCTGCATCTGGTTGAGATCATGTGACAGTTTGAATTCAATGTCAGCTATAGCCATGTCATCCTCATCTACCTCCTCATCACTCACTTCATAATCCTGCCAAATTAACAAACAAAATAATAAATCATTAACAATTCAACAATAAGAGATCATGTGACAGTTTGAATTCAATGTCAGCTATAGCCATGTCATCCTCATCTACCTCCTCATCACTCACTTCATAATCCTGCCAAATTAACAAACAAAATGATAAATTATTAACAATTCAACAATAAGAGATCGTGTGACAGTTTGAATTCAATGTCAGCTATAGCCATGTCATCCTCATCTACCTCCTCGTCACTCACTTCATAATCCTGCCAAATTAACAAACAAAATAATAAATCAGTAACAATTCAACAATAAGAGATCACATGATAGTTTGAATTCAATGTCAGCTATAGCCATGTCATCCTCATCTACCTCCTCATCAGTCACTTCATAATCCTGCCAAATTAACAAACAAAATGATAAATCATTAACAATTCAACGATAAGAGATCATGTGACAGTTTGAATTCAATGTCAGCTATAGCCATGTCATCCTCATCTACCTCCTCGTCACTCACTTCATAATCCTGCCAAATTAACAAACAAAATGATAAATCATTAACAATTCAACGATAAGAGATCATGTGACAGTTTGAATTCAATGTCAGCTATAGCCATGTCATCCTCATCCACCTCCTCATCACTCACTTCATAATCCTGCCAAATTAACAAACAAAATGATAAATCATTAACAATTCAACAATAAGAGATCATGTGACAGTTTGAATTCAATGTCAGCTATAGCCATGTCATCCTCATCTACCTCCTCGTCACTCACTTCATAATCCTGCCAAATTAACAAACAAAATGATAAATCATTAACAATTCAACAATAAGAGATTACATGACAGTTTGAATTCAATGTCAGCTATAGCCATGTCATCCTCATCTACCTCCTCGTCACTCACTTCATAATCCTGCCAAATTAACAAACAAAATGATAAATCATTAACAATTCAACAATAAGAGATCACATGACAGTTTGAATTCAATGTCAGCTATAGCCATGTCATCCTCATCTACCTCCTCGTCACTCACTTCATAATCCTGCCAAATTAACAAACAAAATGATAAATCATTAACAATTCAACGATAAGAGATCATGTGACAGTTTGAATTCAATGTCAGCTATAGCCATGTCATCCTCATCTACCTCCTCGTCACTCACTTCATAATCCTGCCAAATTAACAAACAAAATGATAAATCATTAACAATTCAACAATAAGAGATCACATGACAGTTTGAATTCAATGTCAGCTATAGCCATGTCATCCTCATCTACCTCCTCGTCACTCACTTCATAATCCTGCCAAATTAACAAACAAAATGATAAATCATTAACAATTCAACGATAAGAGATCATGTGACAGTTTGAATTCAATGTCAGCTATAGCCATGTCATCCTCATCTACCTCCTCATCACTCACTTCATAATCCTGCCAAATTAACAAACAAAATAATAAATCATTAACAATTCAACAATAAGAGATCGTGTGACAGTTTGAATTCAATGTCAGCTATAGCCATGTCATCCTCATCTACCTCCTCGTCACTCACTTCATAATCCTGCCAAATTAATAACAAAATCATAAATCAGTAACAATTCAACGATAAGAGATCACATGACAGTTTGAATTCAATGTCAGCTATAGCCATGTCATCCTCATCTACCTCCTCATCAGTCACTTCATAATCCTGCCAAATTAACAAACAAAATGATAAATCATTAACAATTCAACAATAAGAGATCATGTGACAGTTTGAATTCAATGTCAGCTATAGCCATGTCATCCTCATCTACCTCCTCGTCACTCACTTCATAATCCTGCCAAATTAACAAACACAATGATAAATCATTAACAATTCAACAATAAGAGATCATGTGACAGTTTGAATTCAATGTCAGCTATAGCCATGTCATCCTCATCTACCTCCTCGTCACTCACTTCATAATCCTGCCAAATTAACAAACAAAATAATAAATCATTAACAATTCAACGATAAGAGATCACATGATAGTTTGAATTCAATGTCAGCTATACATGTCATCCTCATCTACCTCCTCATTACTCACTTCATAATCCTGCCAAATTAACAAACAAAATGATAAATCAGTAACAATTCAACGATAAGAGATCACATGATAGTTTGAATTCAATGTCAGCTATACATGTCATCCTCATCTACCTCCTCATTACTCACTTCATAATCCTGCCAAATTAACAAACAAAATGATAAATCAGTAACAATTCAACGATAAGAGATCATGTGACAGTTTGAATTCAATGTCAGCTATAGCCATGTCATCCTCATCTACCTCCTCGTCACTCACTTCATAATCCTGCCAAATTAATAAACAAAATGATAAATCATTAACAATTCAACGATAAGAGATCATGTGACAGTTTGAATTCAATGTCAGCTATACATGTCATCCTCATCCACCTCCTCATCACTCACTTCATAATCCTGCCAAATTAACAAACAAAATAATAAATCATTAACAATTCAACAATAAGAGATCATGTGACAGTTTGAATTCAATGTCAGCTATAGCCATGTCATCCTCATCCACCTCCTCGTCACTCACTTCATAATCCTGCCAAATTAACAAACAAAATAATAAATCATTAACAATTCAACAATAAGAGATCATGTGACAGTTTGAATTCAATGTCAGCTATAGCCATGTCATCCTCATCTACCTCCTCATCACTCACTTCATAATCCTGCCAAATTAAACACAAAATAATAAATCATTAACAATTCAACAATAAGAGATCATGTGACAGTTTGAATTCAATGTCAGCTATAGCCATGTCATCCTCATCTACCTCCTCATCACTCACTTCATAATCCTGCCAAATTAACAAACAAAATAATAAATACATAATATAACATAAGACTTGGATATCGGAGGATACTGATACAGTCCAGAATCTGGGACCTAAAGTCTGGGGGGGGGCACTGACACTGGAAAAGGATATAGGTATGTGCCCCGCTGAAGACCCCCTTTCTCACCCTCTGCTGCTAGCTCTTGTGCCCCCCCCCCCTTTGAGCCTGCATCAGTTCTTAAGACCCCAATTTTATTGAAAATGCAAAAATTGCAAAATTTTGCGTTCAAAAGCAAAGCCCCAATTCTTCGAAAATTGTGCATTCTAAAACCAAATAAAAATAAAAATTTGCTCTTGCTAATCAAAATTGAACTATAGGCCAGTTCTCAAGACCTACTTTTTGAAGAAAAAAATCAGTTCCTAAGACCCTATTTTTCGTCATAAAATCTACTCAGTTCAGTTCTGTTGCCCCCCTTTTTGAGACCCTGGGTGGCACATCTACCCCAAAAAAAGTTGAGTGCCCCCCCCCCCCCCCCCCCCCCCCCCCGGCTTAAAGTACACTTTTCCTCAGAGGATACATTTATATTTACCTCCTCCTCAAACTTGAGTACTTTTCTCTTCTTGGCTGCATTTTGCTGTTTTCTTTTGAGTTCCTTGAGTCGATACCTTTCCTTGTTTCGTTTCTGTCTCTCTACACTGGTGTATTGTTGTTGTGTAGCTGTCAGTTGCCCCAGTAAATTATGATCCTGTTTTAGATATATAACAAGAATCAAGGCCTTTATGTCAATGTATCCAGTAGCGTGCGCAAAGGGGGAAACTTACTGTCAGTCGGGGGAAACTACTGCCAGTCTGGGGCTTGCTAGAGGCTTGCTAGAGGGTTTTAGTGTGGGGAGTGGGTGTAATCCAAATAGACAAATAGTCAGCAAATTTGTACATGTAGTCGACAAATTTATGCACCAGGTTGGTAAAAAAAGGAAATGTTATAGAGAAAACTGATGAAAACTCTCATAATTGTCCATTAGTTGTTAACTGTGCTGTCTTTTTGACTGTGGGATTTTGTGACTGTGGGATTTTGTGACTGTGGGATTTTTTTTTTACTGTGCGAACATTTTTGACCGTGCAATTTTTTTAAAACCTACCCCCCCCCCCCACACTTACAAGGTGACTGCAAAAAATGGAGGCTACCTTTTACTATTTTTTTGGTACATCGGGGGAATTGAGATGAATATGAGTCGGGGGTATTTCATTTATGGCCAGGGGGCCCCCCACTCACAATATCCTGCGCACGCCACTGAATGTATCTGGGAGTAATTCTGTTATACCCTTGATTTTTAAGAACGCCGCATACTACCGATGTAGGTGTGTAGGGTATAACAGAATTATGCCTGTATCTGTTGAATTGT
The DNA here is from genome assembly GCA_035610835.1 of Ophiura sarsii. Classification (NCBI taxonomy): domain Eukaryota; kingdom Metazoa; phylum Echinodermata; class Ophiuroidea; order Amphilepidida; family Ophiuridae; genus Ophiura; species Ophiura sarsii. The sequence continues at coordinate 1,500,962 of CM069451.1, read as the reverse complement.
GGAATCTACATTAAACCTAGTACCTCAGATATAAGCTAAAACAATCAATATAGTGTGATCTACTAGAAATAATTGTATGACATTTTTATTTTTTTTATTTCTCAGGAATTTCTTTTTTGAATCAATATAGAAATATTTTGTACTTTATTAATGCTGAATTTTTGATAAAATACACACAAATCTTTTTAAAAAAAAGAAGATTTGTAAGTTAAACGTTTGCGGCACTCATCATGAAATGACTTTTATACTTGCAAAATATAATTAATAAATAAAGAAATAGCGAATACAACATACAAGTGAGACATAAAATGGTTTTATGAAATATTCAATCAATGGAAAGGAAGTATAGACGATGTCACCTGTAACCTCACAACAGCCAAGCAAAAGCTTGCCTGCCACTATGCCTTGCAGTTGTAGGGGATGTCCATTATAAAACATACACTAACTCAAACCAGTCATCTGTAGCAACATCAGTCAATACAACAGTCAATGCATGTTCCCCATGCATGAAATGGAACCGGGCACTTAACATTGTTGATCGACAAGAGGTGACATGGTCTATACTATTGGTATATGTGTGGTGGTATGGGAAAACCCGTCGGAAGTCGCTAGTGTTAATATTGAGATATCTGGGTCATACCAAAATATTCCTAACAAATGAGTTCCAAGTCAATTTTCCAACTTTGGTCCCAAGATAGAGATTATACCTTGAACTTTAGTCTCCAGGAGTTTTTTATGCAAAATTCCAGATGTGAAGTTTATTTTAGTACTTTTTTGAACCTTGTTTATCAAATTTTATGTGTAAAATGCTATGTTTACATAAGATGACATTGTTACCATGGTAACCACTTGTGAATTCCGACAATGCATTGTAAAGCTTTTGAAAGTGAAGAACTTGCAATTGTTAATAATATCGCAAAAAACTAGGTTCATATCAAAAGTCCTTTTCATATGTGATGCGATCTGTGAAAACCCGCCACATGGTGGCATTTTTCATATTGGAGATATTTATATCATAAGAAAGCTAAAACTGTGCTGATTACAGAACTGTTTCGATCATTTTTCTACGATCACTACAAAAAAAGTTATAAGGGGAATGATCATTGTGATGTCACCAAAAGCTACAAAACAAGAAATCATGAAAACAGGCCAAAAAGATACATTCAATATAATAATATTATAAGATTAATAATAAAAGTGACTTAAGTAAGTTTGTCAAGGTGAAATTTCATGAAAGATGATGACACAAAGTACTGGAAACTAATTTTCTTTAAAAAAATCTTAAAAAAATCTAAAAGTTTTTTTATTTTTTTATTTTTTTCTATTTTACCCATAATCCCTAGTTCACATTTTGCGACATCCGACGGGTTTTCTCAGATCGCATCACATATGACAAGCTATTCTGTGTGATATAACAAGTAGTTCTATTATTATTAGAGCATTTAAAAGATTTTGTGTACACCTTTGAATTGTCAGTTTCAATTTTGAGTGTTGCGTTTAAACTGGCCGACTTTAAAATACTATAACTGTAGTTCTAGATGGAATTTCTGAAAAATGTAAACAGTGCTATACTCAGTAGAGTATGAAGCTCTCTCTCTGCCAAAGAAAAAAAACCAAGTTGCTAGAATATGACCATGTGAAGGGTTTTCCCATGCCACCACACATATATATATATAAGTTACACCAAGACATATCGATTACTAAGTAGACATTATCACTTACAGTTAGCAGTTCTTTAAATTGCTGCTTCAGCTTTGACATCTCATAAAATCTTTGTTGCTCTAATCCTCGTCTCTTGCACCACTTCCTTGAGTTAGCCTGACCACTGGCTTTGACCTACGTGAGGGAATTATACAATGAAAAATAAAAAAGCTAACCATGAACTAATTTAACATGTTAACCCCCTGGGCACTACCGGCCTATCTTACAGTGGTTCTGATTGGTGTATTGCAAGATATACTCATTTGAATAGCCAATTAAAATGCAGCTTGTAAAATATTTCACTCCAATCTTTATCAGGGATACAATTATTCTAACAATGTCTCTGATTGGCGCAATAAATGATGTATCGATCTTTCTGACCAATCGGCCGGTAGTTCTCAGGGGGTTAATGGATCATGCACTGATAAATACACACATGTACATCACCCAACATAATGTTCACAGCTCTTCCATGTAAATTTAGGCTTGACACTAGATGTAGTGTGTGGTTATTTATCAGTAGACTTGTTTATTCAGTAACCCATACCGAGCCCCAGGCTGTGCACATTGATACAATGAAATTGATACTACAATGTTATACAAATAGGGTTGAGCGATACCCAATACTTTTACATTTCATAACTAATTTCACTTAAAGGTAGATATTCCGATTTTCAACTTGAAGTTTTCTATTCTACATGAAAGGTCATCCTTAAAAAAGTTGTGTTTCAAAGTTTGAGTTGCATAGCTCTAATGGTTCTTATTTTAGACGCACAAGATGCTGTGAACTGTACCCATTGAGAGTAGTACACAAACTACATCGGTGGTTACCACCATTCGCGGTAATTTGACGTTATTTCATAGATTTCTCCGTAATTATACCGATTTAGGCCATCAAATTTCAGTATGATGATGAGAAAAATACGAGCTTTCATATGATATGAAAATCTCCGTATGTTTGAAATAATTCTGTGTTACGAAAATGTGATCGGGTCATCTACCTTTAAGATTAAGATCATTTCAATGTTAATCAATGGTAAAAACACTAATTATTTTCACTCTCTGGGTCTGTTGAATCTTAAAAAGGCAGACCTCAAAATATTGCTGAATAAAGACAAGCATAGCCATCAATTAGAGCTCAGCACATACAAATATATATAGCTCAACATAGGTCAGTTCATGTAACATGGAAATGTTCGCGTTATATTAATTATCGCGCTTTTCGCAGCTACCGCGAAAATAAAAACACTCAAACATATTTATTTTGTCTATGTCATGAACTTTCATATCGCGGATTTAAAAATAAGCAAAATGGCTGAAAGTCGGCAAAGCACGGAAATGTAACCGTGCAAAAATTACCCCTTTTACAGTAACACATGCTACAGTGCAACAGAGCATAAATTTCCAAAAGTGCATGTTATTTAAATTACGCTCTAATTCAAAAAGTAACATATGTAAGACAAGGAGACAATATCATATTATAGAATACAGCTTGGTGATTTAATGTCATAGAGAAAAAAAATGGTTTGACCTTATTTGCATATGATTAGCATATTATAAAGAAATACATTAACATTTTGCTTTTTGGAATTTCCAGCAAAAACTATAAATGCTATTAACACCAAAGTTACAGGAAATGAAGTTCCCATCATTGCCAACAATACTGTCTGAGAAAAAGTTCACATTTATCTTTACTTTTAACAAAAACCCAAAATCTGTCTTAATTAAGCTTAATTAATGACCAAACTCGTTGAAATTATTAAGTAATACTGTGTATCCAAACCAGACTTGCATGGAATCAAATTAAAGGTAAAGGTGTGCTTAAAAGAACGGTCTGAGCAGATAATTCAATATCCCTTTAGTATTTAAAATATCGTCCTCCAAACATTTAGTATATTTAAAAAGAGAAGAAAAAAAAACATGTCACCACTATTTCATACAACTGATAAGGACACGAAATAGTACTTTAAAACAAAGCTGTTTTAATTATATATGATACACATACTTAGGATTGAAATGTTCATTGTTGTACACCAATCAGGAGGCACTATATTTATAATTCAATATTTGGAAATGTATGCTCTGTTACACTGTACTATAGACACAAATGACCAAGGGAAATTCTTTTGGAAAAAAAAAATCTAACAATCCTTGTTTGGGATTTGCTCAGTGAAAAGTCTTTCTTTCTGTATTTCCTCCATGCATACATGCTTCAAATGGGCACATTCATGTTCTTCCATTTCTAACTGCCTGATTAATTGATTAACCTGTGGAATGGTAAGAGTACAAGGGGCTTACACATATCAAATGTTGCTTGCATTACATGACCAAATTCATTCTGAAAAAGTATGAAATTTATTCTAACTTTCGATGTCTAATCGGAGGGAGAAGAACTTTTTAATGATATTTAAAATAAAATTACTGGACTGACTCTTAAATAAAATTAAAACAAATCAATGATGCTATAGTTTGATCAGTTCCAAATTGGCAAGCCTCCCTCTGCAGCGAATCAATACAGAAGGGTGTAGGCGCACATGAACGCAAACATTGCGCACCATGCATCAAATGTGTGACACATGCGTTTGGTCAAAATCATGTGCGTAAACTGTATATAGCCAAAATTGTGTGCATACCCTTGCATTTCTTTTGCATGCAGAGAGATCAAAATCGCATATTTCTCGCCAATATGGAACTGATTGAACTATATGTACTTACATTTATCCACTCATCATACGCATTAAGAAGTGTAAACGGATCACCATTGTCAGACTCTAGAGGGCGTCTTGACAGCTAAACACAAGGATAGCAAAATATAATACAAAGCCTATTTAGCAAATTGAGTGGTAATAATCCTATTTCTATTTATCATATCCCCACCTGACACGATATGGTGATATTACGCAACATGCTACCATGCACAACCTCATCAAAATGATCATCTGTGAAGCACATGCTTGACCATCCATTCTGACCAATTTGGTTGCATCTGCTGTGCTAGTCTACTCGTACACCATGTTTTATTTCCTTGTCACACTATCAAACAACACCCTCTGATGCTTTGCCGCTTTTTTGATGAATTTCTGAACAATCACATTATACATGCATTAAAGGTAAATGTTCTGATTGCTGGCCCGATTTTCAACTTGATGTTTTCTATTTTACATGAAAGGTCATCCTAAGAATAGTCACATTCCAAAGTTTGAGTTGCATAACTCCAATGGTTCTATTTTAAAAAGCACAAGGTCACAATACATTGCCAATTGAGTAGTACACAAACTGGTGGGTGGTTAACCACCTTTGGCAGTAATTCGCCTATAATTTCTAAATGGAATGTTTCTGGTCCCTATGATTTTACAGACATAATGAGAAAAATATAGGGATTCTTCTGATATCAAAAAAAAATCATAACCCCCAAAAAGTGATCGGAACATACACCTTTAAAAAGTTGTATAATGTTGTATAAATGGGGATTTGGGTTAGTGGTTAGCAAATGTCACTTACCATTGCCTCGTTGTCTCTATGAGCTTTAGCAGTGAATGGTGATTGTACACTCAATGATGCTGCAATGCACATAACAGGCTCTATCATCTTTAATCAACAACAAAAAATAAACAAATGATTATACATACTTAAAAGATGCCCAAATGTTTGTGCTATATATCTTTGAAATCATTGCAGAACACTGCTACGTTGATGCTTGCGCATGCTAGATTTAAACAACCATTACCCTTTGTAAACACCCCCGGGTTAGAATCGGGGATTCAACTATCAGGGGTAACAAATGGGCCGAATTTAGGGGAGAAACAGGCCCTGCCAGCGGCGGGAATCGAACCCGGGTTCACCAGTATGAGAGTCTGTAATGTAGTCCACTTTGCCAGTTGTCGCCCTCTCAAAATTATAACAATACTGTTTGCATTTACCATCCGCTGTGATCGCCTGGGTAAATTGACTGAGGGAACCGGTGCTGCAAGCAAAGTTTTCAAATGGAATTTTGGTTGTTCAGGGCTGAAATGCTCATTACATACTGACTTGATTGCATTCGATTGAACAACAAATGATGTCGTCATCGATCGCAGAGCAACGGTAGTATGTTATCACCATAAGGGATAAGGCAGTTAGACTCAGGAAGGGGCAAGGGTATAATATGTGTGAAGAAAACTACACACTTCATCCTATCTGACATCAGAGTGTTTTCCAGTGAGTGCAGCTTATTATTGACCAAGCATTTCTTATGCATTGGCCTAAGTACTTGTGCGATTAAAGACAAAATCCTGCAATGGCTTCTTTCACTGGAATACGCATCAACTTAAAGTTTGTACTATAGATGGGAAGCATATCGTCGCTGTTCTGACTAAACCTTGTATTTCCATCAGGCCCTTGCCGCCCTTCAGCATGTATAAAGTAATACTTCTAAGATATAGCCTTTGGGCAGTCTGCTCTAAACATGTTCAAGGGCATAAAACACATCTATCCAAACCGTGTAAGTGCTCTTGCCCCTGAACATGTATAAAGCAACACTTCATATATGCATAATCAGTTTTACTTTATACATGCTGAAGGGCCGGAAAAACATACACGGTTTTGACAGAACAGCGATGATATCCCAGTTCCTCCTGGCACACAACAAGGAAGTGGTTTCTTTGACTTTGATTTGTGGTAATCACATCCATATGCTTTTTTCTTACTTTTTCCTGTTATCAAAAGTTCCTTTACCTGAAATATAGTGCCAATGATAAGCATCTTGCCTATGACAACATCAACTGGTAACCTTGACAACATCATACCAATGGGAGTCAACTCCTCCTTCACTGTAAGGGCACCTTGTTCCTTAAGGAATGTGATAGATGTCTCTATACTAGACATTGAAGGTGGCTCTATGTACGGAAATCTGCAATTAAGGAAAAGGCAGAAAGGTTAACAAGTTATAATCCATTACCAACTTGGCAATATTCCATTTTCAACTTGTGTCATATCGGCTCTTCGCCAAAGGAGATCCACAAATACACCTATGTTACCAGAGTATATCGCCCAGGCTAAACTCGTACAGATTACTCCTTCTTTGTACGCATAATATCAATCTGGAACAGGCTCCCTTCAAATGTTGTCACAGCACTGACAATTTGTTTTTCGTGGGATGCTTCCGACAGCTATCCAACATCAACTATAACTTCCAGCACATATGTTTTACTTGCATCATCTGTAAATATCTACAAATTTGGCGAGCACCAGTTCTACACTCCGCATAGCATGAATCTCCATGGACAAGCAGTTACTTTTTTGAGTATTCATCTCAAAATTAAAGATATAATAATATGGTGACATATTAAGCCTTTCACATAGAGCCAACAATTGACCTTTGCATGATCAATGGTGCTAAAAGAAATGTAATTCAGCCTTTTTCAAACACATGCAAAAATCAGATAGTTCATTGATATTTAAATTTAAACAGAAAAGTGGTCCTTTTTTCACTAAGAATTGCCCCTATGAAAAGAAGACAGATCATCCAAAGATTTACCACTGGTCATTATGAAAACAATATCAGTGACTAATCCGTTTGTAACATTAAAAGGTATAGTTCTACTCAAAAGGTTCATTTTTGTAATCATTTAAAAAGTGATACTTCCAGCAGACGACATAGGTTTAAGTGGGCAAGGAACCATAAACTGCATGATGGTTGGTTTGGTATGGAAAGCTATCACTAACCTCCAAGCTTCAGGGTAGCCACAATCAAGCAATCATTTGTGACCAGTCACGTCAAAAAGGACATGTTGTCGGCAAACACAGTTTTGAGATAGAGGCCAATATATTTGGTGGAATGTAAAGAAAATAATAGAAAAAAATATGCTTCTTCAAATCATATCTTGTGATTACAAAGTCTGATTACCAACAACAAGGTATCATTTCAAAGTTTTAAACATGCTCTTTCAAGTCATACCAATCACTCCGAGTTGACTCGGCCCTCCAACATGTCCATTTTGATGTGTCTGCATAACACTTGACAATCATGGATAAATCCAAATAAATAATGCCTCCACAAACCCAAATATTTCTTCAAAGAGTGAAAAACAAATTGGAAATAACAGGTGAGTATCCTTGTTTTAAAACCTCTTAGCACTTACTTTCTTGGATCTTTGAGTCCTAATGCGAGCATCTGTAAGACGAGTGAATCAAGCGGTACTCTGTGGATCTCATTAGCACTTACTTTCTTGGATCTTTGAGTCCTAATGCGAGCATCTGTAAGACGAGTGAATCAAGCGGTACTCAGTGGATATCATTAGCACTTACTTTCTTGGACCTTTGAGTCCTAATGCGAGCATCTGTAAGACGAGTGAATCAAGCGGTACTCTGTGGATCTCATTAGCACTTACTTTCTTGGATCTTTGAGTCCTAATGCGAGTATCTGTAAGACCAGTGAATCAAGCGGTACTCTGTGGATCTCATTAGCACTTACTTTCTTGGATCTTTGAGTCCTAATGCAAGCATCTGTAAGACCAGTGAATCAAGCGGTTCTCTGTGGATCTCATTAGCACTTACTTTCTTGGATCTTTGAGTCCTAATGCAAGCATCTGTAAGACCAGTGAATCAAGCGGTACTCTGTGGATCTCATTAGCACTTACTTTCTTGGATCTTTGAGTCCTAATGCGAGCATCTGTAAGACCAGTGAATCAAGCGGTACTCTGTGGATCTCATTAGCACTTACTTTCTTGGATCTTTGAGTCCTAATGCGAGCATCTGTAAGACCAGTGAATCAAGCGGTACTCTGTGGATCTCATTAGCACTTACTTTCTTGGATCTTTGAGTCCTAATGCGAGCATCTGTAAGACCAGTGAATCAAGCGGTTCTCTGTGGATCTCATTAGCACTTACTTTCTTGGATCTTTGAGTCCTAATGCGAGCATCTGTAAGACCAGTGAATCAAGCGGTACTCTGTGGATCTCATTAGCACTTACTTTCTTGGATCTTTGAGTCCTAATGCGAGCATCTGTAAGACCAGTGAATCAAGCGGTACTCTGTGGATCTCATTAGCACTTACTTTCTTGGATCTTTGAGTCCTAATGCGAGCATCTGTAAGACCAGTGAATCAAGCGGTACTCTGTGGATCTCATTAGCACTTACTTTCTTGGATCTTTGAGTCCTAATGCGAGCATCTGTAAGACCAGTGAATCAAGCGGTACTCTGTGGATCTCATTAGCACTTACTTTCTTGGATCTTTGAGTCCTAATGCAAGCATCTGTAAGACCAGTGAATCAAGCGGTACTCTGTGGATCTCATTAGCACTTACTTTCTTGGATCTTTGAGTCCTAATGCGAGCATCTGTAAGACCAGTGAATCAAGAGGTACTCTGTGGATCTCATTAGCACTTACTTTCTTGGATCTTTGAGTACTAATGCGAGCATCTGTAAGACCAGTGAATCAAGCGGTACTCTGTGGATGTCATTAGTACTTACTTTCTTGGATCTTTGAGTCCTAATGCGAGCATCTGTAAGACCAGTGAATCAAGCGGTACTCTGTGGATCTCATTAGCACTTACTTTCTTGGATCTTTGAGTACTAATGCGAGCATCTGTAAGACCAGTGAATCAAGCGGTACTCTGTGGATCTCATTAGCACTTACTTTCTTGGATCTTTGAGTCCTAATGCGAGCATCTGTAAGACCAGTGAATCAAGCGGTACTCTGTGGATCTCATTAGCACTTACTTTCTTGGATCTTTGAGTACTAATGCGAGCATCTGTAAGACCAGTGAATCAAGCGGTACTCTGTGGATCTCATTAGCACTTACTTTCTTGGATCTTTGAGTCCTAATGCGAGCATCTGTAAGACCAGTGAATCAAGCGGTACTCTGTGGATCTCATTAGCACTTACTTTCTTGGATCTTTGAGTACTAATGCGAGCATCTGTAAGACCAGTGAATCAAGCGGTACTCTGTGGATCTCATTAGCACTTACTTTCTTGGATCTTTGAGTCCTAATGCGAGCATCTGTAAGACGAGTGAATCAAGCGGTACTCTGTGGATCTCATTAGCACTTACTTTCTTGGATCTTTGAGTCCTAATGCGAGCATCTGTAAGATGAGTGAATCAAGCGGTACTCTGTGGATCTCATTAGCACTTACTTTCTTGGATCTTTGAGTCCTAATGCGAGCATCTGTAAGACCAGTGAATCAAGCGGTACTCTGTGGATCTCATTAGCACTTACTTTCTTGGATCTTTGAGTCCTAATGCGAGCATCTGTAAGACCAGTGAATCAAGCGGTACTCTGTGGATCTCATTAGCACTTACTTTCTTGGATCTTTGAGTCCTAATGCGAGCATCTGTAAGACCAGTGAATCAAGCGGTTCTCTGTGGATCTCATTAGCACTTACTTTCTTGGATCTTTGAGTCCTAATGCAAGCATCTGTAAGACCAGTGAATCAAGCGGTTCTCTGTGGATCTCATTAGCACTTACTTTCTTGGATCTTTGAGTCCTAATGCAAGCATCTGTAAGACCAGTGAATCAAGCGGTACTCTGTGGATCTCATTAGCACTTACTTTCTTGGATCTTTGAGTCCTAATGCGAGCATCTGTAAGACCAGTGAATCAAGAGGTACTCTGTGGATCTCATTAGCACTTACTTTCTTGGATCTTTGAGTCCTAATGCAAGCATCTGTAAGACGAGTGAATCAAGCGGTACTCTGTGGATCTCATTAGCACTTACTTTCTTGGATCTTTGAGTCCTAATGCGAGCATCTGTAAGACCAGTGAATCAAGCGGTACTCTGTGGATCTCATTAGCACTTACTTTCTTGGATCTTTGAGTCCTAATGCAAGCATCTGTAAGACGAGTGAATCAAGCGGTACTCTGTGGATCTCATTAGCACTTACTTTCTTGGATCTTTGAGTCCTAATGCAAGCATCTGTAAGACCAGTGAATCAAGAGGTACTCTGTGGATCTCATTAGCACTTACTTTCTTGGATCTTTGAGTCCTAATGCAAGCATCTGTAAGACGAGTGAATCAAGCGGTACTCTGTGGATCTCATTAGCACTTACTTTCTTGGATCTTTGAGTCCTAATGCGAGCATCTGTAAGACCAGTGAATCAGGAGGTACTCTGTGGATCTCATTAGCACTTACTTTCTTGGATCTTTGAGTCCTAATGCAAGCATCTGTAAGACCAGTGAATCAAGCGGTACTCTGTGGATCTCATTAGCACTTACTTTCTTGGATCTTTGAGTCCTAATGCGAGCATCTGTAAGACCAGTGAATCAGGAGGTACTCTGTGGATCTCATTAGCACTTACTTTCTTGGATCTTTGAGTCCTAATGCGAGCATCTGTAAGACCAGTGAATCAAGAGGTACTCTGTGGATCTCATTAGCACTTACTTTCTTGGATCTTTGAGTCCTAATGCAAGCATCTGTAAGACGAGTGAATCAAGAGGTACTCTGTGGATCTCATTAGCACTTACTTTCTTGGATCTTTGAGTCCTAATGCGAGCATCTGTAAGACCAGTGAATCAGGAGGTACTCTGTGGATCTCATTAGCACTTACTTTCTTGGATCTTTGAGTCCTAATGCGAGCATCTGTAAGACCAGTGAATCAAGCGGTACTCTGTGGATCTCATTAGCACTTACTTTCTTGGATCTTTGAGTCCTAATGCGAGCATCTGTAAGATGAGTGAATCAAGCGGTACTCTGTGGATCTAATTAGCACTTACTTTCTTGGATCTTTGAGTCCTAATGCGAGCATCTGTAAGACCAGTGAATCAAGCGGTACTCTGTGGATCTCATTAGCACTTACTTTCTTGGATCTTTGAGTCCTAATGCGAGCATCTGTAAGACCAGTGAATCAAGCGGTACTCTGTGGATCTCATTAGCACTTACTTTCTTGGATCTTTGAGTCCTAATGCGAGCATCTGTAAGACCAGTGAATCAAGCGGTTCTCTGTGGATCTCATTAGCACTTACTTTCTTGGATCTTTGAGTCCTAATGCAAGCATCTGTAAGACCAGTGAATCAAGCGGTTCTCTGTGGATCTCATTAGCACTTACTTTCTTGGATCTTTGAGTCCTAATGCAAGCATCTGTAAGACCAGTGAATCAAGCGGTACTCTGTGGATCTCATTAGCACTTACTTTCTTGGATCTTTGAGTCCTAATGCGAGCATCTGTAAGACCAGTGAATCAGGAGGTACTCTGTGGATCTCATTAGCACTTACTTTCTTGGATCTTTGAGTCCTAATGCGAGCATCTGTAAGACCAGTGAATCAAGAGGTACTCTGTGGATCTCATTAGCACTTACTTTCTTGGATCTTTGAGTCCTAATGCAAGCATCTGTAAGACGAGTGAATCAAGCGGTACTCTGTGGATGTCATTAGTACTTACTTTCTTGGATCTTTGAGTCCTAATGCGAGCATCTGTAAGACCAGTGAATCAAGAGGTACTCTGTGGATCTCATTAGCACTTACTTTCTTGGATCTTTGAGTCCTAATGCAAGCATCTGTAAGACGAGTGAATCAAGAGGTACTCTGTGGATCTCATTAGCACTTACTTTCTTGGATCTTTGAGTCCTAATGCGAGCATCTGTAAGACCAGTGAATCAGGAGGTACTCTGTGGATCTCATTAGCACTTACTTTCTTGGATCTTTGAGTCCTAATGCGAGCATCTGTAAGACCAGTGAATCAAGAGGTACTCTGTGGATCTCATTAGCACTTACTTTCTTGGATCTTTGAGTCCTAATGCGAGCATCTGTAAGACCAGTGAATCAAGCGGTACTCTGTGGATCTCATTAGCACTTACTTTCTTGGATCTTTGAGTCCTAATGCGAGCATCTGTAAGACCAGTGAATCAAGCGGTACTCAGTGGATCTCATTAGCACTTACTTTCTTGGATCTTTGAGTCCTAATGCGAGCATCTGTAAGACCAGTGAATCAAGCGGTACTCTGTGGATGTCATTAGTACTTACTTTCTTGGATCTTTGAGTCCTAATGCGAGCATCTGTAAGACCAGTGAATCAAGCGGTACTCTGTGGATCTCATTAGCACTTACTTTCTTGGATCTTTGAGTCCTAATGCAAGCATCTGTAAGACCAGTGAATCAAGCGGTTCTCTGTGGATCTCATTAGCACTTACTTTCTTGGATCTTTGAGTCCTAATGCGAGCATCTGTAAGACGAGTGAATCAAGCGGTACTCTGTGGATCTCATTAGCACTTACTTTCTTGGATCTTTGAGTCCTAATGCGAGCATCTGTAAGACCAGTGAATCAAGCGGTACTCTGTGGATCTCATTAGCACTTACTTTCTTGGATCTTTGAGTCCTAATGCGAGCATCTGTAAGACCAGTGAATCAAGCGGCACTCTGTGGATCTCAGGTGTGGAGTATTCCTGGAACTCATCGTATTCCGACTCATTGTATAGTCTGAAACATGATCCAGGACCAGTACGCCCTGTTGAGAGGTAAATAATGGGGAGTCAATCGGCGTGTTTCCACAGAAAAGAGCTAGTTAAACGTTTTTCGTGCATGGAATAAAAATTCTGTGTCGGCGCTTAACCGACACGTTTCCACAGAGCGCAATAAACCCTTTAAATAATTGGCTCCCGACCCTTCTGACCGTTTAAACCTTGTGGTGCTTGTCGAGGGCGCCGCATCTCTGCTGCCATAACAAGGCTGGGTAGAATAGAGCGTACTGCTGCGCGGGCCGTGAGGTGCACAATGTATGCGCGCGAGAAAGGTAGGGCGCGCCGGGGCGCACTACAAGGGGCGCATTGACAGGTGCGTTATGATTCCAAATTCAGTTTAAACGGTTTATCATAAACCGGTGTGTTTCCATAGCGCAGTGATGCTGATCTTGAGCGGAAAAAAACACCTCTAGAGATGGTCATAATAAACTGTTTATTGGTGATAATCGGTTATCAATAATCCGATTATTGTGTGGTTTCCACAGGAGAACTTACCGGAATTGCAATTTCTTACACGGCAAATACCGGAAAATTCAGTTCTGTGGAAACACGCCGTAATATTGACGTCACATTGACTTGGACATAATTTTCCAATTTTTTAAATCAATACGTTCACTAGATCAAGCTTCATTCATGCAGAATTTTGATTAGTATAAGCAATCAAGCAATCAATCTTGCTATTTTTGCCGGCACATCTGTATGAAAAAAATGAGGAGGGTTATATAAAACATTGTATTTAAATAAAGATTTTACCCCTTGTGTGATTGATTATCATAGCAATTGTTAAGTTATGGCAACCAAAATGGACTATATTCCATTCAACGTGAAGTATTAATGTGATTTCAGAGCATATCATTGGGTTATATGAATCAAATACACTAGTTTATGCACTCATATGATCAAAGATTAATCTGGGTGTATTTGAACCTTCATCTATCACTAGAGTTTACACCCTGACATCGCGTTTATATTTCACAGGAATAGAGAATAATACATGTGAATAAGCTTATTATCTCCTTGACCTTACCTGCTCGTCCTTTGCGTTGTTCTGCGCTGGCTCTACTAATCCAAAACTCTTGCAGCTTTCTCATTTGAGCTGTGGAATTAAAACTCATCTCCTTCACCTGAGGAATATAATACACAAATATTATACAATCACTTAGTCTTGGATATGGTAGCTGTGCAATACAACAATATTTGGTCCCATTTATCTCTTTCCATCCCCATTTGAAGAGAGCAGGAAAAAGGGGGAGCACCAGAAGGCATTACAGAATGGTAATAACTCATAAGGAAACTGGCCTACTTTGGGCATATCATAAGAGGCAGTGGTAGCTTACTGGTACTCCACATCATAGAAGGGAAAGTGGAAGGCAGCCGGAAAAGAAGTGGGCAGAAGAAACAATGGTTCAATAAAGGCTAAGGTCCGTATGCACAAAAGAGTTAGACCGGGTCTAAAGTTAAACCTGGTCTAAGTGAAATTATTCATGCCTCAAAAGCTGTTTTCCTTTGCATTTTCATGAGATATTTTGTGCTATTTTTGATTTTTGCATCCGAATCTTTACAATTTGTTAGCTAATTTGAGAAAGAAATGTAATGAAAGTGTGCATTTCACGAAAACCAAAATTCACTTAGACCAGGTCTAACTTTAGACCCGGTCTAACTCTTTTGTGCATACGGACCTAAGTGTCTGGCAGAAGACAGAGCATCTTGGAGAAAGATGATCCGGAGATGCGAAGATATGGCAGCCAATCATCACAACTGATGGAGCCCCAAGGCAAGGCAAAACAATAACTCATATACTGTGTTAACAAAATAAATTATAAAATGGCCTCATTGTTCCTGCAAAAGCTTTTCTGTCTCATATTAGTTACATTTAGTATAGGAACAATAAGAGGCAATCACCAAACATATGAACAACTAGTTTATCACCTATTATGGTATCAAAATCCTAAAAAATTATATATGTGACGTGATCAAGCGAAATGAGTCACATGTAGGCATTTTTCAATTCTGACATTTGCCCATCATTTAAAAGCAGGTGGAAAATGCTACAGTATGGTCTTAACCCTAACACTTCCCCCCACTTTTTTCAGAATTTTTTCTTCAACGCGGAAAATCGACCAAAATATCCTCCCGATCCCCCCGGGATTTGATCCAGGGACCTCTCGCACCACAGGCGAGGGATTCCACACTTCACCACGGCTCTGGCACACAGTTCTGGGCAGTGTATAGCCCAGACTGTATGTATTGGGTCCATTTTTTCATCAAAAAACTTCCACGCCGGGTGGTACCAACGTGCCCAGTCGTGGTATTTTGGGGTATATGGTAGTGTTAGGGTTATTGCCACTAAAATTGAACTTCTAGTTTTTAAGTTACAAACAATTTACCAACAGAGAAAACAAGGTAAAACATAAGAATTTGTCACTTCTTTTTACCTATAACTCAAAATCAATATTCCTGACGTCCAACTCATTCCACTTGATCGCGTTACATATTTGTACTGAAAATTTACCCTAGAATAAATGCTTCATTTTTTGGAAATGCTTTTATCCGAGGGTGTTTATTAGAGAAAAATGTTACAGTATGACAAATACAAATACACATGGAATAACCCGGAGGGGGGTACTCATTTTTGTTGTTTTTGGTATAGGTGTGCCACCAAGGATTTTGAACTATGACCAAAATTTACAACTAACAACCTTTTTAGGCCCCATTGACGAATAATGAACCCATAAATTTACCAGAAAATAAGAAAAATAAGGAGTCATCCGTTTACCAGACAAGTAGAAAGGCGACCCTATTTGGCGGTACATCCCTGTAACCTCACATTCCCACATTTCCCCGAAATGATCAACTGACCTTTCCTGAGTCTGCAATAAATCTCACTCCATCTATGGTGACAGATGTTTCAGCTATATTGGTAGATACAATACACTTGCGTATTCCCTCGGGCGCAATGTCAAAAACCTGAGGCGGTAAACGATATCAACAAAAAGCTAGAAGTTATACCTAAATGATAACTATATTACATACATACACTGTCATACAATGCAATAATGTCGTGTTTTCAATGAAACAAATAGCTCAGTATCAGCTTTTATTTAGTGCTATCATTCTACAATGATGCCATAACTCATGTTATAAAACTCTTATGGCTGGGTATCCTTACACTTGTGACACCCTGTACATTCCTTACACTTGTGACACCCTGTACATTCCTTACACTTGTGACACCCTGTACATATAACAATGGTGAGATCAAGAAATTATGTTCTTCTCTGCATAGATATCTATGTAATTTCTTGATCTAAAATGACTATGACTTTTTGTTGCTCGAATGAAGATAGTCATCAAATGTAAAAAACAGAAGAAATAAATCTGGTCAAAAATTAATACACAAAAAAGTTGCAAAGAATATAACAAATGTGATGCGATTTGTGACAACCTACAACATGGTGGGATTTTTCTTATTGGAAATATTTATATGTGCTGATAACAGAACTGTTTCGATCATTTTTCTACGATCACTACAAAAAAAGTTATGAGTGAATGATGATTGTGATGTCATAAAAAGCTACAAATCATGAAAACAGGCCAAAAAAGAAACATAGTTCAATAGATTAACATTATAAAGTTAATTAGAAAAGTGACTTAGGTAAGTTTTTGAAGGTGAAATTTCATAAAAGATGATGACACAAAGTATTGGAAATAAATTTCCAACAACAAAAAAAGATTTTTTAAATTTTATTTTTATTTTTTAAATTTTTAAATTTTACCCATAATCCCTAGTTCACATCCGGCGACATCCGACGGGTTTTCACAGATCACATCACAAATGTCTTTTCCCCTACCTTATCTTGCTCTGCTATAGACAATGCACTATGTAACGCTAACACTATCCATCCTTTGGTCTGCTGAGCATACAGTTTAGCAGCCTCTACTACACATGTAATCTCTGACATACCACTCATGAATATCAACAGGTCACCACGCTCCTGCGGGGGATACTTGTGGTCTATACGCTGCATGATGCGCAGGTAAGGTCGCGGGTCAAGTTTCTCTGATTTGCTTGTTTTTTCCTGTTGTGAAAACAAAATGGTGGATGTATCCATTACCGTATATTTGTCTTGAAACAGTATCATCACTATACATCTATCCCATGCATTTACACAATAGACACATAAGGCAACGGTAAAAAGAAACCCTGTTGTACGGGCTCGACAGACCCATTTTTGTAGAAATCGGTGAAAAGAATTTTCACATGCAAAATGAATACCGAATTCACTCAAAAACGGCAAAATGTTTACAGATTGTTTTGAATATTTACAGATTGTTTTTGATTTTTACGGCCATTTTCAAGGGAAAATAAGAAGGGAAAAAAGATAATAAAAACAATCGACCGACTGACCCGACCTGAGAGGTCTGTTTGCCCAAACAGCAGGGTTTCTTTTTTTCATCGCCTAATGGAATTATTGTATCATGGAACTATTGAAAAAAGATGGGTTTAAAAAAACCTATACTGAAAGGACAAATTGTTACATTTATATACTATTTCCTACTCTTTCGATAACACCAAAAGAGGTAATAAGGAGTACTGGTAGTCACAATATAACTTTCCCACAACTTGATGAACACTCACTCCACATAGAATTGGCGACAGATATTGATATGTGGTTGGCCTACTACTACAATACAAATGGCCACACCAGCAAACATGTCCACTGAAGTTGGATAAATGATGTAAGGACTTGTCAGTGGCTTTAATAACTTTTAATCAAACACACACTGAGCAAGCCAGCTGCCAATGTAAATGGGAGACACACTATTGTTGTAACATTGTAATTGGAGTTCGACATGCATAGGTTTGTCTCGGGGCTATTGGGTTTTTTACCATATATACAAATCAATTTTTCAGAAACCTTTCCCAACTTTCAAGGTCTATCCAATGGATTACTGAATCAATACGAGGCATGTCTGTACTTATTTCAATGCATTTCACATGGTGATTCCAAATATGGTAATGAAATTCAACAATTTTGGCATTTTTGAAAAATATTGTGACATTTTAGAATGTCGTCTGCAGACGCCTGCCCCGTGGAAAGTATTAAAATAGATCTAAATAAATTAGAACCTGTAAAAGCAGTCAAGAGGTAGATACTGTCAGGCAGTATGCAGACTTACTTAATTACTAACAGTTCCATGATTTTAATTTCGGAAATTTGATCGACAATGTTGAATTTGCCTTAAAAACGGCAAGAAAATGCAACAGCAACTTTCATATAAATCGTTTAATGAAAATATTTAATATACTCACTAACAACGAGTTCTATCATTTACAAATCATACAGCTAGAATGCAGCTGTTATAGGGAGTTAACAAGCAATAAGTAAGTAATAAGTAATGTCGTCTAATATTCATAATCTTTATTTGTTACAATTGTCCAAAGGCACTTCCAAGATCTGTAAAACATTGGTACACATTACTGTTAGCACTCACCATTTCTGGGATAGGCACATATTCTAACTTGATGGGATATAGTCTTCCGGGTACCTATGCCAAGAGAGAGCGGAAAGAAGAACAGCAATAATAATTGTGTAAAACATATTCCAAAAAATACAACATTTAAAAATAAAATTGTCAAATACTACAAAGCTTTTGGCATCTCAAATTGATTTATTTTAACAACTGATCACATTCTGAAAAAGAAATCTAATTAATTCAGTGACAAGTTAAATTGTGAACAAACAGTTTATCAAAGGACCAGTGCAAACAAGATGAATTATGACCTGTTTATATGGTTCATTCATGAAGTTGTTTAATTTACAAACAACTTTCATTTCTTTAATACGACAAGTCACATGTTATTGAGGCTATTGAACAATTAATTAGACCCTTATGTAGGCCCCCATTTTTTGGGGGGTGAAAAGCGAGAGCACTTGAATGTTACCAAAAGCGAGAAATGCACTGTGAAAAGCTAGAGAGCAATTTCTTCCGAGCCTACCCTAATGCTGATGACATTCTAAGGTCGCTTTGCGATCCGGGACGCTCCTGATGACGCAATTTATGTCATTTGTTATTCAATCGAATGCAATCAAGTCAGCTGCGACCTCATGTAACTTTCCGAAAAATCGGGACTAGTCGCACTAGGTCTCTATACCCGGATCGCTACAGTTGACTTCAATCTAACTCATGCGCGACTGGTCGCCTCGATCTGTCGAGTTGCTGCGAGCGATTTGTATCACATAGTCCACTCGAGTGACCTACATTCCATTGGAAAAGGGTATATAGGTATGTGTCGCACTGAAGACCCCCTTTTTCACCCTCTGCTGCTAGCTCTTATGACCCCCCTTTTGAGCCTGCATCAGTTCTTAAGACCCCAATTTTATTGAAAATTCTGCATTCCAAACCTCCAATTTTTTGAAAATTTTGCGTTCTAAAACCAAAAAAACCCGAAAATGTGCGTTCTTGCTAATCAAAATGGAACTATAGGCCAGTTGTTCTCAAGACCTACTTTTTAGAAAAAAATCAGTTCCTAAGACCCTATCTTTCGTCATAAAATCCACTCAGTTCAGTTCTGTAGCCCCCCCTTTTTGAGACCCTGTGCGGCACACCCCTACCAAAAAAAAATGTTGAGTGCCCCCCCCCCCCCCGGGCCTACATTAAGATCGCCACGACCTGCTACCAGCTAGCATGCAATAAGCATTAGGTCTACCCACCTGTATCACAGGAGCATCACTGAAGTATCCAGAAAACAATTCAATGTTAATAGTGGCAGACATCAGCACTAGCTTCAAATCTTCCCTCTGTTCGAGCAGACATCGAAGAATTCCAAGCAAGAAATCACCATGCAGATGGCGCTCATGGACTTCATCAATGACGACAACGTTGTACTGGCTTAACAGCGGGTCAGAGGTCAACTGCCTTAGCAACAAACCTGGAAAAGGATTTGAATCAAGATGAAATTATAACTGACAGTACACACTAAATTAGATTAGTTGATAAAACGGTACAACACAGATGACATTTCCCTAGGCGTTATTTTCAATATTTGATGATTATTATTGCTAAATATGGTTTAACACTTTCCACGGGCTATTCGTTTCACCATACACAAAACAGATTTGTCAGAAACCTTTCCCAACTTTCAAAGTCTATCTCAAGGAATACTGAACCAATATTAGGCATGTTTGTATTTATTTAAATGCATTTTTCATGGTTATTCCAAATATGGTGATGAAATTCAATAACGTTGACATTTTTGAAACATTTTGTGAAATTTATAATGTCGTCTGCTGACGCCTGCCGCATGGAAAGCGTTAAGATCAGAAGGAATAGTGTCGGTGTCTTCTTTTAAAACTACAGCCATGATGTCTCCACAGCAACAGAAAGGAAATATCTACACCGATAATTCCTTTTTACAACATAATGAGAAATAAAGACAAGAAAACAGGTTGTTTGCCATTGCTGTTAATTATCTTTTGCCCCTAAATTTCATACTCTCATCACCTAAACATAATAGATTGTGGGAAAGCAAAATGGTACTTTAAAAATTATGCATACCTTCAGTTAGAAACAGTATTTTGGTAGATTTATTTTTACTGGCCTCAAATCGGATCTGATATCCGACTTCCTTGCCATATTCATTCAATGTCTCATATCCAACTCTCTTGGCTAGAGATATGCAGGCTATACGTCTTGGTTGTGTACATGCGATACCATTAAACCCAGCCGATAGTAGATATTGGGGGACCTGATATGGAGAAAAGAGAAAAGGGGAGAAAAACGATGTCAATTTGATTAAAAGCATATTGGTAGAATGTCTCCTGTTCAACGTTTACTTAGCTAGAGATATCCAGGATATAATACGTATCACAAGCCAAACATGTCAACCCAGCAGCACTGCAGCAGTAGGCCTATAGTAGGGGAGGACGGGGTGGGTGGGGGTCGGGTCCATGCCCGGTAGTCACAGACTCCTTCGTAAAGAGTAGGGGATCATCCCGGTCTGTGTACACAAAAACTCATGTCCCTAGGTTTCAGGGGCACTGTACCATTAATGCCCGAGGTAGGGCGCTGTGTACAGTATAACAGTATGTATATGAATGTATGGCATGAATGTCTATGCACAGTTACTCTTCAAGTGCCCAGAGGTGTCATGGAATTTAACAACACTTCAGTTCACTTTTATCGGGACATATTTCTGCCAGGTCATTTATCTGATCTCCCATCTTTAAAGATGTCAATCATATAGAACAGGGGTTCTCAACATTTAACAGAGTGCCACAATTATGAGATCAAATGTATGATGAAGTGCCAAATGCATCCATTTTCTTATGTATTTCTCTATATTTTTGAGGAGTCCAAGCACCAACCACCATCGCTCCAAGTGCCACATTTGGCACGTGTGCCACCAATTGAGAAGCCCTGATATAGAAGGAGCGAAGTGTTTGGACCCGATCTAATGTATAAAGGGACCTGATAGATTGACATAAAGTAAGATTATCATCGATTATGACATAAGGAAGTATATTGATGGAAACCTTGTATGACATACATCTTTTTTCCCAATACAAATTGCTTACCTGTGTTGATTTACCACATCCTGTGTCACCAGCAACTAGAATAACCTGGTTATTTTTGACTGCATCTGTGATCATATCTCTGTATTTGTATATGGGTAGATTGACTTGGTCTTTCCTCAGCTTGGCTAATTTGCTGAACTGTAAGTGATAACACCAGACATAAACATCACATTCAAGTACCATTGCATATCATGATACTATAGTCACTGTCATAGTGCTATGGACGAAATTCAAGCTACTTTATGCGAGCGTGATTTGTTGTTGTTCCCACGGCTGCATCCAAATGCATAATACGCGCAAACAACTTTGCATGCATGCGCGTGGTGACCAAGCAGGACACGCAGTCATTTTTTGAAGCTTGCGGTATGCACTACCGGGTTTACGCACAATATGCACAAACAACTTTGCATGCATGCGCGTGATGACCAATCAGGACACGCAGTCATATTTTGATGCTTGGGGTACGCACTACGGGGTTTACGCACAATATGCCCAAACAACTTTGCATGCATGCGCGTGATGACCAATCAGGACACGCAGTCATTTTTTGATGCTTGCGGTACGCACTACGGGGTTTATGCACAATATGCCCAAACAACTTTGCATGCATGCATGTGATGACCAATCAGGACACGCAGTCATTTTGTGAATGCTTGCGGTACGCACTTCAGGGTTTATGCACATACGCACGCATTGGTGGCATTTTGTCAATAGCATTATGACAGCCCAATTAACAAATGTGCAGAGACGAAAGTCTTGGCTTCTATAATAAAAATCAAGCAAAGCAAATAGTACAGACTTTGAACCCCTGAAATTGGAATTCATGTGTGAGTTTTGAGAGCTTTTAAGCCTATATACAAAAAGGAAACACATACGAGGCTGATCGGTTAAAGGTTAACATGATCATGAAAAAATAAATGTCTGATTTTGATATTGATAGGTACCTCACAATGTTGGACAATATCTAGGCTATCTGAAACTGCATTTAAAAAAAATAAAAATGCGGTACGTTCGTGGAACAGTCCATTATTGTCTAAGGGGTGAAAACAAGATGCGTCACGGACGGACATTTTAGTTCAAGTTCTTCATGCTATATTTTTATGTTAATGTAACATTTTCAGAGTTTTGTGATGTAATGTTGATAGCTGACACACTTTTCCATCAAATAAGATAAATATTTGGGGAAAAAGTTCTGGGGAAGTTATATCGCTAGACTTGCGTTAACATTTTGATGTTTTGCTGTCCGTCCGTGACACAAAAAAAGTTTAAAAGTGTTTTAACTAATTTCAAGGACAAAGTAAAAAAATAAAAACATAGTGAAGTATCTCATCCCTTATATGTATTCTTTCCCATGCAGGAGTATTAATTAATTAGGGCAGGCATAAATTAGTTAAATCATTAATTAAAAGTTGTCACGGACGGACACAAATTTTGTCACGGACGGACACTGTTAGCTACTGTTCAGTTCTGAGCACACAAGCACAGCTGAATACCACCCCTCTTACCATTAAATGAACTAGTCCATACAGGTATGCCCTTTATGCAAATGAATAGGTTTGCTAAAGCAGTGAGCACATGTTATGATGCTCACCAGGTGCACTGTAAAATTACTTGAAGTCAAATGAAGTCATTTGCTTATTTGCGCATTTGTGAACCCTCAGCAGATCTTCTTTGGTGAATCTGTAGTATTGCTTGCGCTTGTTAACCTTACTGCCTGTACATGCTGAAATAATGCTTGCAAATAAAAGGGGTAGCATGAGATGAGTTAAAAGACACTGTTTAATATTGCCCCATATAAGTGTATGTAAAATAAAAGCAAACAGCATTGAAATCAGAAAGTATCATTGGAGATGTTAGCACAAATTTAATTTTAAGCTTTGCACTATCAAAAGTTGCAGGCTTTTTCTTCATGAAACTTTGAAAAACTCAAAACATTGTTGGATGCCTACATGTATCCATTATCACTAACCTTTAATTACACAATTAATTGAACAAAAACTTATCAAAGAAGGGTCAAAATTGTTTTAAAAAGTTGTATCACAGCATACAGTCTTTTACACAATTAATCGAACAAAATTTATCAAAGAAGGGTCAAAATTGTTTTACAAAATTGTATCACAGCATACAGTCTATTCATATGATGCAGCAGGTCTATCTCTTGCCATTTATGGTAAGAGGGGCAGGATTCAGTTTGGCATTTGTACTCAGAACTGAATAATGTCCGTCCGTGACAAAATTTGTGTCCGTCCTTGACAACTTTTAATCCCTGATTTATCTTATTTATTGACGCCATTGTTAAGTTTCATTTCTATGTGAGAAAGGGGGTATATAGGGGAGATAGCTCACTATGTTGTTGTTTTCTTTCTCTTTCCTTGAAAAAGTTGTAAAACTTTAAACTTTTTTTGCGTCACGGACGGACAGCTCTGCATCAAAAAGTTATCACAAGGGCAGGGTAATTACTTCCCAGAACGTTTTTTCTAAAATATATTTCTTATTTAATGGATAAATGTGCCATCTATCAATTTTTAATTAAAAAAATTGAAAATGTTTCATTAACATAAAATATGGCAAGGTCAACTTCTACTAAGAATGTCCGTCCATGACTCATCTTGTTTCTACCCCTTGGGCAATAATGGACTGTTACGAAAACTTTTCCGCATTTTTTCTTTTCGAATGCTGGTGTCAGTTAGCCAAGATGTTGTCCAATATTGTGAGGTACATATCAATATCAAAAAGTATTTTTTTTCACACCAATGTATACATGAACCTTGAACCGATCACCCTCTGCTATCAAAGTGCCAAATTCTGCAACCTTTGAATATAACCATCACACTGGTTTTGGTATCTTGTGATCCTTTTTAATTACTAAGACTGAAAAAGGATGACATACAATTTTTCTTAATATTTTGTAAGTATTTGATACCATTTTGTCATGTAAATAAGTGGCAATTTCAAAGTCCTTCAACATCTGTGTCCGTCCGTGACGCTAACAAATTTCCGTCTGTGACATAGTTTGTTACAGGTCTACCCTTCTCCTGTAAAAAATAAATCTGTTTTCAAATGATGTGTATCAAACCATGTATCTCACTTACTATTTGACCTGGAAAGCTTGAGGAATATGGAATTGTTTAAATAGAAATTAAGAAGAAATACTAAAGGTCCGGAGAACCCTATTTCTATCTTGTCCGTAATGTTGGAAAAAGACTAATATCTTGACTACTTTTTATTACTAAGACTGAAAATTCATGACTTAACATTTTTCTTACTATTTTGTAAGTATTTGATACCATTTTTTCATACTAAAGTGTAAATAAGTGGCAATTTCAAAGTTTTTTATAGTTAACATTTGTGTCCGTCCGTGACGCTCAAAAATGTCCGTCCGTGACAAAGTTTGTTACCCTACCCCTGTAAAAAATAACAAATATTTTCAAATGCTGTGTATCAGATATTCAAACCATGTATCTTACTTACTATTTGACCTGGAAAGCATTGGGGAATATGGAGTTGACTAGATAGAAATTAAAAAGAAGCACTAAAAGGTAGAGAACCCTATTTCTATCTAGTCCGTCCGTGACACAAACATTTCCGTCGTTCTATTTTTAGTAACAAACCACACTTTTTTGTTTTTTGTATTTCAATAAAGATGATGATTCTCTATAACATTAAACATAAAAAGTTGAATAAATGTCAGTAGTTACTTTTTATAAACTGTTTTTCGCTCATGTTTTGCACAAATGTCCGTCCGTGACAAACCGATCAGCCTCATACACGTACACATATAGCACATTTCAATATCATTATCATCAATCAAAACTAATACCTGTTGTTTCTGGCAGAAATCCAGGTAATACATGATAATCAGTCTGAATTCCTTCACTCTGGCAACAGTCAATTCATCATCTCTTTCTGGAAAAAAATGTTAGAAAGCAAGTTTTGTATTATATCTTGTGCCAATTACTATAGTTTACATCAAAATGAATTGTTTTAATCTCTAATCGCTCCAGTATTATGTGCGCTAGGGCTGTCAGAATTGAGCGCAAAATGTCTGAAGTTGTACGGTGGTTCATGTTTTAAAATGGTTACAGGCCGAAATGTTATGCAGTGCGGGAAGATCATCAAGGCTGCTTTGGGCCTACATCATAACTAGTATTTTATAAGTATTTTCAATTTTTCTTTTCAACACAGGAGGTATGACAGGTAAAGCGTGTGTGCTCTATTGATCAATCGGAACAATGCGGCCGGCCGAATATCCAACAACCTGGGCATCGACCGGTGAATTAGCACTACCACTACCAGTTATCAATAATTTGCCCGTAACTGAGTCCATGTGTAGAAAAGCAAAATGTGAAATCTCACATGACCTACCTTTTCTTTTGTGCCTGGTCTTTGTAGATTTTTCTATGGCTTCTTGACATGACAGATAGTCCCCCAGAGTTCCTCTATTGGCAACCATAGATAGGTTGATGCGATAGCGTTTATCATATCTACAAGGCAGACCGAGGGCGGTTTGCTCAGAGTTATCTTTCAAGTCTGTGTCCTCGTCTGAAACAAATTACCATGTCAACTATTGTTTATTATCAAAATGATTATGCAAATTAATCAGTTTTTAATACCAGTACAAAATTTAGAAACTTTAAATAAGTGGGTGCTTGAGAAACCACACTGACGCCAATGATATAATAGAGCTTGAATAAGGGTTTAATTTACACTTTCCATGTGGCAGGCGTCTGCAGACGACATTCTAAAAATGTCAAAATTATTTAATTTCATTACCATATTTAGAATCACCATGAGAAATGCATTGAAATAAGTACAAACATGCCTAGTATTGAAAATTGGGAAAGAAAGGAAAATCTGTTTTGTATATAATGGTAAATCTAATAGCTGTGTGTTGTGTGGAAAGTGTTAAGGTATGATATAGGGTTAGGGTTTAGGGTAAGGGTTATAGCTAGGGCTAGAGTTGAAAATTGTTGGTGATGCATGCTTACAGCATGTTTGACTCCCCCAGTCCCCCCCCCCCCCCACCCCCCTCCTGCCCACACACCCCCACACCGGATTTGGAGTATACATTAAACAGGGTGCTTCACAACTGAAACAAAATATTGATCTCAACTTTAGGCCTACATTCAGGCTAAGTTGTTGCCAATCTTACCTGTCAAGGAGTTCTTGCTTTGAAAAGCTTGGTATCGGTCAAAGAAAGTCCAGAAATCATGATATCCTTGAGTTCCCCTGAAATTACAATAAATATCAGTTATACTCAATTAACTGTGTCTATGTTTTCATATTGACACAATATAAGCTATGAGAATGAGAACAAACTTATACAACATAGGCCTATATGCAGTGACTGACCAATTCATTATTATAAATTAACACACAAAATGTTAGCTTGCAATATGAAGGATTTTCACTCTCTTTTCCTCCTAATGAAAATATACTACCAATTAACATAAATTTCCAAACGACTTCTCGATCAGAATGGATTTATCTTTGTGGAAATAGACAATATTGTGTTTGTGAGTTTGATTGCGCCTGTAAATTTATCTGAAGACCACTATGTGAAAATGAGCCAGAAGCCAGTTTGATACATTAATATGTGAGTGCTTTGTTTCAGAGGAGCTAAATCCAATCTCTTTGCTAATAACTAACTTGTTAACAAATTGTGGCATAAAGAGAGCTGATGATCTGGTAGAATTGAATTGATTATCTTTATAGCTGTAAGATAGGCTTTTACGACGGGTATTCATAATATAAGTTAAAAGTTTTAACGGGTTCGCCGTCGGACGAGTTTTAATCTGTCAAGCTTTCGTCAGGATTAGCTCTGACTTCTTCAGGACCAAATTATTATAATATTAAACAAAACATAGAGATTGCCACTTCTCTTGTTATCATCAGTTGGGCTGCCCCTTGCCCGATGATTTGAGAGTAGGTGCCCTTTCCTACTTGTGAAAGAATTGGTGGCTCTGAAAAGAGCCGTTCAGATGGATTGCCGCTTCCACTGAACACATAGTCCTTTGGAGGTTCTATTAGAATCAAATTTATGTATAATAGTACAGGCATGAAAACTGGGCTTCATAAAAAACACTGAAAATTATGGCCCGAGTTCCAGGGGCCCGACTTAGGGCCTCGACGGGGGTCAAGGGGCAGCGCCCCCTTGATTTTGTTTTTTGTTTTTATGGTTTAAAAACCATTTGGAAGCCCTCCTGGAACACCAATTTTACAAGGAATAAGACTATCTTTACAATCACCTCTAGTTAAAAGAAGGACAAAAAAATAAATAATAATAATTTTAAAAAAATCAACAACAAAAAATCATTTTTTTTTCTTCTTCAAAATTAAAAAAAAAATGCTGAAAAGTTTCTCAGCAAAATAAAAAACGCTGAAATCCGCGGAAACGCTGAAAATGTTATGCCTGATAGTAGGCCAGTGGCAACCTACGTGTTCAGTGGAAGCGGCAATCCATCTGAACGGCTCTTTTCAGAGCTTGACAGATTAAAACTCGTCCGACGGCGAACCCGTTAAAAGTTTTAACTTATTATCTTTATAGCCTTTACTTACTTTTTGATGATAGCATCATCATCCTTAAAGAATATTCTGTCCAGCTCATGTTTGTGATGATCCCAATCAAACAGTCCTTTAACCTTTTTTTCCTTGGATCTTCGCCTCTTCCGCTCACTATCTGCTTTCCTGTCAGTGTCACTCCTGGATGAAGTAGAAGGAATCTGGACTGCTTCAACCTTCACATGTTTTCTTTGTGTTCTAACATCTTCTTGTTTAATTCTCCGATCATCAGATTCTCTTCCTGTGGAATCATGTTCAGCTTTAGCTTCGCTACCTTTGTCCCCAGTTATCGCATCTTGCTCTGTATATCCTAAATAGTTCCATTCATCTTTCCTTCGCTCTTCTTTGCGATGTGACCTTCTGCTGGACTCATGTCTATCGCTAGACTTCCTTGACCTGTCATACCTATCTCCCTCATACCTGTCTTCTCTTCGTCTGTCTAGATCATAATCCCTATGTTTGTACTTTTCATTCCTATCATGTTCATGGTCATATCTTTCTCGTTCATTTGTGCGTCTGCGCTCATCTGGAGAATGTTTACGATGATGGTCCCGTTCTGATTTAAACCTTTTTGGGCTTCTTGACTTTCGTCTGCTTGCCATGTTGTTGTTTTTTCTATTGATTTTTATTTTTTAAACTTGCCATGTTGTTGCTTATCATGCATGTCAAAAGAAATTCTAGAATAGAAAAAAAAGATTGATATTTATAGAGTCGTGTTGATTGAAATTGGCAATATCGGTTATCAAGCTCAATTATTGTTTGCGCCAGTTTGCGGGACGCCACATCACAACCTCCCTCTTCGCTAGTTTCTGACTCGGGGGCAATTCTGACTCAGCGGCAATTCTCAAAAGTTGACAGCCTGCTGGTAAAGTCCTTGTCGGTTCACTTTTATTTTTGTCCCCCTCCCCAAATATGAAATACCTAGCTACGCCACTGATATTTGTTTGTTTGTTTGTTTACACGGTCGGTCCATACGGGCACACACTTGGGTCCTGAAAGGACCAGGCTCAAGCAAAATGCTCGCAGCCAGGCTTAAAAAGCCTATATAAGCATGCTGGCTGAAAGAAATGAAAGTTAGAAAAGATGGAAGAAAAGAATGAAGTAAAAAGAGCCACTTCCAACGAATAAAGTTAACAATTTTGCTGTCAGCCTTCGAACATGAGAAAAGAATAGTCTCGATCCAATCTCATTTTGCCACACATTTAGAGAATAAAGGTATTGTTTTTTGACCGTACCCGTGTTATATTGTCTGACATAAATGCAGACGATAGTATTATTTTACGGCGTCGTTGTTCTATGCAAAAAATAATACTACCGAACCAATTGTCAATTGATACAAAAATGGGTGACTAAATATAAGAAATTTAACTTTATTTAAATTGTAGTTGGTGTATAGTTGGCTATCATGGAAAGGGTTATTTCTTACGAGTGCATAAGGCAGTCTTCATACACATGATGCACATGATAGAAGAATTACTCTACCTCCAGTCCGAGGCCCGCCCATGCAATTTATTACAAGGACGATAACCAGGGGTCGAACGGGTTGGTCCATATCCTTGAAAGGGCATACATTAGGAATGTTTGTAAATAAACATGATTTATTTTAATTTTCTGTAAATATGTCGTTTACTCTCCTATCCCGACTGGTCCTAATTAAGTTTAGAAACTGTTGCACACCAATAACACCAATAATCGGTGTTAATTCACGGTGTAGGTATTTGCTGTCTAGCTATGGATATGTTCAGGTGATGATAGCAATATAGCATTATGTTATCTGAAGATAGCAATGTAATATATTAGTATACTTATACTATCTACTGAATATAGCAATATAACATACAGTTATCTACTGAAGATAGCAATGTAATATATGGGTACTTTCTACTGAAGATAGAAATGTAACATGGCTGTTATCTACTGAGAAAGCAATAATATTGGGTTATATCTAAGTGATGGATGCAATAATATATGGGTGCTATCTACTATAGATAGCAGACATCCGAGTTGTAACGGTTTGTTTGTTTGTTTGTTTATTCACAAATTGCACTACTCACCTTAATCAGCTTTACACTAAGGCCTCCCATGCAAAAATACCTTTCAGAGATTTTTGTTATTCAAAAAAGAAATATAATATATGGATTAAAACAGCAATACCCCTATTCAATTTCCTTTGGGTACTGATGCTGTTGACAAATTAGGTGTCATTGTAATGATTGCAGGTATTAAATCGATTTCACTAAAACGAGTTCTGCTAATACCCGTGATTCCAAAGCTATAAAGGGCAACCCGTCAGCCCATTTCAATAGCGTCTTTCCACTCAATAGATAACAGATAAAGCAATCGACTCACAAATGACGGTCATTTGAATGGACAGTGATGCTACATTGGCACACGCTATAACTAATTTTAGGGACTGCAGTTTTGTTTTGCTTAATTGGGGTACTTAGCACATGTTTTTAATTTACCAGCGGTATTCCTATTGGGGAGAACAAATACTACACCACTACATGAATCGCATGCTTCAACACGATAGGGGTCACAGAAATTATGTTAACGAGATACCTTTTCCTCTACCATATAGATAAACAATAGTTTTAAACAGATTTTAACCCTGATTTTATTTTTGGAAAATCACACCATGTAGGTATAACAAGCAGGGTTCACGCTACCTTGCGTCCGGGCGTCTATGACGCCATGTTTTTGATTTGGACGCCATAATATTGAAATGTCCTGTGTTATCGCGTCTTGCTTGGACGCCCTAGCTTGAGGCTATTCAACTTACTATAAATACGATCTCGAATTCACGATGCATCGCAGTTTACAAATATCTGAAATTGCATCAAAATTTGCTAAGCTTAATCGTCGAAAATGTACACAACATGCCCAGATACTTCTCATTTGCGCAGTGTTTTAGTATAAAACAAATCAGTGCATATACACAGACACACAGCGAAGCTGACATGGGATGTTTACAACCAAACTATTCTCCATTATCGTCTCCTCCACAAGAGTAAGATACTTGTTCGTAACAAATGTATGTACGCATGTGCACGTGCGGGAATTGCGAGTACTCTACAGTTGGTAAAAGAGATAAATGATTTGCATGTATTACAATAAGTGTTGACCTGTGACACGGCACAGGGTGACACGGGCCGGTTCAATTTTGCAATAGGGGTGGACGGTGGTACGTTCAGGGCAAATGCACAACAATTAATTTGATTATATAATTCTGAAGTTTTCTGTATGTTTTTTTTGATAAATATAAATATTGTATATTGTTAATCAGTAATGAACGTTTTATTGATAATATTTAGTTCAAAACTCTGTTTGATGTCAATTTATATAGTATATTGTGTGCGTTTAACCTCCTTGAAAAGTTATACGATCTCGCTTTGAGTGGCCTCATAGGACTTGCGCTGTTGCGCATACAGTAATCATGATTAGGGAATTTATCATTATTTCATGGACTCCCAAAAATTCTGTTTGGACTCCATAATTCTGAGAATTGCCAGGATATGAGGTCCAACTGGACCACATAATTTTGAAGCTACTGTGAACCCTGATAACAAGTGAAGTTTTTTATCTTCAAAGTTCAAAGTGTCGTCTTTATTCCCACATATATATGCACATCATATAATTTGTTCATCAAAACACCCAGCATACATCTCCCCAGTCTTTAAAGGGGCATTGAGAGATATGTATGGGAGTGCGCCCTCAATTATCCTGGAAATCAGGTTTTTTGCATCAAAGTAATACTTAGGCATACTAACTACCATCTGAAACAGTTTACGAACATTCACCGTTTATCATATAAAATTTCATGATTTTCTTAGTTTCGATATGATCATATCGAAACTAGGTGCTAATTCGGAAGTTATGCGATCGTTTTACATGCGTCCTTTCGCGGCAAATCTCAACCAGGAAGTGCCGTTATTTGCATATTTTGCATGAAGGCGATGTCGGAATTGTATGACATTTTGGATTTGGGCTATGTTGATGATTATCTTTATGTTATTTGCTCATTAGTATATCGATACATCTCTCAATGCCCCTTTAATATGAACCGTACGGTCGCTTCGCTGTGTGACGGAACATAGCGAACATAGAAGGTGTATTAGCATCATAGTCTAAACAACACCACATTAATGATCAAATGGTGTAAATTGGGTTTAGCACTGATAAAACCATTTCCCACTCTTTCGCACCGAGTTTGACTATATTTTATGTGCTGGTAACATACTAACCTAAGGTCGTTTTGCTATCCGGGTCGTTCCCAATGACGTAATTTAAAGGTGTATGTTCCGATCACTTTTTTGGGGCTATGATTTTTTTTTCACATCAAGATATTTTGATATCAGAAGAATCCCCATATTTTTCTCATTATGTCTGTCAAATCTTAGGGGCCAGAAATGTTCCATTTAGAAGTTATAGGCAAAAATGTGGTGAATTACTGCCAAAGGTGGTTAACCACCAACCAGTTTGTGTAGGACTCAATGGGCAAATGTTTTGTGACCTTGTGCTTCTATAAATAGAACTATTGGAGTTATGCAACTCAAACTTTGGAATGCAACAATTTTAAGGATGACCTTTTATGTAAAATAGAAAACATCAAGTTGAAAATCGGGTCATCTACCTTTAAATCATTTTTTATTCAATCTATTAAATTCAATAAAGTCAGCTGCGACTGCGACTTCACACAACTTTCCAAAAGTTGGAACAGGTTGCTACGCCTGTTGCAGTTGACTTCAATCCAACTTGTGCATGACTGGTCGCCTCGATCCGTCTAGTCGCTGTGAGCGATTTGGTCGCCTTGATCTGTCTAGTCGCTGTGAGCGATTTGTCTACGTCATAGTCCACTCGAACGACCTAAGATCGCCACGACAGTGCGACCGGCTAGGATGTAGTAGACATATAACCATCATACCATGGACTTATCAGACCCCATCTGATAAGTCCATGGTATATATAACAATCAGCTCATAATAATTATAATAATGTACATGCACTCACATCACAGTCTATCTTTCTTAGAATCTTGGTTTGTCTGTTACTTCCATGATTTTACATGTATAATTTAAACTAGTAGTAGAAGTAGCCCGGGGGGGGGGGGGGGGCACTCAACCTTTTTTTTGGGTAGGGGTGTGCCGCTCAGGGTCTCAAAAAGGGGGGCTACAGAACTGAACTGAGTCGATTTTATGACGAAAAATAGGGTCTTAGGAACTGATTTTTTCAAAAAAGTAGGTCTTGAGAACTGGCCTAAATTTCAATTTTGATAAACAAGAACGCAAATTTTGGTGTAAGAACGCAAAGTTTTCGAAGAATTGGGGCTTTGAAACGCAAAATGTCGCGATTTTTGAATTTTCAATAAAATTAGGGGTCTTAAGAACTGATGCATGCTCAAAAGGGGGGTCATAAGAGCTAGCAGCAGAGGGTGAAAAAGGGGGTCTTCGGCGCGGCACATACCTATACCCTTTTCCAATGTCAGTGCCCCCCCCCCCCCCCGGGAGAAGTAGGCCTAGCCTTAGGCTACTACTTATACTAGTGTAAAGTAGAATTATTCCAAGACATTACAGATGACAGACTTTATTTGCACCCAAACTTATTAAAATAAGCTTATAAATAATAAGAATGTGCATGTGTTTACTGTTTAAAAAAAATATAATCATCAACCAAACCTGCACACATTTCACATTTAGGAATTAGTTTACTCTCTAGAAACACTAACACAACAAAATGCAGGACTTCGGCATAGACACAACAGTGCTTTTAGGCGTCGTTTTTGTGGCAATTGCAACCGTCGTAGCTGCGGTAATTTTCTTTGTCAATCAACTGAAGCAAGGTAAGACATTGTTTTCAACATTTTATGTGAACAAAATTACATTTTATAATGTTTATAAGGCAAAAACTGTGGTAATTTCCGTGCAATATGTTGACTTACTCAGAAATCACTTAGGCTTGCAGCTATTGACAGCTCGTAGTCCAATTATAGCCTCGACGGTAGATTGCTAAATGCCAAAAATGAACTGCTGTGTATTACAATACACGTAACGATCCCTTGATGTAATTAATCACCTGCAAATATGAGACTATCCTTATTGTGGCTAATTTAATAAGCTTACTGATCTCTCATAGAAAATAGGCATTCATGAATTAGAGAATAAAATATAGTTCTTAGCTGTTTTGCTAATAGACGATGGTCTTATATTTATAATGTATAGGCTGTACCATAAATGGAGTCATGTATGGTCACCACAGCACAGGCGGCCATACACTTCGACGAAGACAAAAATATGGTACCTACAGGCTATACATATTTATAATAAAAGACCATCGTATACAGCAAAACAGCTAAGAACTATATTTTATTCTCATTCTTATTTAGTTTATTGGTTATTTTGATCTTTTATCATAAAATAACGCAGTTTGTTCGATTTATTTGTATCAAACAACAACAAATGTCCCCCTTTATAAAATCGGCGAATCCAGCGAGATGTTTAAATACCAACTTCCTGCTTCGAATTAATACACGCACAACGCATACGCCGGCGACTTTATGTAGGGCACTCTGACGCGATGACGCGTTGATCATACGCGCTGAAGATTTTTTTTTTTTAATGAATTAAAGCCTGCCCCAAATTATACACCATTGTTTCATAATGTATGGGTGTGTCGGCTGAAAATCAGCCAAAAACCAATCAAATTGCCTGCTGACATCACAAACCAGACCCACTATATAAGAATGCATAAATTCATGCTGCACAAAGCAAGGTGTTTGTTAATTGAAGAACTATTAATAGTACTATTACTAGCCCTAAAGTTGTTAGCAATTTTTAATAGCTCAGTACGGTATATTGAATACTATGATCTCGCCATGAGAGACTGGGGAAGCGTGAATGGCTGTGACCAAATGTCCAATAATTACTTGTGGATTTTGCTGAAAATCTTGCAAGTTATTGATTGAATTAAATGCACAAAAATGGTTCTTAAAAGGGGGATCAAGAAAAAAGACATCCTATTTTTGGGGGGATCAAAACAAAAATGATGTCCATGGCTAATTTTTTTTCTGACCTCCCCCCCCCCCCCCCCCACACCAAAGTATTTATGAACACTCCCTAATAATACATTTGCAAAACTCTTTGAGTATGTGGAATTGATGAATGTCTGTGTAGTTGAAACAATTTGACAATTATTTAACAGCCATAGGTCATTGCCAATGATTTCTGAGTAAATATCTACTGCCATCATGCTATTAAATGCTATATCGATGTTATAAATGTGAATATCTTGCATTGACAGATGATAGCACACAGGCACGTCAAAGACCAGCACCCAGGGCCAGGGATGATGGAGGATCAGCTGTACCTGCTGGTAGAGCTGCTGCACGAAGGAGAGGGGCTAAGGATAGGATGAGACAGGCTGCCAGGGATGAGGAATTCAGTGAAGGTAAGTAAGCTGGTGCACAAAGGAGAGGGGCTAAGGATAGGATGAGACAGGCTGCCAGGAATGAGGAATTCAGTGAAGGTAAGTAAGCTGCTGCACAAAGGAGAGGGGCTAAGGATAGGATGAGACAGGCTGCCAGGGATGAGGAATTCAGTGAAGGTAAGTAAGCTGCTGCACGAAGGAGAGGGGCAAGGGATAGGATGAGACAGGCTGCCAGGGATGAGGAATTCAGTGAAGGTAAGTAAGCTGGTGCACAAAGGAGAGGGGCTAAGGATAGGATGAGACAGGCTGCCAGGGATGAGGAATTCAGTGAAGGTAAGTAAGCTGCTGCACGAAGGAGAGGGGCTAAGGATAGGATGAGACAGGCTGCCAGGGATGAGGAATTCAGCGATGGTAAGTAAGCTGGTGCACAAAGGAGAGGGGCTAAGGATAGGATGAGACAGGCAGCCAGGGATGAGGAATTCAGTGAAGGTAAGTAAGCTGCTGCTCGAAGGAGAGGGGCTAAGGATAGGATGAGACAGGCTGCCAGGGATGAGGAATTCAGCGATGGTAAGTAAGCTGGTGCACAAAGGAGAGGGGCAAGGGATAGGATGAGACAGGCTGCCAGGGATGAGGAATTCAGCGATGGTAAGTAAGCTGGTGCACAAAGGAGAGGGGCTAAGGATAGGATGAGACAGGCTGCCAGGAATGAGGAATTCAGTGAAGGTAAGTAAGCTGGTGCACAAAGGAGAGGGGCTAAGGATAGGATGAGACAGGCTGCCAGGGATGAGGAATTCAGCGATGGTAAGTAAGCTGCTGCACAAAGGAGAGGGGCTAAGGATAGGATGAGACAGGCTGCCAGGGATGAGGAATTCAGTGAAGGTAAGTAAGCTGGTGCACAAAGGAGAGGGGCAAGGGATAGGATGAGACAGGCTGCCAGGGATGAGGAATTCAGCGATGGTAAGTAAGCTGGTGCACAAAGGAGAGGGGCTAAGGATAGGATGAGACAGGCTGCCAGGGATGAGGAATTCAGCGATGGTAAGTAAGCTGCTGCACAAAGGAGAGGGGCAAGGGATAGGATGAGACAGGCTGCCAGGGATGAGGAATTCAGCGATGGTAAGTAAGCTGGTGCACAAAGGAGAGGGGCAAGGGATAGGATGAGACAGGCTGCCAGGGATGAGGAATTCAGTGATGGTAAGTAAGCTGGTGCACAAAGGAGAGGGGCAAGGGATAGGATGAGACAGGCTGCCAGGGATGAGGAATTCAGCGATGGTAAGTAAGCTGGTGCACAAAGGAGAGGGGCAAGGGATAGGATGAGACAGGCTGCCAGGGATGAGGAATTCAGTGAAGGTAAGTAAGCTGGTGCACAAAGGAAAGGGGCAAGGGATAGGATGAGACAGGCTGCCAGGGATGAGGAATTCAGTGAAGGTAAGTAAGCTGGTGCACAAAGGAGAGGGGCAAGGGATAGGATGAGACAGGCTGCCAGGGATGAGGAATTCAGCGATGGTAAGTAAGCTGGTGCACAAAGGAGAGGGGCTAAGGATAGGATGAGACAGGCTGCCAGGGATGAGGAATTCATCGATGGTAAGTAAGCTGCTGCACAAAGGAGAGGGGCAAGGGATAGGATGAGACAGGCTGCCAGGGATGAGGAATTCAGCGATGGTAAGTAAGCTGGTGCACAAAGGAGAGGGGCAAGGGATAGGATGAGACAGGCTGCCAGGGATGAGGAATTCAGTGAAGGTAAGTAAGCTGGTGCACAAAGGAGAGGGGCAAGGGATAGGATGAGACAGGCTGCCAGGGATGAGGAATTCAGTGATGGTAAGTAAGCTGGTGCACAAAGGAGAGGGGCAAGGGATAGGATGAGACAGGCTGCCAGGGATGAGGAATTCAGCGATGGTAAGTAAGCTGGTGCACAAAGGAGAGGGGCAAGGGATAGGATGAGACAGGCTGCCAGGGATGAGGAATTCAGTGAAGGTAAGTAAGCTGGTGCACAAAGGAGAGGGGCAAGGGATAGGATGAGACAGGCTGCCAGGGATGAGGAATTCAGCGATGGTAAGTAAGCTGGTGCACAAAGGAGAGGGGCAAGGGATAGGATGAGACAGGCTGCCAGGGATGAGGAATTCAGCGATGGTAAGTAAGCTGGTGCACAAAGGAGAGGGGCAAGGGATAGGATGAGACAGGCTGCCAGGGATGAGGAATTCAGTGAAGGTAAGTAAGCTGCTGCACGAAGGAGAGGGGCTAAGGATAGGATGAGACAGGCTGCCAGGGATGAGGAATTCAGCGATGGTAAGTAAGCTGCTGCACAAAGGAGAGGGGCTAAGGATAGGATGAGACAGGCTGCCAGGGATGAGGAATTCAGTGAAGGTAAGTAAGCTGGTGCACAAAGGAGAGGGGCAAGGGATAGGATGAGACAGGCTGCCAGGGATGAGGAATTCAGCGATGGTAAGTAAGCTGGTGCACAAAGGAGAGGGGCTAAGGATAGGATGAGACAGGCTGCCAGGGATGAGGAATTCAGCGGAGGTAAAGTTTATGAAGGAAAGGGACAAAAGAGGTTTGATTTAGGCTTCAAGAGATTATGAATTAGTTGACCTACAGTGGGAGTATGAAGGGCAGAATTTAGTGCCAAAGTGCGAGAACAAGTCTTTATTCTCATAAATGTGAACCAATGGAGTGGAGGGCACTGATTGGAGGAAAGTGGTATATTATGTGCACACTGAAGACAAAGACTTACCATTTCACTGTCCATTGTCTTAAGACTCTCTCTCTTTTCACTTTAAACTCCATTTCCCTCAAAATTCAAACATTCAAAACCAGTGTGCATTCAAAAGTTCATTGATATGTCCTGGATAAAGACTAAAGATTACTAGAGGGAGAGTATACCTATGATCTATATCTTTGCTATGGATTTCAGTCAATGGTCCTAAAGTATTATAACCCCTACCAAAATGTTGATTGTTGAGTAATAATGATCAATACAGGCATATTCTTTCGGCTTATGCACACAGCATGTCATTGTACTTCTTTCTTCTTTACTTTATGATTCTAGAAGAAGACGAAGATGCACCACCTAGCCGAGAGATACTAGACGATGAAGGCAATACCAAAAAGATAGGAGCAAAAAAAGCCAGAAAACTTGAAATGAAGGAAGAAAAACGTCAACAGAGACAGGTTAGTGCAATCA
Source organism: Ophiura sarsii (assembly GCA_035610835.1). Classification (NCBI taxonomy): domain Eukaryota; kingdom Metazoa; phylum Echinodermata; class Ophiuroidea; order Amphilepidida; family Ophiuridae; genus Ophiura; species Ophiura sarsii. The sequence continues at coordinate 1,462,095 of CM069451.1, read as the reverse complement.
TTATTGTTTAGATTAAAACAATAATTGCATGTCTCAATCATATTCCTGAATGTTTTTATTCCAATTTGTAATATCTTGGATCTTAGATGGATGCCCATTCTCAAATAGAGTTTAAACTTGAGGTGCTACGGATGACAGGTTATTTGTTTATATTTTATACCTCCTAAAGCAAAATGTAGTTAAAAAAACCCAAAAAACAATGAAATCAAAGATTTTAGATTTGTGTTTAAATTGATAGAATCAATTATTTTTCCACCATGCTCGCAACTAAGGGGGGAGATAGTTGGATGCTTAACCTCTAGATGTAGCATAGTCCGGACGGCACGCTTTATACAGGGTGGGACTTCAAAAATCAAAAAATCAACAAAAGGGTGGGGGTCAGAATATTTCTGATATAAAGGGTGTAGTTGTATAAAGCGTGGAGATAAAATAAAAAGGGTGGCGGTTTCTCAGTGATCATCAAAATACTCAAAATACCGACCTTGTCGATTCGCTAGCGCTAGTTATATCATAAATATGTATCCGAAGATATACTTCGATTCTAAATTAAAAAGTTGCCATCTTTAAATTGGTTTGTTGTTATATAGCGCCATCTATTGTTGAAATCGTGACATTTTTTCAAAATGGAAACTCGCCGGGAACTACGAAAGTGTCGTACGCAGCGTATTATCACAATTTAGGGAGCATAAGAGTACCAAAAATGCACTGATTTGAATAAATAAATCCATTTCAAATGAATCTCCTCTATAGATTTGCATTAAATAATCGTGATTTAGCCGACAAGGTGGTTTTTAAGTAAGCTTATTACTTTTTTTTTCTTTTTTTCAATTTTCTTTTTTTTTATGAATAATTTCGGGAATCCCGGGACCCGCCCGAAAAACAAAACGGGCCCCGGGATGTTTCTGTCACTTTGTCCTTTCTTCCAATGCAATGAGTGCCTTTTCAAATTTGAATGCACGAAATGATCGAAATGTCCCCTTTTCGGTATAAAGGGTGGGGTTTGAACATTCCCAAATAAAAAGGGTGTCTCTGTAAAAATTGTACTATTTTCTGCTTGAAATGAATAAGTTTGCATCACAACAATCCTCCTGTAATCTGGTGAAAATTGAGTTAGACCCATATTTGGACTTAATAGGTTTTCCCCCTTTAGTTTATCAAGATTCCAGATAAAAACCTGCCGACAGGGAAGAGTTTCACACACTTTAACTTGATAAACTGAAGGGGAAATCCGAGTCCTGGGCAATATCATGTTTGGCTTACCCGTTCGTGACGTCATACGGAATCAACGCCAAAACAATTCACAGCTTATTCCGTTGGCGTGTACCATTACCGGGCACGAAACATGATATTGCCAAGTCCTGAAACCAAACAGTTTTCCTTTGTTTTCTCAAATTTGCGTTCAACAGACTTACTTGGTTTTTCCAGGTTACAGGAGAACCATGGTCTGGCAGATTCTAGTTGAATGTCCCAAGTGTTTAATTCGATTTTTTTGAAGAATGGAGGACACAATATGTGGGCAGTATTTGGAATCGTTACATATTATATTTATTTCCAGGCTGATGAGGAGGAAAGAGAGGAGAGAAAACGACGGCAAGAACTTATAGATGAACAAAGACAAAAAGAAGACGAAAAATTCAAGAAAGAAGAGCAGGAAAGGGTAAGGAGTTAGATGTTTTTTAGAGCCTTTATAAATTATTCACTCACCCTTATAACGATGACACGACACCCCTATTTCTACATGAATCATTCCACTGTCGGCTTCTTTTGTGGAAATTCCCACATAACATCGATCTTCGGCTCACAGTGGGCCCTTATGGGACCCTTAATACGGGCCAAAGTGGACAAAACTTTAAGGGGCCCATGAGGGCCCACTGTTGGCCCAAGATAGATGTTATGTGGGTTATTTTATACTCAAGACTTGAAAGTAAAATTACCCAGGGGAACCTTCTGAAAACAACTCACTTTTACCTTTTTTCTACTGCATTGAACATGAGGGCACATTGTTATTAGCTGTGCTGTTGAGTCTGGCCACCCTCAAGGCTCAAGATAACAGTTTTTTTACCGGGAGCTAATTTTTTCAAAAGTAGCGCCCGGATCATTGGATTTATTGAGAACCAGGAGCTACTTTCAGTCAACAGGGAGCTATCTTTTTATTAAATCGTATTGTCAAATCGAAATTCGATGTCTTAGGCAAGCTTACCGATGATCAACGGGCGCTGGTTTGGCCAAAATATCAGCGCCCGGTTGTTTATTTTTCAGCATTACCGGGCGCTATGGCAGGAGGACCGATGGGTAAAAATCGCCCAGCGCCCGCTTATCTTGAGCCTTGGCCACCCTACTATCAGGCAGGGAGCGCGCTGCACTGTAATGCGACCAAAAACTGAACCCTGTTCTACGGGCTAATGGTCATGGTTTGGTTTAATAATTTCGGGAAAGTTTGGTGAATTTTCAACACATTTTGAGATTTTCAAAAATTTCAACGACAACAAGAAACAAAAAAAATAAAAAATTGTTAAACAATTTGCTAAAAAAAGAAGGAAAAAAAAAATCGGAAAAATTAAAAAACAAAAGATTGGTAGGGCCTGTAGAATAAGTTGTTTTTGGTCACCTAATGGTGGATAAATGACTCGATATGGCCGGGGGTGTAAACCTTTGGCAAGCAGTGGCATCCTCCCTCTATGTACAGGGCATGATATGCATGAATCTCCCTCTTCTTTGCCATGCCACGGATCAGAATGTATGAATGAATGTATGATTCTGATTATGAAAGTAATAAAATGTGCTAATTCCAGTTTTGTGATTAATAATTTGACACTGAAATTATGGAAGCTTTATGTCATCGATAACCAAGCCAAAAGAATGTAAATGTGGTCTTTGTAACATATTCTAATAAAGCTCTTTGTTTATTGTATATCCCTAATATAAGTTTAAGAGTTTAACGGGTTCGCCATCGGACAAGTTTAAAACCGTCAAGCTTTCGTCTGGATTAGCTCTGATTTCGTCAGGACCAGATTATTATAATATTAAGCAAAACATAGAGATTGCCATTTCTCTATTATTATTGTCATCATTTGGGCTGCCCCATGCCCAATGATTTGAGTAGGTGCCGTTTCCTACTTGTGAAAGATTGGTGGCTCTGAAAAGAGCCGTTCAGATGGATTGCCCCTTTTCCACTGAACAGAGATGGTGTCTCTGAAAAGAGCTCTAAATGTAGGTTGCCACTAAAATTGTGCTACTATTGTATATCCCTGTTTATTGTTATTTCCTTGTACAACAGGAAGCCGAGGAACAGAAGAGTAAAGAGGAAGAAGAAAAGCGGGAACATGAGGAGTATCTCAAGTTAAAAGAAGCGTTCACAGTAGAAGAGGAAGGTCATGAACAGATCCTCACAGAAAATGAGGTAAGATCGAGATGTGTGATGGTAAAAATAATGAATCTCATTTTGAGCAGCTTGGTGCTATGCATAGATGAAAGGAACTGACAATTTGGAACCCGGTAGTATATATTTTACAGAATAAATCGTATTGGAAACTGGAAACCAATGCTTAGCACCAAGCTGCCGAAAGCTGGATTCAAAAATAATATGTTGATCTAGAGCATGCAATCTTAACTCTTTCTACGCGTCTGCAGACGACATTCCAAAATGTCACAAAATGTTTCAAAAATTTCACAATTATTAAATTTCATTATCATATTTGGACTCACTATGAGAAATGCTTTGAAATGATTACAAACATGCCTAGTATTGGTTCAGTAATCCTTGAGATAGTTGGGAAAGGTTTCTGGTGAATCTGTTTTGTATATAGTAAAACCAGTAGCCGCATGGAAAGTGTTAAGAACAGCATCTCCTCAGCATTTAAAAATAAGAAAATAGTAGCTTAATTCTGTATCAACGACCAACGTATACAAGTGCATATCGGCGCTGTTCTGTCAAAACCTTGTATCTCCATCTGGCCTTTCAGCATAATATAAAGTAAGGCCAAACAAAGAAGAAGGTCTGTCTCAGAAACATTGTGCAAAAAAGCTAAGTGCTGTGTGATTTATTTATTTTTTTAGAAAATAGGCTATGAGGTATGCGTTTTTTTGGGGTTTTTTGGGTTTTTTATTTTTTTATTTGTTGCTTATCCAAGCTTACGGAGAACTTTTTTAAACTTTTTTTTAAAAATCCAAACAAAAACAAAAATCCAAAAAAATCAACAACAAAACCCCCAGTTTTTTAGCCCCCAACCGCCCAGCGCATAGACCTACGCGCCGCAGCTCATTTCACATACCAATGCGGGCGGGCTTCTGAGACAGACCTTCTTCTTTGTTTGGCCTAATATACTTCCTATGTATAACCTTTGGGCAGTCTGCTCTTTTGCCCCTGAACATATAAATCAATTATGCATAGCCGTTGGGCCAGAAAAACAGCGATGATATAGCAACATCAATTTATCAGGATTAACAATACTTTGACATCAGATCATCCATGAGTTGTTTAACATATTATATTTAGAAAAAGTAAATTCATATTAGAAAAATGTTGTGGTTTTTATTTGCAGAGTCAGAATTTGTTACAAGAATTTGTAGATTACATCAAGCAGATGAAAGTTGTTGTGTTGGAAGACCTTGGAGCACAGTTTAACATCAGGACCCAGGTAAACAAGCACTGATATCATGTTTTCTTTGTGCAAACCAGACAATAACAGCACACCAGACTGATAGTTTCACATAACTGACAAACTTCCTCAAAGTGATTGTTGTTCTGTCACTTCCTCAAATTGATTGTTGTTCTGTCAATCCTATGTAATGGTAATGTATGGAACGTCTGAAACACAATGCAGGCCAATTTCAGGTTCATCCTTTGTGTAAGCTTATCACGATACTAGTCTAGCGTGAAAACTTTCTAAGCTTGATTCTGTGTAATCCCTCAATAAATCCTTTCCGGTACTCGGATTTGGTTTGGTCGGGGGTGTGCGGCTGGAGATTCAAAACCCCTACCCATTTATAAGGGTGATTTTGGAAAAAATGGTACCCTTTTCTAAGGATTTTGCTTCATTATAGACACAATTTTCGCAAATTATCGGGAAAATTGGCTCAATTTTCGCAAAAATAGACCCATTTGTAAAAAGTGACCCCATTATTAGGGCTTTTCCAGCACAAAATCATTACCCATGTTTAGGGATTTGTTTGCAAAAAAGCAACCCATTAGAGTGGCACATCCCTGTATACCGTATTAGGCGAGTACCCTCCCCCCCCTCCCCAGGCTTTACCCTAGACTATAACTCTGGCTCTCTTACAAGAAGCTAAGACCCAGTTTCGCTTCTCTCTTAAACCTACTACACCTGGCAAACAATCACTGTGAGCAGAGCATTTTACACTCTCTTCACTAATCAGATTTTCAAAATTACCTGTAATAGATAAAAGGTTTCCCAATCAGGGAGGTTGTCAAATGTATGTGCCCAGATCAGTTTATTGTCAGGGATTCTCCTGCAGGATCAGGAAGAGTTTAGGCAACTCTGTCTGAAGCAAAAAAGATGTTGGGCAAAATGCTGCATGGTGGGTATCGAATATGGGATGAAGTTAGACGGTTGCAAAATGTGTCTAATGTTCACTTTATTACTTCAAGCCAAGAAAATAACTGCTGTGTGGAGAAAAAAACACATTTACTTTACAAAATATGTTCAATGTTTAAAATATATTACAGGGTTCCCAGCCACTCAGGGAAATCAGGGAAATCAGGGAAAATCAAAATAACTTTTTCCAGACAGGGAAAACTCAGGGAATTTGAAAAAAAGACAGAAACTCAGGGAAAACTCAGGGAATTTGATGGCTCAAGTGGGTAATTATTTTGGTATTTTTCTGTCTAAGTTTTATCCATTGCCTGACTGGCTATGGTGGCTTTTTTGTGTGCATATGTAGTGTGACTTAACACATTTCCAGGCAATGAATAGGTGTAAAGTCGAAAAATTCCGCGCGCTACGCGCGCTACGCGCGCATTTCTTGGCTCACAAGTCTTGTCGGTTCGTTTTCATTTCTCGCCCCCCCCCCAATATGAATAACCTACCTATACACCACTGCTATTCAAGCTTAACAACATGGTTTCAGGACCATTTTAGGGGGGAAAATAGAAATTTTGGCTATATATGAATAACCAACCCACATAATTATTGCCTTTCCAACCAACCCACATAATTATTGCCTTTCCAACCTCCGATAAAGTGAAAATATTTTCTCAGGGAATAATATAAATTTGTCAGGGAAAAATCAGGGAAAACTCAGGGAATTTTGGTCTTGTGAGGATTAATTTAGAAACCTTTTTCGAACCATGTTTTATTGAGCTCCGTAGCTTTTGCTGTCATCACGACCCCTTCATTCAGTGTAGTGTTTATTTCCCTCCACTTGACCTCGAAAGCTACGGAGCTCAATAAATCATGGTTCGAAAAAGGTATCTAAATTAATCCTAAAATCATAATCGACCCCAATATCAGTCTACATGCTGTTTTAAATATTGTTTGTTACTTATATATTTTATCTTTTATCACACATTTAGGAAGCCATTAAAAGAGTCCAAGAGTTAACAGAGCAAGGCCGGCTAACAGGAGTCATCGATGACAGGGGAAAGTTCATATACATCTCACAGGAAGAACTGGAAGGTGTCGCTAAATTTATCAGACAAAGAGGGCGTGTGTCCATCACCGAACTGGCCGAAGCTAGCAATACACTGATTACTCTGAATCCAGAAAACCAGGAGACATACCAGAAGAAGCTGTTGGGAGAGGCTCAGGCGTAATTAATAAATGTTGGATTAGGTTAAATTTGGTTTTATTCCTTATGTTATATTGCTATCTACTGTAAACTGCTATTATAATCAATCATTGACTCTTTAAAGGTGCTATCTTTTGTAGATAGTGATTAACTTCACTCATGGATGCATACACAGGTTCACTTTTCAAACAGAAGATTTGTATGCATATATCTTATCCCGTCCGCAACTTGTGTCCCAGAGGACCACAAGTGTTTATATTTTGACACCGCTGAAATATAAATATGGGATATCCTGCATTCTTAAACTATTTTGTCAGTGTTTATTGCGCATTATTCCGTTTTGGGTGCCAAGACGGAATAAATATAATTGTGGTCCTGGGGCAGAAGTTGTGGATGGGATAAGATATCTATAGATTTGTATTGCAAACATTGAATGTTTCATGTGTAAGTCAGCACATTTCTTCAGAATTGATGCTTTGTTGCAGACTATCTTTCCTTACTGTATAAGGGTACCATATTTATTATCTTGGTAGTTATTAATACTAAGTGGTGACTCTTTGGCTTTGGACATCGCAGTGGCTTTAGATGCAATTATGTAAAATATTTGTTTCCCAATTGTACCTATCTTTGGTCAGTGGGATAGGTGTACATGTTTCTCAGTATCCTTCTAATAAAATAAAGTTCACGACAGTTTGTCCGAATCTGTATATTATTTAATAAAATAAGAACAACAATATAAGCTTGTCGTCAAGTGCAACTCATTAAATTGAATTATTCCACCAATTTAAAGAATGGAATTACATAACCTGTGTTGTGAATACCTGTCATAAAAGCCTATAGCACAATACATTCTAATTTACTTACCTTCCTCAAAAAAGTAACTTACATGTGCTCTGAACTCCAAAACTATAGCTCCTACATGAAAATATTTAAAATTATAAATTTGTAAAGAAATGTCTTCTCTTTAATATGAGACATTACACATGACGATTGACTGAATATTAACAGAGCTATGTGTCTAAAACCAAAACAAGGTTAGTTTTTCATTTTTGATTTGGTTCTTCTACCCGCAGCCTTGGTATAGATAGGCAGATTTTTGATTAACTGGTAGCGACTATTCATCAGGCAATAGTAAGATGATAATTGGGGATGCTTCAATTGATCAATGCAGCCCATACACATACCAAGCAGGGTTGTAGCTAGCCACATTTTAGTGCCGGCTAAAATCTCACACATTATTGGCACGCTCTGGCATTCTCAGCCATTTTGTGGTATTTGATGTACATTTCCTCAATTTTGGAGTCTTTAGTGCTGGTTAATTTGCCTGAAAATTGCTGTGAGTGCCGGTTGTTTAGCCTTTAGTGGCGGTCGCTACCAACCAGCCCCGACCAGTGTAGCTACATCCCTGCCCTGATACCAAGTCACACTATCAAGTGCAAAAATGAAAGTTGCATTTTGTCTCATTCTAGCATTCTTAATTAATAACCGAGCTTCGTGAAAAATATCTCAAATTGAAGAGGAGCAATTAATCCAATAGTTTTGTAATTTTATGTTTTCAAGTATATTTATTACCTGGTCAGTTTTTGAGAACTGTATTTTCACATACTTACAACAAGACCGTCTAGACTGAATGATAGCAGTGTTTGACCAGATGATTCACATAATTCTTGTACCATACACACATTTGCCATGAAAAAAGGGTCATTGAGAGATACGTATGGGCAAGGGCGTCCCCAGACCCTTTTCATTGGGGGGTGTAAAGGTCATCAATTGCCGACAAAGCCATCATATAAAATTTCATGATTTTCTTAGTTTCGATATATGATGATATCGAAACTAGGTGCTGAATTTGGAAGTTATGCTATCGTTTTACTCGCGGCATTTCGCGGCAAATCTCTACCCGGAAGTGCCGTCATTTGCTTATTTGGCGTGAAGGCGATGTTGGAATTGTCATATACGTATCTCTCAAGACCCCCAATTTGATTGAAAATTCAAAAAACGCGAAATTTTGCGTTACAAAGCCCCAATGCTTCGAAAATTTTGCGTTCTTGCTATCAAAATTGAACTATAGGCCAGTTCTCAAGACCTACTTTTTTGAAAAAATCAGTTCTTAAGACCCTATTTTTCATCATAAAATCCACTCAGTTCAGTTCTGTAGCCCCCCTTTTTGAGACCCTGTGCGGCACACCCCTACCCAAAATAAAGTTGAGTGCCCCCCTCCGGGATCAATACGCCACACACACGCTACCTGTCATACTCTCCCCCGTGGTGAAATGTGAAAATGAAATTGTGACCTTGCCTTACATTTTGGATTGTCACTTCTTCAATATTCAACCGATCCTAGCGTGCATATTCATGAAGATAAATTTCTCAACAACTTTATAATTTATTATTTTTAGAGTTAAAAGTCCATTTATTACCTGTATAGTTACTTTTTTGATGGCTGTAAAGTAATACTTCCTATGTATAACCTTGGGTAGTTTGCCCTAAACATGTTGAAGGGCCAAAAACACATCTATCAACACCTTGTAAGTGCTCTTGCCCCTGAACATGTATAAAGCAACACTTCCTATGCATAACCATTGGACAGTTTTACTTTATACCTGCTTAAGGGCCGGAAAAAACATACACGGTTTGACAGAACATCAACGATGTGTATACATCGGAGGCGACACAAAATTACTGATTAGGCTCGGAATTTGTAAGAATATTATTTATCCACTTTCGGAGGAAATATTATTGATAGCTGAAACAAATTGGGTTTTTTCAAGGCTCCCTTTCCTTCTTCTGAATGATAATGATAGGAATTTTGTCTTCTTTTGACTAATTTTGGCTAAATATTGGGTACACTTTTATCATGTTTATGACAGGATCGAGTTTTCCCTTCTACACTTATTGGCGACATCCAAATGGTTTACTGTTGGTATCATAACCCTAATCCTATCAGTGCTAATCCTAACCATATGCAAGTGGTTTTGGGAATAAAACTTATCAGGGGAGAAAAATTGTCAAATTCGAAGGGGACCAAAGAGTTTGCTAGGAAAGTCTTGGGATTTTCCTAAACATCTCGTGCATGCAAGAGATTCTGGCCTTCTTGCATGTGCCTGGACCAGTTTACGGTAAGAATTTTAACACCACTGAATGGATATGCGCGGTATTTTATCCATATTGGATAGCACTAGCTTAAATGTAAAAACAGAATAAAGCTAAATATATATTACGCTTTATTCTGTAAACTTACTGAACTTACTGAAGTGCCACACTCTTCATCTTGGATAGCACTAGTTTAAGGGGGCTGTGCACCTTCGCATAGCCTCCGTAAAACTGCCGTAACTTCTTCATTATTCATTTAATCTTAATAAAAGTATACAATTTTTTGCAGGAAAGGGTTCAATGAATCTAACTATGATCATGAAATTGACCATTTTGGAGAATTTTCTTTATAAAAAACATGTTTTTTGACCCATTTTAGGTTTGGAAAAGATAACTCAAAATATATTTTGTTAAATTTTGTCATACTAAAATTGAGTGTTAACTTGGATGCTTAGTAGGTAACATCTATTACTGGCATTGTGCTATAATTACAGTGGTGGACTTGTCTAGTTCATTATCTTATTTATAGTTCTTAACACTTTTGTTTTTTATATTTTGTCCCTGATGAAGGGTGGTATATCCACTTGAAACGTCGGTCTTTATTGTTACCATATATATCCTGAGTAGTCTCAGATATATCTTTGTTGTTTTATTGCACAGCAATTTTCATTGCTTGTCCCAGTGCATTTCCGTTTGTTTTTGTTTTTTTTGTTATTTATCTGTTTTATCGCGTTATTCTCCCTTGTTATTACCTGTTTCCCCACACCCTGTTGGTATATCTTGCTTTTACTCTTAGCATTTTTATATTTTCGAGATATCCTCTTGTATCAGTTTTCTGATCCTTGGTGTGTTTTGTTCCTGGTTCCGTTGGATTCATCTTTTTACATTTTTTACTTTGTCATACTAGTTTTATTATATTCCTCATGCAATTCCCCAGGAATCGTTTTTTTTAAAAAAAAATTACTTTATTATTTTTTGAATTACAGACCAAAAAGTGCTAAAAAACCTGTTTTTTAACCTCCAAAACCGTGAAAATCACGATTTTTGGTAAAAAATCATATTTGTTGGCACTTTTTGTTCAATAATTCAAAAAATAATAAAGTACAAAAAAAGAAAGAAAAAGATTCCTAGGGAATTGCATGAGGAATATAATAAAACTAGTATGATTCAAAATTTGTCTTTACGTTTACAAATGTTTAAATGACTGTGGTCCTAAATATCTTTGTAACTTACTTTCTCACAATTCAATCCCTTCAATAGGCCCGGTGACTAGATCTGCAATGGACAGGACTCTACTCTCAATACCTTCCAGTAGGAAACGTATAGGTGAAAGAGCCTTTTCCGTTGCAGGTCCGTCACTATGGAACTCACTTCCACACCATATTAGAGATGCCGGTTCTACTGCAATCTTTAAGAAACTCTTAAAATCATATCTGTATTGATTCTATTGGTATTTTGTTATATTCATATTCTCATTCATTGCTATAATTTTGTTTTGTTGCGCCTTGATCATGTATTTGGATATTGCGCCTTATAAGAAATGTTATGTATGTATGTATGTATGTATGATAAAATTTAACGAAATATATTTTGAGTTATCTTTTCCAAACCTAAAATGGGTCAAAAAACGTGTTTTTTATAATTTTCTCACAAAATGGTCAATTTCATGATCATGGTTGGATTCATTGAACCCTTTTCTGCAAGAAAATGTATACTTTTATATAGATTTAATGAATAATAAAGAAGTTACGGCACTTTTACGGAGGCTGTACCTGAAGGTGCACAGCCCCCTTAAAGGGGCTCTGAGAGATCCTTCATGGAGGTAGCCCTCAATTTTTTTCAGAAGTTGGGGTTTTTCACATATATATGTAATGTTTATATACATACTATCTACCACCTAAAATTATAGAGCTTAATTTGCAGTATTTCATGTGAAATTCATGGATTTGATAGCGTTTTGAGTTTGATGACATCGAAACTACCCAAATTCATCAAAAAAGGCCACAGATGGCGTTTTACTTATTTGTTTCATGTTTATTAAAAATAACTTTGAAGATCATTGGAAGGCTTGTATGTGATGCATAGTCATGACCTCCCTGATTCAATTGGTGGTGACTTTAACCAAAATACAAAAAGGTGAAAAGCACTGATATACCCTCGAAAATGTCTTTATTTTTCATTTTAACAGATTTTTTGAAGAAATCTTACATGAGAGGGTTTCTATGTATATCATCTTTCTAAAAAAGGTGAAAATATTGAATTTCATATTTTGAGGAATCTCTCTGTGCCCCTTCATAAACAGAAAAATCAGAAAAAAGCTAATAATGTATATTACGCTTTATTCCATAAATCTGGTCCAGTAGCATGAAATAGGAACACAATCTCTTGTGTGTGAGATGGGAAACGTGCACTACCAGCACCAATTAGAGAAGTTTTTTGAGCATTCAAGTTAGGGTCAAGAAAGCCCATGAGATCAGACTTGTAAACAGTAAAGGAATTCACTCGCAAATATTTGAGACAAAGAAATCATTTTTAAGACTTATCACATTTTTATTTCACCGTTTCAAAAAATATTACAGTACCCAATATTTGAATTGTGCATCTCATACATTTTACCAAATGATACAAACTCATTGACTTATTTGGTACATTCTTTTAAATACAATATTAACCTTTTTTGCATAAATTATTGGACTGGTTTTCTTTCAAAATTGCATATGAGTGACATGATAAAGAGTATAAGTCACGTATCGCTAATGTTTATTTTGATATTTATGTTGGTATTTATTTTATTGTGAATAATGCTTTGTATCCATCAGGGTGAGTAAAAAACCCTACCAGCAATAGCGGAAAGAAGCCACCTTGTTATCAAAACCAAGTGGAAGTTCATACTTATCAAACATTGCAAGAATGACATATTTGTTATTATCTTTGTGTGCAAAAAATGAAGTCAATCACATTTTCTGTTTGTCTATAGTGAACTCTTTTACTGGAAAACCCAATTTAGGTGTTGTCCATGAAACTTGTATTTTCAATTGACACTGCGCACATTTGAATATTCTGCTAACAATCTTCGCAATAATGTCATATTATTATTTTAGAACAGCATAAGCACTTCATAGCATGATGGGTAAGGTAAGCTGATTATTTTACCCTCATTATCATATAAACCAGAAACAGTGCATTAAATTCTGATTTTCCGAATACGTCATAAATTTACTCAAGTTTTTAAAAATTTGAATGAGAGACACATGTTGTGCTCTTAATGCATATTTTAGGTAAACTCATGGACAAACATGTATAAAAGGATCACCAGAGGCAATCACAAAATGTGACTGACTTATTTTTTTCGCACAATGTTACTTACAAATATGTTATTCTTACAAAGACTAAATGGTACAGAATTAGTTTTTAAAACAAAATGGCTTCTTTCCACTATTGCAGGTGTTTTTTTAAACTCACACCCTTTGTGTGATTAGAAGTGATCAATTCCTTAACAATCAAAAGTTGATCATTGATGAATTTTATTTGGCAGAGATATTACATCTTTGGTCAGGATTCACTGGGATAAAATCATTCAATTGAACATTGTCAACATGCGACTCATTTCCCTCAATTGCGAATTAACATTTCTCATATTGGCATCTCTTTTAGCCCCTTATTTATCAATAAAGGTGTACAAAAAAGATACAATCGATCTTACTTAAACAACCTATCAGATGTATTAGCTTAAAGCAATATTATGTGAATTTTTTACACATTATTTTCTCTCTTATAATGAAATATGACTTATAAATCAGAAGACTTTCCTTAACTCATAAATCTATCTATGCGAAAAACCATCACAAGAACTTTACTCAATCATAATGGAAATCTGCGTCCAATGTTAAGACATTTTTCACCATATTTGTTTCGTTTTTCATCATAAAGCAAACCGTACTATTGTGTTCACTTGTGTACAGTTGGGATCGTAGCCGGAAACACTGTAAACGGCGTTAACACGGTGTCAAACCATGGAATTCTAATTACAAACCACTCAGAAAATAAGGTGTCGGAGCAGACCCCAACAGTTTATATCAACTTAATCAAACCATGATTTTGAATTAATTAGCAATCATACAGCTCTGTAGCTTTACACGATTTATGATCAAAATGAAAATCTGCTTTTAAACTAAAATTCAAGGATAGATGGCATCACTTGGAAAAAAACACATAATATGACTTTAACAAAGATTTTGTAACCTTGGTTTTGTCTGGTGCAAATATCTCTTTCATTAAAATGTTAATGTTACAGAAACTCATGAAGAAAAATCTAAATACTCTTAGTTAGTTTCTTATCTGATATCTTGTTCATGATTATAATGTTATGAGCAAAGTTGTGAATACATTGTAATGAAAAACTAGCTGTTTTTAAATGTTGCCATTGAGTCAGGCGGCACTTTTTCAAACCCAATCAATCAAAACTGTTTTATAATTTGAAACTATGTCATTAAAACAATATGTGATGCAGCACATCAAAAGGGGGAAAATAAGACGTAAAGACTGAATGCCGTGATTAATTTTGATCAATTTGGTGTCAATTTAAAGCTTAGAAAATGCTCTGAGTGCAAACTTAATAAACTCATAATTGACTTCACCTGCATATCCCAACCCCCCTTTTTTCATGTGCTGCATCACACAATGTTTACCTTTCTACACAATTACTTGCATGATTGGTTGGGTGATATTGCGTCATTTCCACATTAATTTTTTACATTTCCCCATAATTAAATGAACGGCATAAGCATATCCCAAAATTAATTTTTAATTGAACATGATTTTATGACAAAAAATACCCGCCCTCAAAACTGAAAACGTGACTATTTATTTACAATACTTTGCTGTTAATAGAATTTGATAAAAACACAATTATTTACACAAACAGCACACAGAGATTTACTATTTACACGCATATGACCAGGTCACTTAATAATCTGGACGAAATTTGGCAACATTTTCTTTAGAAAAATGGTGGATTTTTGGCAGAAAAAGATGCAAGACAATTATTACACTCTGCTTATTTACACGTGGCCGGGGCAATGACAGTACTAAAACATTCTTTTATGTATGCAAAAGTTGAAAATTTGTTGAAATATTTATAAAAGCTGGGTAATACTATAGAGACTATTGGTCCAAGTATCTAACAAAATTGTCTCATAAGTCCAAATACATACTTTTTAACATCAACAGTTGTGTTAGTAACCATTTTGAAATATTAAAGTAGTCAAAATGTAAGGTTCTTTTTATTTCATGCAAAATTTAAAAATTAATTACAGTAAAGATGAAAATGTTCAATTCCTGTATTTTGAAATTACCTTTTCAACATGCATTTGTGTAATCCTTTCCAATGTCTTTTGAGACCAACTTTGTTTTCTTTGGCCTAAAATTTGTTGGTGTTTTGTCAAACCTTGTATCTCCATCTAGCCCTTCATCATGTATAAAGTAATACTTCCTATGTATAACCTTTAGGCAGTCTGCTATAAACATGTTTAAGGGCCAAAACACATCCATTAAAACCTTGTATACAAGTGCTCTGCCCCTGAACATGTATAAAGCAACACTTCCTATGCATGACCATTGGGCAGTTTTACTTTATACATGTTGAAGGGCCAGAAAAACATACAAGCTTTTGACAGAACAGCGACATGTTTTTTTCTTATTCAGTCGAACACAAGGAAGTAAGAAATATTACTTCTAACTACAGTTGATCAAGAGAGAATCTACACTTATAGAATCTACACTTGTTTGTACATAATAAAGTCTATTCCACTACTACGAGACAGCCACGTCACAGCGTCATTCACTGATTGCACAGCATAAACGTGTGTGCCTAATTTTAAGCGCTAGCGTATACACACACGCATAGCCGGAAGATATATAGATGAGGTGACCGTTGTTTACATCAGTAGTGTTTACAAATTGATTAGCGCCTGGTCTAAAGACATGCTAGAGGTACTAGTCCGTGACTACTGCATACATCATACTATATGAAAGCAAAACACACATCACTGAGCTCCAATTTTAAAAGCACATGCCCTTATGGTGCGCACACAAACCGCTGGGCAACCAGATTTAGTACCTGGTCTCTCATTGTGCTTAGGGATGCATACTATGACTACTGCACTATTACACCGTAAGCATGGTAAGTAATGATCAATCAAGTGTGAATTAAAGCACATTCCCTGTAAGTGCGCACGCAAACCGCCGGGCACTACGTCACCGGTCACACCATCTATATGTGTGCTAAAATGTTGTGCCTGAAAGTAACACCACTGTCCACAGAAAGTTAAATAGACCATAGCAAAGCGGCAATTGCACATATACATATCTGAAAGACTAATTAATAATTAGATTGATAATAAGAGGAAATCCATGAGGCTTGTATTTATCTGCACCACACAAAAGGAACCCCTACCGGTGCACACTATAGGTGTAAGCATGTATCCCATCCATAATGTTTCACTGCCTTCACACTTTTGTATTACAGACACCAAGGCCATAAAGTGTCTTGTTTTTCAGGCTGTTAGTCTGCTGTCATGGTTGACTATTAAGCAAGGCCACATGTTGGATTTACATCAAAACAGTGTGTAAGGGCATGACCACTGGCCTGCATAATCTGGGAATTGGAGAATTTATGACCGTCCAATAGCTAAATCGCTGGTATAAAGAGATTAGGCAGTGGTACATGTTTCTGTGTCCCAGCAGTTACACTTACATCAATAGATATAATTAATATAGGATTCTTGTATGTGTACATAAACACAAGTCTAATCATCTATGTGGAAGTGTATAATTATAAGCTCCAATCATCTTCCTCTTTATATGAATACTTAACGTTTCTATTATATAAACTCCTAATATACCGTGATACTTTTTAGTATCATACATAATTACGTTAGAAGATTAGATCTTAACACTTTCCAAAATGTCACAAAATGTTTCGAAAATGTCAACATTATTGAATTGTATTACCAATTTGGAATCACCATGAGAGATGCATTGAAATAAGTACAAACATGTCTAGTATTGGTTCAGTAATCCTTGAGATAGACTTGGGATAAAATTGGGAAAGGTTTCTGAAAAATCTGTTTCTTATATGGTAAAACTAATAGCCGCATGGAAAGTGTTAACATTGATTGATTATCAACATATAAATGGATCAGGACATCGAGGGCTCATAAATACAAGGCCTCATATCTCCATATTTTTTCAAAAAGGTTTTGGTATCATCATTTTCGGAAAGAAATTCTCTTCCAAGTAACACATCTTTATCTCCAAAACACAACCACTTTCAATGTTATAGCCAGTATCACAAGCCTCGTCTCCATCTCCCCAATAAGTTTAAAAATCTTCAATAGCCTTTTTCTCAAAATGGTCCAAATGGAGATAAGGCCTTGTGTTTCTGATTCTGAGCCCTCGTCATAACACTCCCTGATATACTGAAATATTTTTGGAAGAGATTTTACTTAAAATGAAAGAAATGGACTCCAAATATGTGACCCAACATGAATAAATGAGGTAGTACCTAATTTAATTTTAGAGCAAAAAATGTCCTTAAACTTATACATATATATTATCATGATATAAATAACTCAACATTCATGTCCTAGAGTCCCTCATTATGCCTCATTTACTTGCGTTGGGTCACATATTTATCACTTTAAGATGAAATGGCCCCATCTCCCTTAATCAATGGATCAAAAAGAGAGGCAAGAGCAAATTGATGAACCGGGTCGAGGGCACCTACATGCCGAGTAATCTCTATAATCCGTTGCTGAAGAAAGAATCAGGCAACTCTGATTCCTGCATTTCTGGCAACACCAGTTCCCGCTGTTCCAGCAGTCGATCACAACTCTGATGAAATCTGACAGATCAAGTCAGATGAAACGTTAGTTGGTGAGTAAATCTACATTTATACACCCCAATCACTGGTTTCGATTAACACAATGTCTCTATATAATCACTCAAACTTGATTTGGATATATGAGCTTTTGGGAAAATTGTTCGTTACCAAACATGACACTGAACAGTTATTTATTGTTACAGATGTAAGATATAAAACTTTAAATAAGAGATAATTTAGGCATAAAACATTAAATTCTCAAGATTACTGATGAGAGCAAACAAATACTATTTTATGCACACTGTTTTAAAATACATTCATAACAATTGATACACTTTCCATCAAAAACTGAAACATCATATGTTGGCCCTTTTCACTTAATATAATAACCATGATAAAATAACTTGGACATTTATTACTCTACTTAATAATAGCTTCATTATCAGTATTAACGTGCTTAATGTCACAGATTAATCAACAAGTAAATTAAAAATATGCTTGAATAGACAGGCATGATATTTTGTAGATAAAAATCTGAAAGTAGATATTTTTAACACTCAAAAGTATATATTTTTGCCTTAATTTGCCTTCATTTAGCCGGTTTACACAATTTTGCGTAATAGTCAGCTGTTTTTTAATATTTCATGGAATTTCAGATTTGTTTCAGCTGATATGAATATCACGCCTGAAATTCATGGAACACAGGCACACATCATCTGTTGCGAGACAATTCAATGCTTACTGGAGATGTATTCACATCTTATGGGTAAATCTCAGTCAATACCAGTGGTATAACCAGCTGAGAGGTGATGAAATGACTTAAAATAATGTCCAGATAATAAGTAATTATGTTCAAACCTCGTGTGAAATGCCTCAAGTCTCTGATGCAACAAGTTTGAGTGTGACTTCAACATGTATGTCATAGTCACAGCATTTCTGTACAGCAGTCTTATTTGATTGTAGTTGCGTATGCCCAGCCTTCTATTTTTTTTCCTTGAGTTGCCCTTTTCAAGTTGGATCAAAATTCATTTTTTTTGTACAGAGCAATTTATTTCTGGCAACAGCTTGAATGAGAAAAACTTATGTTGCAATTTTTCACCAAACTTTGACAGTTCTACTGAACTTGTCATTTTGGCTGCAAATTATGACATGATACAGGACATTTTGAGGTTCACAAAAGCCATCACATTTGAGTAATGCAGGTGAAGTTATCCCATTTATAGATGACGTTGAGTATTTACCGTCATAAGCAGCAGTCACAATGCTTTGGAAATAATTTAAATTGGATTAGCGTACAAAGAGATTTCTAAGCAGTGACAATGATTTCAAACACGCACTGAAGTTCAAACAGTAGCGACACGTTCTACCACTAGAATTTGGTAGCATTACATTTTGGTAGCATTACATCCGAAGGATTATTGCAACTCCTCATTGAAAATGTCATCTTACAATTTCGCTCTAGGTCAAGCTAGCCTTCTACCGCAACATTATTGATGCAATGCAGTCTTGATAAAAGGTTATTAGCTGATTGTCATGGCCACTGATGTAGTATGAACATTTTCAAAAATCTATACAAGTAACCTAATATTTGGTTATGAATTTCATGGATGAATGTTCACATTTAATAGATATTACATTATATACATGATATATGCTTAAAGTAGGGGGGTCAAAGGAAAATTTCAAAATGCTTTTTGGGGCCTCATTCTGTTTTCTTTGGTTAAAACTTGTGCAGAAATGAAAAATACTGTTTAAATCGTCAAAATCGGAGCATTATTTCTTGCGTTGTGACCAAAAATGTGTTTCGGAAAATGACCCAATTTCTTGCGAAAAAGGGCCAATTTTGGCAGTTTTGCAGATTTTGATTTTTAAAAATGTCATAAAATCAAGTCTTGGTACCCTACAAGTCTGAAAATAACATATATTAGGAGTATAACTTGAATATTTTACATTTCTGCTTACATGAAAGGTTGAAATTACAGTGTGAGTGAGAGCATGTCAAAAAAGCCCCAAAATGTCCGAAAATGCCTCTGTCAACCAACATTCCTCCAATAAATCCCAAATAGTAGTGCTATGGGCCTAAAATCAATTTGAAGAAGGCTGTTTATAGACATTACATTGACAATATTGATATAGTAATTGTGTACAGTAATTTGCAAGAATGTTATAAAGAGCAATGTTGTGACCCCCCTACTTAAAGATTCTAGACTTTCTAAATAGAATTTGTTACTCACAGGATTGAAAGACACTCATAAAGCTGGAATCAACTTATAAAAATGCCATTAATCTGATCATGTCACCTATATACATGCATACATTTTGTTGAATAACATTATATTATCAAATTATGTATCCAAGGATGTGGCTAACTTGGGCATATTCCAATATTTTTATGCCAAGAACTTGTTATTCTGACTTCTATTGGTTATCTTTGAAAGGTTGAGAGTATTTATTGTGTATGCCTGAAAAAGTTAATCCAAGCAGAATGCATGAAAGGCATAACATCACTGCTGCCAAACCTGGTATCTCAATCTAGCCCTTCAGCATGTATAAAGGAATACTTCCTATGAATAACCTTTGGGTCATCTGCTCTAAACATGTTCAAGGGCCAAAAGCAAACCTACCAAAACCTTGTAAGATTTCTAGCCACTGAAAATGTATAAAGCAACACTTCCTATGCATAACCGTTGGGCAGTTTTACTTTATCCATGCTGAAGGGCCGGAAGACATACCGGGTTTTGACAGAACAGCGATGATAAATTTGAATGAATAGTTATTCAATCATATCAGAGCTGCCAACATTTGCATCCTGCACCAAAACTACACGTAACATCACAATGATTCCCCAATCAATCAGGGCGATTGTCAAATTTGTGTGTCCAGATAGGTGCATTTTTAGGATCAGGGAGTGTTGCCAGCTCTGTCATATAAACCTCTCAAAAAAGTGTGGAATTTCTTTTTCATAGCGCCTATATTCTGTTATATTTCCATAGTGTGTTACTCATCGATGGAAAACTGATGTGATCATTTTTCCAATTATATAAAATTGGGAGTAATCATTTTTTTCTTCAGTGCTCAGCTGAATGTGCTAAATTTATCACTATTTTGTGCTCAAGGGAGCATCACTCTACACTGTAGTTTGCAATGAAACACCTCATTGAACATACTACAGAAGTGAGTACAAAACAGTGATGAATTTGGCACATTTTGATTGAGACATCCCCAAATTCTCCAGGAAGTGGCTGATGCTAAAACAAGTCAGCCCTTTTATGGCAAAAGAATGTATCTTATATGTACTTTCCTAATGATATACTTCCTTTTAACATGGATTGTGTTAACTTGGTTCTATAATCCTCACTTAGGAAAAGGTTGCAACTTGTAAAGACAATAAAAGTAATATACTGTCTTTTACCACTACATGATTTATGGAGAAAAAAGCTAGCTTTGATCATGTTAAAAGGAGGTATACTGTTAGAAAACTACATATAAGATACATTCTTTTGCCATAAAAGGGCTAAAGTGATTGCTACAAATGTGGTATCATGGGGATAAAAAGAACACATCAGCTTTTCGTTGATGTGTACAATAATAATATGAGTATATCACAAAATATTTGAATATTTGGCGATTGAAATAATATTTCCAAACTTTTTTGAGAAGTTTATATGTCAAATTAATGATTAGCTAATCACAACCATACTTGGTTTAACAGTCAGACAAGCCAGCAGTGGCTGAATGGGCCCCTTATAAGACCCAAAATGCATTAGTTATTAACACTGCACTACAGTATAGTCGAGTCATAATACTATGGACGAAATTCAAGCTATTTCACGCAAGCATGATTTGTTGTTGTTCCCAGCCCTGCATCCAAATGCATGATTCTTTATAAGCTTCCAGTATGCTCTGTCTAGTATGTACGCACACATTTGCAGAATTTTGTCCATAGCACTATGACGCTGACTATTCCTAGGCCTAAGTTGTTTTGGACCCACTTCCCATCTTGACGTGTGATAGGGAATGGCATATAGGACCAAATCATGTTGGACCCTACTTTGGGTCAATAAAGTGGGGACGTCTTTGGATTGGGTCAGGACCATCTTTGGATCGGGTCAGGGACCTGTGGCTCCACTCTCACAGAGCCCCATGTAATTACGCCACTGCGTCACAAAACAATAACAGACAAGGAAGGACGTTTAACAAAACACTTTTCATATAAAACTAGTTTTTGATATATCTCTCATAATATATACACACATATATAAGGTGGTGTCACATGACGGAACACATAGAGCTGCGTACTTGTGATGAGGGCGGTCTTAAGGAGCCATCTTTATCTTTGTTATAATGCACCACTTCTGCTTTCACAACTTGCTGTAGAAAATAAAGAGTAAAGGAAACCAATCACATGTAATAGGACATTATTTTTCTATGTCAAATCCAAAGATATAGGAATTATTTGTAACAAGGATGAGGGGTCTAAGAAGTATTGGTCTAAAGAGATTGATGGCGGGTGGGATTGGGGGAACTGAGACAATTTGAGTTCAAACGAAATAGATACCTAATAGGTTACACCAAGTAGTTTAGAGATGGTTGACAATGTAGATCTTCAAGGATCCAGGACATACAATTTGCCTGCACACCAATTTAGATACCAACTTTTCCGTTCTCCTTTTCTTGTCGCCCCCTCTCGAATTAAATGATTACTCTGAGCCCTATCAGGATGAATAGCAATGGGGAATTTAATTTTCTTTCTTCTTATAAGTTATAGGCCTTATTGGATCATTGAGTTAAATGAGTTCATATATGCAGAGTGGTAAAAAAAAAGGGTTACCCTTTTTAAGATGCATATTTCTCGAAATGGACGAGACATCTAATAATTGTTTTAATATTATCTTTAAAGCCATTATCTGAGTGATTTATGGTGAAAACGGCGTTGAAAATGAAGCATAAATAAAGAAATGGCGACAGATTAAAGAATAATGGTCAAAAAACAGTTTGTCCACGTGTTACAAGTCTATGGGATATTGTCAACTCAATAGTACTGCGTTCACAATTTCCTGCAATAGTATGTAGGCCCTAATTATACCTGTAAACAAAGGGGAGGTACTCAGCCTTGAAGCAAGCGATTGTTACAAAAGTAATGTCATTTTAGAGAGGAGGAAGTTAGCTAATCCACTGATGCATAAAAAGGATACAAACAGGTCTCGAATAAATCAGGTTTCCTGAAGCGACTGGGAAGGAAACCAGTTTGCTATCGGGGATTGAGAGTTTGTTCCTGACCTTACAGGTCACATTCAGCGAATCAGCGTTCAGTGTTTTTCGCGCGGGTTTATTGTTTTGCGCTGGGCCTGGTCATTTTAGACCAGTCATTCTGCATTTTGGTTGCAACGAGGTCACATCGTGGTGGAAAAAACCCCACCCATCCCTCCCTTGCCGTAAAAGGGAGTCATTGGCATCCCATTTTAAGCCAGTTTAATAGCTTGTATATCCCTATAGCATGAATACCAATACCACTTATAGTAGTGCAGGTGTCAAGGTCAAAACGGTATCAAATCAATTGATATGTAAATACCACTTGCAGTAGTGGAGTTGCTTGAAATCAATCGGGAAAAAAAGAAATCGCTAAGATCACTATCAGTTATACATGTGTGTGGAATTTCGTTGAAACCCTTATAGTAGTGGATTTCGTCGAGTCGAACATTATGAAGTATAATTTAAAAAATTTAAAAAAAAGAGAGAAAAAATGGAAAAGTGCATACCACTTATAGTGTGGATATCGCTAAGATCACTATCACGTATACATGTGTGTGGAATTTCGTTGAGACCCTTGTAGTAGTGGTTTCGTTCGTTGAGTCAAACGGTATAAAATACATTTAAAAAGAAAAGAAAAAGAGAGATAATAAATGAATAAATGAGTAGAGTAAAAACACAGGTTGTAGGGGATATCGTTAAGTTCACTTAAATACTCGTAGCAGTGGATTTTGGGGAAACCACTTATAGTAGTGGGTTTCAGTGAGTCAACAACAACAACAAAAAAGAAATAAAGAAATAAAGAAAAATAAAAGTAATAATTATAAATAAAATAAAGTCAAACGTACAGTATGGTCGTCAAATAGTCATAACTGTGAGGCGGAAGTGATTGTGGGGATTTGCTCACTACTTTCGCAATTGTCATCACGTCTAGTATATATTCTGGATAATTGTCCTTGGGCTTCGTTATGAACTTATGAACTTACATTCGGAGCTTCGGATTGTCAGACGTACCCAATCCTGATCTTTTCCGACGGACAATTATCCCGGAGTTAATTCACATTATTACCAAATTCCTCATCATAATAAATGTGTGCGTCAACTGAATTATGGTATATTAAATTTAAATGAACATGGATATAAAGAATATCGTTATAATGTGAAAACCGTGTAAATTTTCTTTTGTGCAAATATAAACAGAATTAAATAAGCCTACAGAACCATGTTCACCCTTAGACTTGATCCTTCATGTCTTCCCTACTAGTATTTTACACACGTCCCCTGCGAGGGTGCTCAAATGTGAAGACTGAAAAAAAATACAGTTCAAAAAGTGTGCGCTGATAAACTGCTGAATATACATGAGCTTTTTACGCATGCACCATCACGCCAGCATGCCGGTAGTTTCATGTGTCCTCTTGTGACGCAGCGTGACGATCGTTCGAAGCACTGCCTTTATTGGACCAATCGGGTGGTTATCTGTTGTTGCTGTGTACAAATGTGCATGCTCGGTATTGGTTTGCATATTCATGCTAAATACTCGTGGAATTCGATGAGTAACCCATTTTAAAGTAGCCATTTTAAAGATGGCGGCCATATAGAGGGACGCTATAGGAACCGGTCTAATTCATCCTGTTCTACCATGTAATGGGTGCATGCCTGGCTCACTATTTCCGACCTAATTACAATATCATACTACTATACACAAGAAAGGATACACTTGTCTGTTCCATCTCAGCTTTTGTTAATTTGATGTTTAATATTTCAGCAACAATCTTCTGAAAGCATAGGTTCACCTGTGGAAATAAAAGTAATACACATACACAAATCGTAAGTATAAGTCTTGGCGAATATTGAACAGTACCATACTAATTTAATTGTACACTCTCTCACTCAAATGTTACTGGTCAACAGGGTTACCTCAGACCAGATTTCAAGGACTTGGAGCTAAAAGGTCTTATCTGTAATAGCTGCCAGTTGTTATATGGCTCATTCCATGAAGTTGGGGCATTTGTTAAAATAGCAGAATTTGGTACTTTAGGCAGCTTATAAACTGTTTTACTTGTATATCAAAAAAAATTAGTGTCCAAAAACAGTACTAGGTTATAGTATTGAGCCATGAAAAAAAAAAAAAAAATCGACCCTTCCTTGAAGAAAAATAAAATAAAAAATGAGGTGGTGTCCAAGACCATTTTTGCTAAAAAACGTGACATGGAAAACACAACAATTAATATGAGTTTTATGTAAGCAAAACTATCATAGAATTGCTTGGAAATCGATTTGATTAATAAAAGATACATGTATTCATAGTTTACTGACCAAAACACCTCGTCACGCTGGACTGATTTTTCACCCAAGCAACATGAAAATTGCCTTTCCGATGCTACGCACGGTGTCCACAAAATATACACGTGTAGCATCGGGAGTTTTCATTGCTGAATGGGGGTAGTTCTCTATCATACATTTTAAAATTATATTCCAAAATTAAGAGCATTTATCAATTGAAAACTATTGCAAATGAGAATAAATTTCATGAAGACTATTCCATATATTCATGAAAAAGTATACCGTGCCGTGTGCATGGTGTCCTAACCATAAAATGTAGCATCGTGATATACATCCTATGCAATTTGTGGGAATCCCCCCTGGAGATAAATAAAACATTCCATATTTCTTTTTGTAAGGATAGAGGTCAATAGCTATCAGGTTTGTTTGGAATTTGCCACATGTGGGCTAGTTTTATCAAGGTTTCAGTCGCTAGTGTCCCGTTGTAGCATCGGGACTTTTATGTAGCATCAAAATGTAAACATTGGATAGTTTTGTGAATGGTAAGTGCGATTGTAATTATTTCTTAATGTTGCTTGTATGTCTGTATTTATTAATGCATTTTTATTGAAAGGGAAACACCGAATCAGAATTTCTTTTCATGTTATGATATTAATTTTGAGTCACGGACGCCATAATAATTTGGCGTCCATGTAGCATCGGGCATAGCATGGGCAATATTTTGCATTGGGTATCATTATAGTTCGTTGAAATTGTAATTTTGTTGTAGAATCACATCATTAATAAACTTTGAAGTTAATAATGAATTAGTTTTTGCTCTTTTAATGCTAATAATATAGCTTACCAATACGATGCTACATGGACACCATGTCCATGTAGCATTTCATAAAATTTGCCTAATTAGACTAAAACAATTACCCCATTCGAAATTATCCATCACCCAAAACATTCAAAACATTGCCTACATTTTACTACACTTTACAGAAAAAAGGCATATTATGAGAGATGTATATCTAATGAAATATATTAATACACAATGGTACATGGACACCATTTCCATTAGCATTTCACTGAATTCACAATAAACATTCCCTTATTTTAGTTTTATTTACTATAAATAAAACAAATAATTGTAAATCATTTAAGTTCTCTATCCTTTGCTATTCTTTTTCATGTTAAATGAATAATAAATAAAATACTCCAGCATGATTTTAATATAAATATTTTCCTGCAACACAAAAAGTGCAACATGAATAAATAATCTACTCCAATATCAATACACAATGTTCCATGAAGATACTAAGCCATAGGGTTTATTTTGTTTTGCTTTGCAGGTTCTTGACATTAATTCAGAAGACAGTTCTATCGTCCTGGAATTTATGGAGATGAAGACAAGGAACCCATCATTTTCAAAAACTAGTACCTTTCCAAAGAAATCCATCATGGCAATTAAATTATTTTTTTGCAAACTGACTTTTTAAGTGATCAAACTTTTCAATCATCTTTATCAATAATAGAGGATGATTCAATCAGAAACGAGCAAAGAGACTAGGGTACTTTAAGAACAACACTGCATGAAGTTTGTTTCAGTGGACATCTTAAGTTTCTTTGATCAATGGTGTATTGTTATTGTGTAATTGTAAGAAATGGTGTATGTGTATCATACGTAATTATGTTTTATGCTTCATGGCAGGTTATCTTTTTGTGTAATTTGTAGTTTTACAATCCATGTTATTAATTTTATCGTGTGCTTATAACATAAAAAGTTAACATCATAGTACATCCTCTCTATTGATCTGAAAAAGATGCACCTGTTCAAGCTGTTCCAAATATTTTAGGGCACGGTGTCCATGTAGCATCGTAATACTTAAGTACACAGAAAAGGTAAATTTTACATGAACAGTGTCTAGATAAATTTCAAGCAATTCACTCTGTGTATCTACTTGATATGATGAACAAGTAGACAAACCATTCACACTCAAATAATTGTAACAGTATGAATAGTCTTATTATTAACAATGTTACAAGACGCGGTGTCCATGTAGCATCGGTAGTGCATTTTATAACATTATACAGGTAAATAATACTTCATATACTTACTTTATGACTATAATGTAATCAATGTGCATGGTTTATAGAGTACTTTACATCAAACAAATATTGATATGTACTTTATTTAAATTCATTATACAAATTGCAAAATAAAGAGTCACTTTTCAATGAGTTTTTACATAAAACAGTTAATCTACGATGTCTTGTTCGTCAAGTTATGTTCAACCTAGACAAATCTGGTTTCTTTTCATGTATTTGTGGTTCCAAGTAGTTAATTGAGGTATAGAAACTTGGCCCACATCTTAAGCTAATTTATTAGAAAATGATATGGAAATGGGAAATGGTGTCCATGTAGCATCAGGATTTTTGGAAATGTCATCCAACTGTTGAACATGTGCGGTTATTTTACACCAAATGTTACATTAAAAAAAAAGGTTCTACATTGGACTTTGGTAAATGTAGAACCTAAAAAAGAAGAAAGAGTTGGAAAATATCCATTTTGAAAATTTCACTTGGATGTCACATAATATGCCCCAACTTCATGGAATGAGCCATATACATGTATGGGATTATATTGTTTACACGCTTAGCAAACGGTAAACTAATAGTTGCCATATGTTACACATCTCTGATGCCATAAGGTGCCCCTCTGTAAAAATGCAATCTTACACATGGCAACCATTGTAGATATGGCTTTGTGGCTCCAAACCCTCGATATAAACATGTATTGCTCATTTCTTTACTACAATGTCTTTGTTTGGTTTTTATTTACTCAATCCAACAACGAAGAGCAGTCGTCAAAGTTACCATGATGTACCGTATTACCAACAAGCTCTAGACATCCCTGATGATCAACTCGCCCCAGTCAACAGAATGACATGAGGTAACAACAAGAAATTCACCATTCCCACCACCCGCACCAACTTGATGAAAGGCTCATATTTTCCTAACACCATCCATCTGTGGAATCTACTGCCCCAGCAAGTCGTGGACTCATCACTAGATGACTTCAAGATCAGGGTCTGCAACGTCCAGTTCACCTAGTCATCGCTCCGCACCAATATTTTTAATTGTATATATAAATACATTTTGTATGCCAATGGAGTTTTGTCTACTCCAACCTGAATGCACCTCAACACTTGTGCGAGTATACTCATTAACATAGGTTTCTGCCCAGTATAGGTAGATGATGATGATGAATGTTGATGCTGAGATGCTCAAGAAATCTATTATAGTTCGATGACATACAATGTAAAAAGCAGCCTTATATTACTGTGATATGCATGTTGTGCTCTTCTATCATTAAACTGTTCAGAATCTTCGAGTCAAGTCATGACTAAAAATCATAGTATGGTACTTACCGAATCACCCGTCTTAGCTGATACAAAATGACTAGAAAACCCATTCTCTTGTACCAACTTCATATGTTTATCTGATTTCACAGCCCTCATATGTTCAAGGTCCACTGAAAAAAGTTTAAAAATATTTCTTTTCATCATAGCATTATACTTAAATAGAAAACTTGGATTTCACATTTTGATACAATGGCTACACTACAATATGTGCATGTATCATTGTGTGTGGCAAGCCCATTTGTACATGAGCATACAGTCAGTCATCAAAAAAAGTAACTATACAGGTAATAAATTGACTTTTAAGTCTAAAAATATATATCCTACCTAAAAATAATAAATCATAAAGTTGTTGAAAAATGTATCTTCTTTAACATGAGATATTGCACGCTGGGATCGGTTGAATATTGAAGAAATGACAATCCAAAATGTAAGGTAAAGTCACAATTTCATTTTCACATTTTACATTTCAACACGGGAGAGAGTATGACAGGTAGCGTGTGTGTGGCGTATTGATCCATCGGAACAATACGGCCGACTGTCCAACCCGCGCATGCATCCCCCAATTGCACTACCGGTAATCGATAATGTACCCGTAGCTGGGTCTCCGTGTAAAAAAGATAAATGTGAAAATGAAAATTTCCCAACCACTGAGACACCTACAGGCTAGATGCTTTTATAGTACTGCATACATATAGCCATACATCGTTGAATTTAATTTGAGGTAGTCAATTTATTCAACATTGGGATATGTTTGTTTTATTTCAGGTTGACAAACAACAAATTCCTCGTACCTAATTAAACACGGTTTCAAGCTAAACATGCATTAAACTTTGGCTTGAAACACATCGTTTAACTAAACGCAATTCTCAAAAATGTGTGTAACTTAGAAGCGTGTCTCACTCACGGAGATTGGATCGGCCCGATATTTAGACATATCGGACAAATATCGGAATCGGTAGAAAATTGTCCTTGCCACCCATATTGCTTGCCAATGAAAAACAACAACAACAATGGGTTTTTATGCCAAAACGTGTCTGTTAAATATGCATTTTTCAGTTCCTTTGATTATAATGTTCCCCCATTATTCCATTATTTACTAATTTGCTAAAATATACATTATGTAATCCATGTTTTTTTCTATCGTTATAACCTTTTTGAGTCGATCCCCCACAATATTTTTAAGTGATTTCCAATTTTTAAAGGACTAAATAAAAGTATCGGATCGGATCAGATATTGGTTGACATTATAAATTAATTATCGGTTATCGTATCGGAAGGGAAATGTCACATCGGTTGATCCCTACATTGAATAATAAACTCACACACCCCCACAGGAAACAAGATTTGCAGTGTTTCAAAGCTAGTTTTGTTAAACATGCGTTTAAAAGATAAACTGACGTTTAATTTAGACACTAGTTTAGGTAGTCACGGTTTTAAGCTAAAACTGTGTTTAGTACAAGAATACGGCCCCAAGTGTTTATGAACATTGAGATAAATCAACACATTTTAAACGGTTTCTGTATATCCCATCACCAATCCCCGTATCAGAGTATTACCATCCTCAGAGAGCTGAGCATAACAAAATATTTGACAAACATTGTGATATTGTGATGTTAATGATATTTAAACAGATTTCAATTTAAAGGTAGATGATCCGATTGCTGGCCCGATTTTCAACTTGATGTTTTCTATTTTACATGAAAGGTCATCCTTAAAATTGGCACATTCCAAAGTTTGAGTTGCACAACTCCAATGGTTCTATTTTCAGAAGCACAAGGTCACAAAACATTTGCCCATTGAGTCCTACACAAACGGGTTGGTGATTGACCACCTTTGGCAGTAATTCACCACATTTTAGCCTATAATTTCCAAATGAAATATTTCTGGCCCTTAAGATTTTACAGACATAATGAGAAAAATATAGGGATTCTTCTGATACCAAAATATCTTGATGTGAAAAAAAAATCATAGCCTCAAAAAAGTGATCGGGTCATATACCTTTAACTGAACTCTATTTAAATATATCCTCAGAGCAAAGTCTACTATAGTGAAAATATTTGCTTGAGTTGAGTTTAAAAAAATTAAAAATAAGGAAAAAAATTACAAAGAAAAGCTTAGGAAAGCACTTACTCTTATTTCCAACAAGGGCTATGTGTGGACATTTCTCCTCATTTTTAAAGACATCTTTTATTCTGCTCAGCCAATCTTCGACATTCTCAAAGCTAGCATAGTTGGTTATGTCATAGACTAGTAAAACACCCTGAAATAACAAAAAATTACATTAAATTATTGCATGCTTCGATGCCAATTTCTTGGTACAAATGCTGGAAATGTGGGGCAGTCACTGAAAGTTATCCTAAACTGATTTTGTTTTTGGTTCCTGAAGGATTAACCCTAACACTCTTGAGTATTACGATGCGGTGTGCTTGTGTCACCCGGCTCGGCAGTTTTTCGATGAAATAATGGCTCCAGGGTATATACAGGGCGGAAAATACTCCGCCATGTATGGATTCCCCCCGTGGCCTAGCGGTAGATCGTCTGCCTCTGTACCCAGAGGTCCGGGGTTCGAGCCCCGGGTGCCTCGGGGGTTAGGGTTAAACAAAATAGAATCGGTCATTCTTACCATGCCTTTCCCTATTGATACCAACATTGCAAGTAACAAATAAATAACAATTTTGTTGTATTATTACAAAATAAAAGTGGAGTATACAAAAGTTACATTGACTAAGAATTATTTCATTTCTGCGAACAAGTTTTTCAAACATTGTATTGACTGGTAAATCTGTTAGGTTACAACAAAGAACAAAATTATAGTACTTAAATCCATTTTATTGAGATTCTTTTTTTGGATTATTGTAGAAAAACAGCTGCGACATTGCAATGCCATCCTCACATCTACAGGGTGAGTAAAAAATCCTGCAATTGTGGAAAGAAGCCATCTTGTTTTCAAAACCAAGTTGAAGTTTGAAGAATTTTGAACATTTAAAAAACCATAACTTGCTACTATGTAGCTTCTGTAATTTACCATACATAACCTATGAATTGCTTATGAAGTTATGAGGTTCTTAATTTGAATGAAAATATGAAATTATTCAAAGGTTTGTTGGCAGGATATCCAAATGTAAACATTCAATGTGTGGAGTGTCAATTGAAAATCACTATGCTTTGTGGACAAACACGTAAATTGGGTTGTGCAGTAAAAAGGTTCACCAAACACAAACAAGAAATGCGATTGACTTCATTTTTTTCAAACAAAATTAGTGACAAGTGTGTCATTCTTGCAAAGTTAAAAAAGTTTCAAACGGCAACTTTGTTTTGAAATCAAGATGGCTTCTTTCCACTATTGCATTATCAAATCAAATTATATTCATACTTACATGGGCACCAAATATATAATTCTCTAACATCTTTCCTCCTAACGTCTGACCTCCTATGTCCCACACCTGTAGTGTCACATGTGTTGTATCTGTGCATTAAATATAATAATCATATCAACTTTATTTCAGTATTAGGCCTAAAAAAAAAAAAGTTTGATTGGCGTACCCCGACCGACCCTAAATACATCGCCGACCCTGAATATTTTTTATTATTTTGAGGGGAAAAAATATATATATATTTATAAAAATTGAACAAAGTATTAAAGTTTTTGACTGTTTGCTTTCATTTTCGGCTATTTTAAGTCCCCATCGAAATTATATATTGTTGAACACAACGATACACTTTTGCCCGGCAATTAAATACGCTAGAGCTATGTGTAGACATTGCACAGTAGGTGATTTAAAAATAAAAAAAATAATTTAAAAAAAAAGAAAGCCCGACCGACCTACCCTATTTGTTTTGGTCATGTTACGCCAATCAAACTTTTTTTTTTTTAGGCCTTAGTGACTGACCATGTGTGTCTGTTTTATTGGAATTATACCGGTCAGTGTATATAACAAGATTTATTCTTCTCATTCTATATTTGGAGAAAAAATCCTTCACAATTGGTACTGGTATCTTTTTCCCTTTTCATGAAAAAGAAATCCTTTCATAAAATGGGTTACAAGGTTTCAACATTTGTGTAGCAGGGTCATTCCGTGTCAAAACAACCAAAATCCAGAAATTTGGTACAGGTCACCTCTTAGATTTTGCTGAAATCCATATAATCTGATATAGAATGTTCATTTTACATATATAATGTTCATGTATGTGTGAAATGAACACATGCAAAGTAAAAAAATCCAATTCAAAGTCGTTCGGGAATTATAGCCTGTGGAAGTTGGTGGGTCACGGCAGAACATTAGCGCAAAAGTTGCGTCGTTGAATATTTTGCGTTTTGTAGGACACTTTAAAGTGCCTTCCCAATATGATACTGAGCTGAAACTTGGTTTCTAGGGAGACAGTAAGCCAAATAACCTGAATCTGACATCAAAATAAGTGTATCACACCCCCTTTCCCTTTGACATGACCTTGAAAATGCAAATTTATTCAACCGTGAAGGGTTTTCCTGATTTTCAGACCCCCCTGAGACCCCCTATGAATAATCAGAAAAGCTTCAAATTGCATATATGCATTCTATGGTCACATGTGGTTACTTTCCCCCCAATTCCAGTTCTCTCACTCATTTTGTTTATCTACGGTACCCCTTCAAAGTCGGCTACAGCCAGAAAATGTCGAAAATATCCCGACCTTCTCAGTGACCTTTGACCCCGTAAGAAACAATTCACCAAAATGAAACTCTGTCAATTTGTTAATCTAAGTCTAATACACAGTATGGACCAAGTTTGATTTTGGTATCTCTTCTCCTTCATGGTCAGGCACCGCTTTTAAATTCGGGTATTTTGCCCATTTTCTATGTATCATGATTGCTGAATTCGGCAACCCATTTCAGATTTTGACTAAGTAATTTTTGGAAAAATTGATGTATAATTTTTTGTCCCCATATCTTTCATAATGTCACAATTCTGTCACAGAAATTTCTTGAGACTCTTTTTCTAAAAATGTTGCTTAAAATACTTAGTCAAATTCTGAAATGGGTTGCCAAATTCAGCAGTCATGTTACATAGAAAATGGGCAAAATACCCGAATTTAAAAGCGGTGCTTGACCATGAAGGAGAAGAGATACCAAAATCAAACTTGGTCCATACTGTGTATTAGACTTGGATTAACAAATTGACAGAGTTTCATTTTGGTGAATTGTTTCTTACGGGGTCAAAGGTCACTGAGAAGGTCGGGATTTTTTCGACATTTTCTGACTGGAGCCGACTTTGGAGGGGTGCCGTAGATAAACAAAATGAGTGAGAGAACTGGAATTGGGGGGAAAGTAACCACATGTGACCATAGAATGCATATATGGGCGATTCCATGAAAATGTGACGGAGCAAAAAAACTACAAAATGCTCCAAAAGATTTAATTTTACATTCATGTTGTGCAAAGCCTATGCAAACGTTCAGGAAAAAAATATTGCAACCATTGACCGTTGTTAACTATGATTTTTTTAAACTTTTCTTACTTCCAAAACGGTAACACGTGTTACCGAAGCAACACTTTTTTGAAAATATATCCTAATTGATTTGATTTTAATTGATGCCACTTATAATTTTAATCCTACTAGTTAGGCCCTATTTAAAAATAGTAAACAATTTGATAAATTCATAACTACCACTCCACTATAAGCCATCAAAATGTCGTAACGCGTGTTACCGAACTCATATGAATATGAGTTCGGTAACACGTAAAACGTGCTAAAACCTTAATTTTTTTAGAGTTAGTTATCACTATTTATGGTTTATATGTTAGTTCCATTGTCAAAGTCAAACTTAATTTTAATTTAGAAATTAAATAAATAATATAAAGCTAGTAAATTATGGATGGACAAAATGTAACGCGTGTTACCGTAACACGTGTTACCGACTATTTTGCAATTTACAAAAAAGTGAGAACTTAAATTCTTGTTATTATTCTAGTATTATAAACCTTGGGTAGGTACTTGCTCACAGTAGTGACCAATTGATTGCAAGTAGGTTAGTTTAAATACACAAGCAAAACAAAGTTGGGATTTTTTTTAGCGCGTCTTTTTTCGTAACGCGTGTTACCGACATTCAGAGCGGTCTTACATTAACATGAGCTGATATTTCATATTGGTGTTAGCATGAGGATTTAGCCTTAAGTCTTGGGTATTACAATACAAAAGATGTAAACTTCATTCAGACTACTTTTACAGTTATAGAGGGGAGAATAAAGAATGGCGCCCTAAAATGTAACGCGTGTTACCGTGGAATCGCCCATATGCAATTTGAAGCTTTTCTGATTATTCATAGGGGGTCTCAGGGGGGTCTGATAATCAGGAAAACCCTTCACGGTTGAATAAAATTGCATTTTCAAGGTCATGTCAAAGGGAAAGGGGGTGTGGTACACTTATTTTGATGTCAGATTCAGGTTATTTGGCTTACTGTCTCCCTAGAAACCAAGTTTCAGCTCAGTATCATATTGGGAAGGCACTTTAAAGTGTCCTACAAAACGTAAAATATTCAACAACGCGACTTTTGCCCAAATGTTCGGTCGTGACCCCCCAACTTCAACGGGCTATAATTCCCGAACGACTTTGATTTGGATTTTTTTACTTTGCATGTGGTCATTTCACACATAAATGAACATTATATATGAATTTCAGCAAAATCTAAGAGGTGACCTGTAACACCCTTGGTTGATTTGACACGGAATGACCCAGCAGGGCCTTTTCAGACTGTTGAGACAAAACATTTTTATCATTTCAATCTACAATCCTGATGAACTTATTCAAAGATTTGGGTAGCAGTTTGGCACATATGTTAATCACAACCAAATATGACACTTAGGGCTAAGGGAGGGAGAGGAAGAGAATGCATTGATGTCTTTTGGCCCACTGTTGAAGTATTGTTATTTAAAACCCCAACATGTGATGAATGAGTCCAGTTCACTAGAGCATTCAGATTCAAACCTCAACTTATTGGTTCAAGATGTACAAGTGTCTTATAACCTGCAGATCAACCTAACAATTAAACTAATCCTTCCGCCTGTAATATCGCCCTCGTAAGGAGTGGGAGGGAGAGCAAAATGGATCCGGGCCGTGTGAAGCTCACAGTGTTTTTACCACAATCATAATCTTTGATGTCATATACAGCAGTTTAACAGAAGTTCTACATGTAACAGAAGACGAATGGTCAAATAAAATTAAGATCTTATGGACATTAACGGGAAGAATGTAAAAATGTGTACGTTAAGTTATCTGTGCCCAGTGACAAAACGACAGGGGTGCATGGGGCTGGAATACCCCCACCCCCACCCCCCCAGTCATGACCTATGCCCCCAAGTCAGCTAAAACCTCACCCAATTTTGTCCCCAAAACAAGTGAAAATGTAACCTTTAATTTCAAAATTACTTAGAAATTGTTCTGAAACGTCTATAAATTCAGACCAAATTGAGCTAATTTCAGGAAGGAAATAAACTAAATTCGCCATTTATTTTAATTAGCCAACTACTAACTTAACAGACTAACTGCAGTAACATGTCAAAATGAAATGTGAAAGTGGATTTTGGTAAAACTGTTAGGAAATATTTGAAACCTGCAATAAAATTCAAATTTGCTGAGCAGTTTCGCTATTCAAAATGTTTGTGCTAAAATGGACCCAGACCCTGCACTTGACTATGATTAGATGTTGACAGAGGTGCAAAATTCTGTTCATGTTCAATGTGTAAACATGTGATCACTTACCTGCAATAACGATTCTTTTCAGGAAGAAATCTAAGCCCACTGTCTGTTGGTATTGTTTGCCAAACTGTTCCTGCGAGTACCTTGTAGCTAGAGAGGTCTGCAAAATGGCAAAGAATGCAGCGTAATGTAAATTCAATTATCTAATCTCACTGTAAACATTATGGTGTGCGAGTTCTGGGGTGTTATTTCATTACAAGTGTACCCCCATCCCATTTTACTGAAAGGCGCAACATCAAATTAGGTCATGTTTATCATGTCTTACTGCAAAGTCCAACAAATTACAGAATTACAATTTACAAGTTGTCCACGGACTCTATGAGACACCAGCTGAAAAATATTTCTCACTCCCCCACAGAGACTGAGAACATTTAAGTAAACTCTTTGTCAGGCATAGCAGAACCCAGTTAGCAGGTCATTTCTACTTAATTAATATGTACCTGGAACACATTGCCTGAAGACCTTGTTTCTGCACCTACATGTACTATAAGGCCTCCTTCAACTTCAAGAATCAAGAGTCCTTCCAATTAGAGAAGAGGACTAACCAAGTACACCAAGTATAAACTACATGTAAGTATACCAAGTAAGTATAAAGGTTTAAAAAAGTACAGTCGTCGGATGACTTCATTGATCGAGCTTTCGTAAGATGTGGCTCTGACTTCATCAGGACTGATGATTTGTCAAACAAATTGTGCATGAACTATTTCCTAAAAATTACCTATACCGGCAGGGCTGGAAAAAATGCAAAGTTTCCTGGCAAGGGAAAATCGACAAAATTGGATTTCCTGCTGCCTTAGCGACGGAGGGATGTCTAAGGGTGGCTACCCCCCTCTGAAGCTTGAGCTTCTTGGAAAATTAAGGTCCAATTGATGCTATTTGGTGCATCATTTTATGTAATATCGGCTGTTTTACTCTATACTCTGAACAAAAATCTATATACAAAATCTTAAAAAAATCTTCTTTTTTTTTTGGGGGGGGGGGGGGATTTCCCGGGAGATGGCAACATTTCCCGGCAAGGAGCTTGCCGTTTTGCCCTCTTTTTTCCAGCCCTGTATACCATAGAATGGGATTATAATTTGATCCATTTTTTTTTAAAAAGGGGGAAAACTTTTCTTGAAAGTTTTTAGTGCAAAATTGCCCTGTTTGCTATCGTGATAAACGTTGCGAACCTTTAAAAGGAGGGGCCTCTTTAAATTGCTAATTCAAAGAAAGACAAATAGCTGATTACAAACACTCACAAGTCTGAAACACCTGAACAAAAAAGTTATGAATGAAATAAAGAAAAGAAAAAAAGGAAGCAATAGGGGCGGCTAAATGTTACTTTTTTATTTTGCCTATTACTAATCAAAACAAATCATTGTCGATCATTACGTCACGATTCTATCAGGCAATCAGGGTCCCATACTCCCATGCGACTGGTGCGTATCTCGACTGGTGCGTGTCGCGACAGCTGCTGTGGCTGTTGTCTTGGAATGCAGTGCATCAGTGCTTTGGATGAACGCGAGCACTCATATCACGACGTTATATAGGTCACCCCGGGGCCCGGTCATTCTTTTATATCCGGATCATTTGCCGTTGACAACAAAGCAAAACATTTTACCATATCGGTTTGTACACTCTACTCAACCATACTCAAGATCGTTCCTAGTTAGTGATCGTGCAAGGCCATGTAATAAGCGACTGTTGTTTACATAAGCACACTGCACAATTTCCAAAATTCGCATAATGTTTTGCCCGATTTTCGGACTTGCAACTGTAAAAAACATGTGAAAACTTGCATTGTTGTGTGTATTACATGTATATCATGATATATGATAACAATAACATGAGTAGACCTATATGGCATGCAGAGGAATCCCATGCCCGGGATCCCATGCCATCAATGGGAAAATATTCTGTTTGATGGTACCATTTCAAGGAGGTACAGAAAGGACTATATTTTGACCGTTTTGGTGCAAGGTGATGGTGCAATCTGAAATTTGTTGACTTCATGACCATGTTGTTTGTTGTCAACCGCATGCGACGCCATTCCTCTTACCATATTTTGTACACTTTGTGATCCCACTATGCATCAAAAAAGGATAATCAATTGATTTTTACCTATTTGCGATAAACCTTATCTTATGGTTTTGATTATATAATATATAGCCTGCCCTTAGGCTTAGCCTTAGGTCGGCCTAGAGTGACGTCACATGCTATTTGCTGATCCTGATGTAAACAATCATAGTCGCTAACACGGCTTCACGCGATCACTAGGAACGATCTTGTGTATGTCTGAGTAGAGCATGAACACTGATCATGTGTTAAAACGTTTTGCTTTGAGTTGACAAAGCAAAGGTTTTGTTTGTTGTCAACGGCCAATGACAAAAATACCCGGATGACTTGGGGCGACCTTATGTAGGTGGTTATGGTACCGTACATGTGTATTTACTAAACTCACAATGGTCTGATTCTTATGTACTTTGGTTGGTTATGTGGAATGTGACTTTTCCAACTACTGTTTGTACTGATCATAGCCAGGCCGATGTAGGCGGCCTAGAGAAAGTAAGTAGTACACCAAAAAGAATAAAAAGCTAGACCCAATGGTGGCTATACTATCGTTCATGCTTCACTATACTATAGCCACAACACCCTCTATAGACACACGACGTCGCGAAAATCACATTTTGAAATCAAGATTTTCACATCAAATATAATTGAAATCAATCAAAATGCACTCACATGTTGTTCCTAGAACTCTTAGTAATACATTGAGTTCATTAATTTTGATCAAGCATCCTCATTTTGGGGGAAATATTGAGGTGAAAAAACGGCAGTGCTGACACTCAATGTGAATTTCGCGACGTCGTGAGTCAGGTATTAAAATGGACCGAATTCTTTGCAGTACCGCTTGCGGTACTGCAAAGATCCGCTTGCGTTACCGCGAAGCGGTAATGTAAGCTCCGCTTGGTATCTCCACTTGCGGAAATGCCACGATTTATTGGTATTGCCGCAAGCGGGGGGGGGGAAAGTCCTCAAGCGGAGGTACCACTTCCTGTTTGTAATTCCTCTTCGCGGAATTGTCGCTTTGGCTTTGCTTTCCCGCTTACGGACATGCACGTATTTGTTCACATTTCCCAACGCGGCACAAACTTACCGCTTGTAGTTATTCTAAAATTACATCTCCGCTTCGCGGGATTGTCGCTTCGGGATTGCTTTGCCGCGCACGGAAAAGCAAAACAAAATTAACATCTCCGCTTCGCGGGATTGTTGCTTTCGAATTGCTTTGCCGCTCACGGAAAAGCAATTCAAAATTCACATCTCCGCTTCGCGGAGTTGTCGCTTTTGGGTTGTTTTTACGCACGCGGGAAAGAACATATTTCTTAATACTTCCGCTAGCGGAGTCATCGAAATGATAATCATATCCTCTTATAAGAGCTATTACATTCACTAAAACTTCAAAATAATTTTGTTTAAATTTCAAAATAAGTTTTCGTTGGACAAATTCATCCATTTGGCCTATTGTTATTTATAAATATCATGTTCAATATTTTGTAATTGTCATTATTGTAACTTATGGATCCATCTTCCTCAAACTATGCGTTTTAAATGGCATCCACCTGCATCTCTAGCAGTTATTTTATATAATTGTTATTGCATTTAAATTGGGATGGAGACAATGGAGACAAATAAAAACTGAACTGAAATATAAAAATGGAAATTTATGCTTGAAAAATG
Source organism: Ophiura sarsii (assembly GCA_035610835.1). Taxonomy (NCBI): domain Eukaryota; kingdom Metazoa; phylum Echinodermata; class Ophiuroidea; order Amphilepidida; family Ophiuridae; genus Ophiura; species Ophiura sarsii. Next base: position 1,421,986 of record CM069451.1, on the reverse strand, counting down.
GAAATTTATGCTTGGACTAAAATAACTAGTTAGTTTCCCAACATTTTTGCCCATCTTAAATTATAGTAGGTAGGCCTATGAGATGGGAAATGATGTTTTTTCAAATGTGTATACTTTTTCTAGAAACACTGTATTAATAAAATAACTTTCTGACTAAGGGGACTATTTTAAGAAACAATTAGCTCTTGTTAACAAATAAAGTGTTATAAAAACTGAACAAATTCAGAAAATTCCCACTAATTCTCATCTTAATAACATCACTGGGACTAATATATTTTAGATATATTAGTCCCAGATAATCATTCATTAGCTACTGTCATTGTAACTTACTTTTCATTACTCCCCTAATCTAAAAGCGTATCAGAGTTCATTTCATAAACCAATGCCGTAACACTTTCCACGCGATAGTATAGGACTGGTTTTAACCAATATTATGTTTATTTTTCAGATACCTTTCCTAACTCATTGTCTATCGCAAGGATTACTTAACAAATACTAGGCATGTTTGTACTTATTTTAATGCATCTCTCATGTGTGGATTTAACACGCTTTGCATATACAAACTCTTCATTGGTTTAAATATTTTTAAATGTATACTACTTTAAATACAGTAGGGGTTATTATGATGTTGGTTGACAAATAATACGATGTTATATAAATACAAAAGCCGATTTTTTTTTGATAATTATCGGTCCCTGGGAAATTTAAGGGTAGCATGATATAATAAAAAAGATAATCCCTCTTTTACTTTGGTCAGGATAAAATAACAACATGTCTATCGATTTATCAGAACAAAATTATCACGTGGTTGTATTGATTGTAATTACACGCCAAGTTGTATTTCAATAGACGACAGGATGTGTTCTTACAACACAGTCAAATTTTATTTCAATAGGCTGAATAGACATAAAAGACAGTGTTTCATAGCTTCCATAGTAATCCACAACTTAAGGGGTTAAGTGGTCATTTATTCAGGTGTATAGTCACCACTCACCATTGTCACATAATAGAAATGGTGTCTCCTGTAGGCCTATTGATTGTAATTACGCAGCCAAGTTGTATTTCAATAGACGACAGGATGTGTTCTTACAACACAGTCAAATTTTATTTCAATAGGTTGAATAGACAATAGTGTTTCACAGCTTCCATCCACGGCCTACTATTAATATTATTATTTAAATTGGTCAAGTTCCCTATTGAATCGCCTATGCGATCCTCTATAATATGTTGGTATGTGATGCGTAACCCTTAGTTTCATCTTCGGATGTGGTGTTTGTATGTATTATGAAGTAGGCCTATCAGTTTTGTAATATTGGAGAACGCTTGGTAAAATGAATGCAAACATGAATACCGAGGAGCATTATAATGAATCAATATCGCGGAAATGTGAACAAATAATTGTATCCCCGCAAGCGGACATTGGATGATTATTTCGATGACTCCGCGCGCGGAAGAGCAATCTAAAAGCGACAATTCCGCGAAGCGGAATTGTGAACAAATAATGGTAACCCCTCAAGAGGAGGTACAATCAAATATGGACATTTCCACGCACGGAAAAGCAATCTAAAAGCGACAATCCCGCGAAGCGGAGATGTGAACAAATAATGGTAACCCCGCAAGCGGGTAGTTGGCTCCGCTTACGGAAGTTCCAATAAATGTGTGCATTGCCGCGTGGGGAAAAGCGATCCAAAAGCGACAAGTCCGCGAAGCGGCGATGTGAACAAATAAGTGTATCCCCGCAAGCGGGTGTTTGGTCCGCTTGCGGCAATGCCAATAAATGTGTGCATACCCGCAAGCGGAGACACCAAGCGGGTCTTGCATTCCCGCTTTGCGGGAATGCAAGCGGAGTTGTGCAGTACCGCAGGCGGTACTGCACAAAAAACTGTTCAGAAAAATAGTTCGGATTACTTAACAAATACTAGGCACGTTTGTACTTATTTTAATGCATCTCTCATAATGATTCCTAATGATGTGCCCGCGTTAAACAATACAATTTAGCAACCATGTGTAGGGGTGGACTTAACACGCTTTGCATATACAAACTCTTCATTGGTTTAAATATTTTTAAATGTATACTACTTTAAATACAGTAGGGGTTATTATGATGTTGGTTGACAAATAATACGATGTTATATAAATACACCGTATGATCTTGAATCCGGCTAAAACAAAAGCCGTATTGTATTGTATTTCAATAGACGACAGGATGTGTTCTTACAACACAGTCAAATTTTATTTCAATAGGCTGAATAGACAATAGTGTTTCACAGCTTCCATAGTAATCCACAGCTTAAGAGGTTAAGTGGTCATGCAGGTGGATAGTCACCATGGTCACAGAATAGAAATGTTGTCTCCTGCACAAAAACTATATCACACAGGCCTATATACCCAATGGAATAAAGATATTTAAATATTATTAGGCCTACTATTAATATTATTATTTAAATTGTTCAAGTTCCCTATTGAATCGCCTATGCGATCCTCTATAACATGTTGGTATGTGATGCGTAACCCTTATTCTCATCTTCGGATGTGGTGTTTGTATGTATTATGAAATAGGCCTATCAGTTTTGTAATATTGGAGAACGCTTGGTAAAATGAATGCAAACATGAATACCGAGGAGGATTATAATGATTCAATATCGCGGAAATGTGAACAAATAATTGTATCCCCGCAAGCGGACATTGGATGATTATTTCGATGACTCCGCTTACGGAAGTGCCAATAAATGTGTGCATTGCCGCGTGGGGAAAAGCGATCCAAAAGCGACAAGTCCGCGAAGCGGAATTGTGAACAAATAATGGTAACCCCTCAAGAGGAGGTACACACAAATATGGACATTCCCGCGCACGGAAAAGCAATCTAAAAGCGACAATTCCGCGAAGCGGAGATGTGAACAAATAATGGTAACCCCTCAAGCGGGTAGTTGGCTCCGCTTACGGAAGTGCCAATAAATGTGTGCATTGCCGCGTGGGGAAAAGCGATCCAAAAGCGACAAGTCCGCGAAGCGGAAATGTGAACAAATAAGTGTATCCCCGCAAGCGGGTGTTTGGTCCGCTTGCGGCAATGCTAATAAATGTGTGCATATCCGCGAGCGGAGATACCAAGCGGGAATGCACGCGGAGTTGTGCAGTACCGCAAGCGGTACTGCACAAAAAACTGTTCAAAAAAATAGTTCCGTGAGTCTATGGAGGGTAGTGGTACCGTGTATCGAAGATACACTTGCACTACGGTACCGATTGGGACTAATAAAAAGCTTACTTTTCCAGATGCTCCATCTCCCATCACAACAATCTTCAGTTGTCTCTCCCTCTCTTGTACCTCATCATCAGACTCTGACATCTTTAGTTTGCCGCCCTTATAACTTCAGGTAAGTGTACAGAAATTTTCAAAGCATAAAATTACGAAAAAATCAGTCTAAAATGTGTTTAAAGGCTGAATGATTGAGAAGGTTACTGTATCCATGTCCACTATTTTTGTTTTGACAAGCAATTATAAAAATAAATAATTCAACGGCGATCGATTTACAGTATTTACGCCCTCTTGTGTTTTTATTCACGTTGTACTGAGTATCAGTCTATAATTTTATGCATATAAGGAGCCAGTTTAATTGATTGGATTAGCGAACCGCAACCGGCAGGCGGGGGCAACAGGGCGAAACCGATTGCCATTATTTTTACCATTATCAAATCGAATCAATTATTAATCGCATCGAATCGAACCCATTCGAATTCAATTTATTCCATTCGAATCTAACTAATCCAATAGAAATTAAATTAATTAAATGAAGTGATGGAAATGGAAAGGAAAGGAATGGAAAGAAATGGAAATGGAATGGAAATGGAATGGAAATGGAATGGAAATGAACGAAACGAAACGAAACGAAAACTAATCATGGCCCATGGAAATGATAAATTGGAAATGAAATTAAAACTAGAAAAATGAAATGTAAAGGGAAATAGAAATAATGGAAAAGAACCTTTTATTGCCCAAATTGCAATGAAATTAAAAGAAACGAAATTACACAAAACGTAACGAGACAAAACCAAAACGAAACAAACTAAAAATGAAATTGAATGGAAATGGCCCACGGAAATAAATGGAAATGGCCCACGGAAATAAATGGAAATGGCCCACGGAAATAAATGGAAATGAAACTAAGAATGAGAAAGTTGTCAAGCAGTGGCATCTAAGCATCCCGGCTAAACATATCAAAATCGTTTGAGGATCCACTTGAAGTGATCTGTTTATGGTCTTCTTAATAACCTGCTAACTTAGGTTTACAGTTCATATACTTATTTCTTTATCATGCATAGTTTGTAATCCTCTTGGCCTTCTTCTTACTTCTTGCCACTATTTTATTCTTTGCAATGTCTCTCTATCTCAGGGAACAACAACTGCCCTAGTGTGTTTATTTATATCTGTGTGCACACAGACTTTTATGAGCTTGACTTGTATTTTGCTGCTTACCTTTGTCTTGCTCTACAAACTGGACAAACACTGGTATATCCAGTCGAGACGTCAACCACATTTTTCATCCCCTTCTTTTACCCCCTCGCCATCATCACCTCTCCCACTCACCATATGTTGAGATTTGCAGTTTTGCCTTTATTTATTTACCTTGTCTCTATTGAATACGGAATCCATATCGTGTGCCCTGCTGGACAGTTGGAACTGTCGTTTTGCATTTACTCTAAACTCAAATGGTCATGGAAAACTTTCCTAAAGTCTTGTTCGGCTTAAATAATGAAACATTGAAACTAATACGCGCGAAGCGCGTACAAAATGGCATTTTTAGCACTTAAAGGTCCAGTTATATATGAAGTTTTTGACGTCCCCCCATAATATTTAAAATATTTACGGTGGTTCGAGACCCATTATAATGTTGAAACTTGTATTAAAAAAAATCAGTTTTTGGACTAAATAATAATAAACCTTCAAAGTAATTCGCGCGTAGCGCGCAAAAATTGGTTCTTTTTGAACTGAAATGGTACTGAAAACGATCCTATAAAGCAATCTTAAATTTGTGCGTAGCGCGCAAAAACTGGTTATTTTAACACTAAAATGGTCTTGAAAAATGTTCATGAAGCATTGTTTAAGCATGGGATCCTAACACATAGGTGTGAAATCGGCTTATCGCTCATACATGTCCAATCGTGATTCGGAACCGTTTGCTAAGGTTCAAATTATTGGATTTTTCTTTGAAATCATCGATTCGGCGTGGTGAAAACTTTTGGCGCCGTGATTTCATGAAATTTACGGATCCTACGCAAAAGTGAAAAGGGATTAACTTCATTCGTGATGCTAGCCAATCAAAAGTTCTGTAAAGAAATCTTGGAGAAAGGTGTTATTTATAGTAGAAACCCCAATTTTTGTATTGCATAATATTACACTAATGTTAAGGTTCCACCTTTGATAAATGTTAAAGGTAAAATGTATCAAATTTGAGAATTGAAAATCAAGACCTTTTATGAGATTTTTGGGAAGGTAACGCAATTAACTCACGTGTAGAGATATATTGGCAGGATAAAATGATAAATATCCCAATAAGACAAAATGGTTTCAAAATGGAAAGATGTACACTGTAAAAAGAAGCGTTTATATTTCTGATAACACTTAATAAACACTTCAACACGTTTATTTTTATGTTTTACGTGTAAAGGTATAGGAGGCATTGCATACGATAGATAAACGTTTGCATAAACGCTACAACACGTTTATAGCTAGGTATTTGTTGTATAATTATTAACACCCCAACATGTTTCTTATTGCTGATATAAACATGTTGGTGTGTTAATAAATATTACAAAATTACCTCTATAAACGTGTTGTAGTGTTTATGCAAACGTTTATCGTATGCAATGCCTCCTATACCTTTACACGTAAAACACAATAATAAACGTGTTGAAGTGTTTATTAAGTGTTATCCGAAATATACACGTTTCTTTTTACAGTGTATGGACATTTAAACTTAGAAGTGTAAGGGACATCCGATTAAAAAACCTTTAATTTGAAGTTTCGTTATAACATTGTTCCCGTAAATTCTTACTGATATAAATGGAATTTATTACATCTTGATGAATGTCCCGAATGTAATGTAAAAGAAGACATTTCACATGCTTTCTTTTTTTTGTAATAAAGTTAGCACCTTCTGGAGATGGCTTGAAAATGTTATATACAATGTAAACGAAATATATGCTACATTTAAGATGAGCTATGCAACATTGATCTGTGGTTTTAATATTAAAGAAATGGAATTTAAATTGCTAAACTTTATTATAAATTGTGCATTGTTCGTTATTTACAAATGTTTAGTTGTAAAAATCAAATGTAATGAAAAGAAAGTTCGCAAGTTTTTCTCACTAAGTGCATGAAATCAATGTAATTAAACAACATCTTACATAAGTTACTTGATCTTTTCTAAAAAGTAATGTTTTATCCTATTTAATTTAATTAAGTTTAACAAAAATATAAATGTTTTGTATTAGTATTTTGCCGTAATCTGAGTTACTTTGTTATGCATGATATGGTTTAATGTTTATTTATTTGTGATGTATATAAATGTAATTTGATAATAAAATTTGCCTTAACTTGGCGTCTTGGGAATGTCCTTTACTAATATACTATAGTGCATTAAGCGGCGTAGAAAAACGATGACTTTGAATAGTGGTAGTTTATTTATTTATTTATTTATTCATTTGAACATACGCTTTTAAAACAGCGGCACCCGTCTACCCGACGGTGCGTTCATATACAGAAAATCACAAGATTAATGGTAGTAGTACTAAGAAAATAAGTTTAAAAAAACCCCACTATTTCTTTGAAACCGCCATTTTGTGCTTTCAACAAAACACTACGTCAACGAAAGGACATTTCTGAGGACGCAAAAAGCCAACTTTCATGATGTATACAGGCTGTCCCAAAATGACTAGTACCCATCGATGCCCAAAGTTCAATACATTTCTTCATCATCAAAATCAATTAGATTAGATCCGTTGTTTTTCTATCATATTTGTTATACGATCGTACTGTACCCTTTCATAAGAATTTTAGATAATGAATATCGGACTTATTTTAATGAAGTTACACTCCATTGAGTAAGATGGTGATTTCACCTTTGTGGTAAAGTTCAAAAAAATGTGTTTTTAAACAGCTTGTTTGAAAGAAACTAATACATTCTCTTAATCTCTTGTCTGCTAATATCTTTGGTTCCTTTCTATTTAAAACTGCTGTTGTATCATATTGTTGTTCAAACCATTAACACTTCTTTATTTTGATTCAATTTGAAGAGTAAAAATGGATCGTCACGCATGAGCGACCCCAAGCTTTGTTTATAATGAGCTAGTTTTGAGGCTAAACTTGAGGGACATTTAAACAGATAAAGACGTAGTCATGGGTAATTAGCAGTGGCTTAGACTTATTTTTCATAATCATATGCAATTTCTTATAAACTTGTTAAAATTAATGTAAACGTTGGCATTTCCGTGGGGGACTTCAAAACTCAGTTCTTTGCGGTTGAACCGCTTGTCATTGTTTAGTTCAATAGAAAACGACTCCACCCGCACATAACAGTGCGGAACCGCTGGTCAACCGGCGGTTAAGTTTTGAAGTCATCGATAAGGCAAATATGTTAACATTCAATGGGTAGAAGATATACACTTCTAAACACTCAAATAATATATAATATATATCGACATTCATTTCACCTTATGAGATAATAAATGGTGAAAATGCCATATTTTATTTAGTAGCATATATGATGGATATTTATTTAGTAGCAATATTTATACACGCATTTACAGGATTTATGATTACATACATACATACTATAGAGTTTATAACGCGCTTATTCATTGAAAGCTATATAAACGCACAAAAAATCAGAACAACCACAAACAAACAAAAATCAGGTAATTTAAAATAGGTTATTTTACCAGCCAAATCCCTAGCTTAGACGAAAATAAACTATTGTATTATTAGTTGATCCATTATTATTGCAGATGATTAAAATCAATACATGTACGGGGTTAATATAGATACCACTGCAAGGGCTTTATTCGGATACAATCTGAGTATACAAAAATGTTTATCTTCATTAACGGTATATGACCCGATCACTATTTGGGGGCTATGATTTTTTTTTTCACATCAAGATATTTTGGTATCAGAAGAATCCCCATATTTTTCTCATTATGTCTGTAAAATATTAGGGGCCAGAAATGTTTCCTTTAACCCCCAGCCAGTCTGTGTACTACTCAATGGGCACATGTCTTTTGACCTTGCACTTCTAAAAATAGAACCATTGGAGTGATGCAACTCAAACTTTGGAATGCAACAATTTTAAGGATGACCTTTCATGTAAAATATCAAGTTGAAAATCGGGTCATCTACACTATATAAAACATAAAATGTATGGAGTTTTAGGTTCATATAAATATTCTACTATTTTCTTATTTGTGTAATACATAGTGAACTTCATCGTGGACTGTACAAGGCATCACAAAGCACCGTCCTCTATGGTGATCACATTAGTGTGTGGTTTTGCACAGGTATAGGAGTGCGACAAGGATGTTTCCTGTCTCCCACCATTTTCAAAATATTCCTTGAACATATTATGGCAGAAGCCTTTGAAGATTTTAAAGGAAGTGTCAAGATCGGTGGAAGGACATTGATCAACTTGAGATTTGCAGATGATATACAGACTGTAACAAAAAAAAGTATACAATCGCAATTTTATTTTTAATCCATTGTTAAAATCATGCAATGTCAACATATTTTACACTCTGTGCTAAGTTTCGTTTTGGGTTCCAGAATAATTTTATTTGGTCTTTTTAACTTCTTGCGTTTAAAATTGATGACTAATCTACTAAGTCGTCTAGAAATCGGGTTGGGCCACTTTCACAATATCGTGCAATCTTATATCTTGTATAAATTAAATGGTTAGGGTATCATGCAAGGAACATTAAAGAGAACAATATGATTATTTTTCAAATTGTTTTATTTCATTTGAATAAGTAAATTCATAAAATAAATCAAGTGTATTTGTAAAGACCTAACCTTCTTTGTAATACTTTGAACCACTTGAAATGAGCCATTGTTGTCTAACAAGATCGCTCTACTGCCATGTTCCTGGTTTGATTCCATTCATATTCATCCCAGTGGTTTTACCATTGATTACACCAAAGTGGCCCAGGTGATTTTATGACTACTTTAGACAATTTATCATATCTCTGCTTACCGAGCATCGATTGTCATGAAACAAAGCTTATTCGAAAGCTGAGAAAATTCCCCTTGCACGCCATTAAATTTCGAAACAGAAATTCTACGGGAGATATTTTTAATATTTTTTTCAAAACTGTATAACTTTTTTTTGTTACAGCCTGTAGATCTCATTGCTGGCCTTGCTGAGGAACTGACTGACTTGGCAAAGAGGCTTTCAAAGAGCGCCAAGAAGTATCAAATGGAAATAAGCGCAAGGTTATTAGGATTTGAGATGGTGATGAGGCAATACTAACACTTGAGGTTGAAAAGCTAGATGGCGTGTACCAGTTCAAATACTTGGGAGCAACTATCTCATGATGCTAGGTCAGTAGCTGCAATAACAACTATGATAGCTAGCCACTGCATCTTTCACCATGTCCAAGCTAAGACCAATCTGGCGAAAGAAAACTGTTGCAATGGCATCTAAGAATGCATCTTCTGCGGGCACCCATGGTCTCATAACTTTTATGGTTGTGAGACCTGGACTATTGCAGCAGAGATAAAAACGCATTAATGCTTTCGAAATGAATTGTATCAGGCCCATGCACCTCTGAACAAGAAGCCAATTCAATGATCGAAGCGGAAAATCTCATGACTTTATAGTGGTGATCTTCCGCAGCGGCCCCTATTTTATCAAGTCCTTGCCACAAAACCTTCATTTTTACATTACAGCTTCGTATCCCGGCTTAGAAGTAATGATCGTATTCAAGAGGTTCTTTTTTGCTTCAACTGACGGTAATTTCTGCCGCGAAAATGTTATCGAGCTGTTATTGACGGTTTAGTCGTACTATATACCGAACATAGCTATTAACAACATTGAGAATATCAAATGTCAATTTGCTCAGAAAAGATAAAAGACATTTTCACATTGTTTTAGTGTTCTGTATATTATGAATAATATCATCATGAAAAATCAGAATCTATTAATAAAGACTATTATATAGGACGCTGCAATAGATCAACACTATATAGGCCTATTCATAAGATATTAATTATTCATGTGTTACATAATGACGTCATCACACTCTCCTCCCAGTTTTAAAGCTCCCTGATTGTATGTGCAGACTTCTACAAGTGCATTATTCAACGCATTCCACCAATAAAGCAGTTTGAAAGCTCACGGAGCAGCATGGAAAAGCAGGAGAGGCTTCTGTCAATCGATCTTGAGAACGATTGTGTGAAGTGTTTGAAAATATAATATAAAATAATTTGGGAGCAAATTTGATTGTTTAATTATCAAATTATACAATTTGCCACTATCCTGCGTGTTTAGTATCTCCAGCCATACAAGGGGGTACATCATTTCTTGAACATCCTTATACATATATACTAATAATAATAATAAACATGCATTTAAAAGACGCATTTCAAACCGTAAGGAAACTCAATGCGCCGCACGAAGATAAAATCAATTAATTAAAAATAAAGAATAAAGAAAACGCACAACCTTTACAACCATAAACTATCATAACAAATTAACAAAATATATACATGAGTAAAAGGCAAAAGTCAATATAGATATGGCCATGTGTTTTGAACTCACCACCCAAAAGGGTGGTGGCGTTGCATTTTTGGTGACGAAGCATCCATCTCTCTCTTTTAACTCAACAACTAAATGTGGTAGAGCAATGGTTGAGGTGTCATTTGAAAGCCTATTTATCTAGCTACATTGTGTGAATAAATCAGGTATTTCTATAACTGTTTGGCTGAGATATGATTGATTATATTGTGAAAGTCAGGGGTGGTGGCGGTGGCGGTGGCGGTGGCTTTGTGTACAATCTCTATGGGGAATATAGAAAAAGTTACCAATTCTACGTTCAATTTACAATAACTCCTCATTCCTGTATGGTAGAAACATGTTTTTGCTCTCATTTTATAGATTATTGTATATTCTATAATATTCTGTTTCAACAAACGTGACAACTATTATGTAACAATTGCAATCATGAATCGATTGCATTGTCCTTGACTTTTTCCCTATTCGCTACACAGTGAACTTGTCCTTATTCATCGGTTTTACATACATGACTATAGCAAAAAAAGTATTCAACCGATGATAGCAAAGTTATACATTTTTGGAAAGCTCTCAAATAGGGGAATACAAATATGACGTTTAAATCAGGATAGGGTGGATAGCCAAAAAAATATATGTGTAAACTCTTATAAATATGAAATGTAAACGTTTGTGCTCATTCACTTCCCGATATAATATATTTCAACAAGTTACCCTTGACAACTATTATGTTCTGATGGGTAAATTGCATGAGGAACTAATATGTCCGGTAAATGATGATTGGGATAGGAATAAAAAATATTGAACTTTAATCAAAATATGAAAAAAAATCGATATTCTTTGAACATTCTTAATCACAACATGTTACCATTAGGTCCTATGCAAATTCCAATAGCATATTTAGATTTCTTGTGAGATTACCGTTCAGAAAATATATACTTTTTATGAGGTAGAACAAGTAGTTATTGCGATATGCTAATTTGAATCTCAGATGGTGTAAAACGTAAAAATCTGAACATGCAACGGTAAGGGTGGCGGGTTCAAGACACATGGCCATATAGATTCGCCAATTCACGATATACATTAGTGAAACAGTAGTGCTTCAACCTGCACTTAAACTGTTCGGAAGAGGTAGCAGACCGAACCTTGATTATACACCTATAAGCTCCTATAGCTTCATGATTCCCTTTGAAAGATCGATTGGGTGAGATTGGACAATGGCACTCTAAGTTCCGTTCCTCCTACAACTTCATGTTGTGCTATTACTATTCGTAAGGATCTATTCGTTGTGAACCATCGAAGTCCACGTAGTATGGTTGGTTCTCCACATTATGGTCGCTCTGAAGTCCTGGAGGAACTTCGTACCCTTCGTTGATGTCCCCAGATGTATTTTGCGGATTGTTTGATCTATGGATCTTCATCTCATATTGTGGATCGGCATTGGGTGATTTACTCTGTCTGAAATTAAAATGTTCATTATAATTTACATAGTTGACAATGACATCGTACTTTTCTTACGTAACTCCCTGCTTTCTCCATACCTTCTCTCCTTCTTCACACCCTTTCAGACATCTACTCTCAACAATAGCTATCATTTAAATCACTTCAGTAACATTTTATAGCTCTGTCTACCTGTTCATTAGATTTGAATCGATTAAGATGCCAACGACACCATGATGATCAATGGATTGAACAACAAGAAAACAAGCTACAAAACAGACTGTGGCATTGGTATGACCGGCCAGATATCTGAAAACACTACGTGTATTTATACCAGATTCCAAGCGATGTTGGACTATTGGGAAAAGTTTGGATAGCTTCCATTACCTATAAATTAGAATATTTGGAATAAAAGAGGTTGTTCTGAAAGGAGTTCGATTTGGGCTTGTACCAAATTGAATGGTGTGTAACTTAATTCTATTATTCTTTAGCCATCATAATCATAAATTTGAAGACTTGCCCTGCCTAAAAGAACTACAGAGAAAACACGACAAAATGATTCAAAAGCTTTCCATTACGAGCATGTTCCAATTGAATTCCTGCCAAACGCAAGCTGTGGTCTTTTACTTCAATTCATGTCTTCACGGTCTTGGCACTTGATCTGAGGTTAATCGGATTGAAATACTCATATACAATTGAATTCCTGCCAAACGCAAGCTGTGGTCTTTTATTATTTCAATTCATGTCTTCACGGTCTTGGCACATGATCCGAGGTTAATCGGATTAAAATACTCATATACAATTGAATTCCTGCCAAACGCAAGCTGTGGTCTTTTATTATTTCAATTCATGTCTTCACGGTCTTGGCACATGATCCGAGGTTAATCGGATTAAAATACTCATATACACTGAATTCCTGCCAAACGCAAGCTGTGGTCTTTTATTATTTCAATTCATGTCTTCACGGTCTTTGCACATGATCCGAGGTTAATCGGATTAAAATACTCATATACAATTGAATTCCTGCCAAACGCAAGCTGTGGTCTTTTATTATTTCAATTCATGTCTTCACGGTCTTGGCACATGATCCGAGGTTAATCGGATTAAAATACTCATATACAATTGAATTCCTGCCAAACGCAAGCTGTGGTCTTTTATTATTTCAATTCATGTCTTCACGGTCTTGGCACATGATCCGAGGTTAATCGGATTAAAATACTCTTATACAATTGAATTCCTGCCAAACGCAAGTTGTGGTCTTTTATTATTTCAATTCATGTCTTCACGGTCTTGGCACATGATCCGAGGTTAATCGGATTAAAATACTCATATACATTTGAATTCCTGCCAAACGCAATCTGTGGTCTTTTATTATTTCAATTCATGTCTTCACGGTCTTGGCACATGATCCGAGGTTAATCGGATTAAAATACTCATATACAATTGAATTCCTGCCAAACGCAAGCTGTGGTCTTTTATTATTTCAATTCATGTCTGCACGGTCTTGGCACATGATCCGAGGTTAATCGGATTAAAATACTCATATACATTTGAATTCCTGCCAAACGCAATCTGTGGTCTTTTATTACTCCAATTCATATCTTCACGGTCTTGGCACATGATCCGAGGTTAATCGGATTGAAATACTCATATACAATTCATTTCCTGCCAAACGCAAGCCGTGGTCTTTTATTATTTCAATTCATGTCTTCACTGTCTTGGCACATGATCCGAGGTTAATCGGATTAAAATACTCATATACAATTGAATTCCTGCCAAACGCAAGCTGTGGTCTTGTATTAATACTTCAATTCATGGTTTCATGGTCTTGGCACATGATCCGAGGTTAATCGGATTAAAATACTCATCTGGGCATGGTGGTAGCATTTGAATTACTACAGAGAGCCTGATATCTAAACGTAGTTTATGTAAAACCTTCGGACTAGAATGTACTCATTGATGCATGCTAAACCCATCATATTTCCCACCTCTCAAACAGTGATGGCTGCCCCAACATCGCTCGGAATAGATAATAATAGCCATATTTGCTATTTGTGGACGAACCCAGGGCCCATTGAGATATCAGTTCAATGAAATAGGAAACTAAGGCTTTTTATTGTACTACTTGATTTTGAGTAAGCGTTACCACTTGTGAAATATCATTGTTTGGCGAAGACGGTCACAATTTTGAAAACATCTGGAAAATAACCAAAAATCTCGTGGAATAAAAATGCTCGGCTAGTATTCGATCGTTTGTACATACAGAGTTGTTTAGAATAACGTACAAATCCAAAGCCGATTTAAAGAAATCAATATGGAACAAATACCTGTGGTGACGTGTGCAAACTACAGCTATGATGATGATTATGATCACCAACACCATCCCGCCAACAGCACTACCGATTACCAATGGGGTGTTTACGGTGTCGGCTGCTGCTGGAACCAAACAAACATTAAACAAGAAAACAATTTAAAGTTTAAAAATTAAACAAACAAAAACCGAATGAATAGATTTGGTCGTAATCTAAGTGGGGTACAATTCTGTTTTTATTTTAAAAATTAAAATGCAATCAAAGGTAAGGGATCAATGGCTGCAGTGACGATGTTAAATTTATATCACTGAAATCCACTTTTAAAAAAGATGCTAAACTCACCTTTTGAATCATTTGAATGTATATTTTAAAATGTCCTTGTTATAACGCTAGGCGTTTGTATGCATGCATAATATTTTTAACATTCTAAATTGAAATATAAGGACCCCACATTTAAAAATAAGTTTATTTAAGCTTAAAAGTTTTTTGGAATGTTATTATGTTAATGTTTTACTGTAAATGTATGTATATTTATATCTATACAAAAATATATATTTGTATACTGTGCAATGGTAATGTTTTGTACAATGTAATAATATGCTGAATAAAATAAAATATAAAAACATTTAAATGAATTGAAAATTAACGAATGAATAGATTTATTTATATAAATAAAATGTTATTTTTAATATTAATGATTAAAATGAGTGATAATTGAATCCAAGAACCTAATTGTCCAAATTAAAGGTTAGGTTTATTTCTATATTACCAGAGTAAGCTTATAAATTATCCAAAATCAATGAGGGCAATTTTATAGCGCTCGGGTCGACGAGGCAAGTATGGTTAAATGATTTGTCCGGGTTCACAATACGTTGGACGTTGCGTGGCTCGAACTCCCAACTTTGGATTATGAAACCTGCGCTGTTCCGCTAGACCACACGTGCCAAGCATTATTACACAATTAAAGAGACTTGCAAACAACAATTACTTTAACCTCAGTGAGTACAAATATATAATCTTACTTTTATCCCTTGTTATTTGGAGTAAATTCATAATAATTAAAACCAGAAAGTGACCATCACTTTCTCCCATTTCCTCTTGTCTAATTCAAGTAAATTGAGTAAATTGCCGACAGATAATACCCACCTGTTTCTGTGGTAACTGTCACTTCTCCTACTAATATCGTGTTGCTGTTTGTAAATGCTTCTACTCGGATGATATACAAGGTTGCTGGTTCGAGGCCCGATATCACAGCATGCTGTTGCACATTTTCCACATGATAAGTGCTCACACTTTTAATGTTTGAGAAATCATCGCTGGTGTACAGCACCTAATAAAAAGAGGAACAAATTCGAGGAACATATTGGATCCTCAGTGGTTTAACTTATAGTTTTCCGATCCGTGGAAAACATATATTGGGCGTTGCGTCCGCATTGAATATAGCAAAGAACATTAACATGTTTGCCAAATAAAGGGCGAATACAATAATGTTAACATGCAAACGGGATTTCATACTACTTAAGACTCGCGGCGATCATCTAGGTAAAACATATTAATTTTACATTTATTTTACTTAGTGATTTAAAGTCCATGGTAATTTGTGATATTTTACTAAACAAAGTATTATATAGGCTGTCCCACAAGTTTCCTCCTACTATCATGACTATGGCGATCTTGAGCCATTGCTGACAACTGAATTTTGTTATCCATGCTGTCCATATCTCTCTGAAGATACTGGATGTATTTAGTGAACAAGGTTCGTTGTCTTCCAGGTTTCCTCTTATCATACAATGCGTATTCTTTGACGATCTTAATCAGGCAAGTGGAGTACATGCCCTATGAATTTCAGTTGACGAGTCCTGGTTCGTTTTGGGGGGGGGGGGGCACTAATTATAAGACCAAGACCAAGATCTGCAGCAGCATCTGCAGTTCTGGAGAGCTGAGAGTGGGCATGTAGTATTGTTGACTCAAAAAGTGCGATATTATCAGAAAAGTCGTTTTGCAATTGGCTAGATATCTTCGTGACTGACGAGGGCATGTTACAACTCCGTAATCAGGTCCAGATGCTTTTTCCAAAAGGTGGTCTACAAGGATGATAAAGAGGAAAGGGGCCAAAACATCACACTGAAGAACTCATGTTGTTGCATCAAAGGGTTCAGAGATGTCTCCATCAAACATGACAGCACTGCTTGAACCACTATAGACACCTGTAAAGCGCTGACCAAGGCCTTTTGAATGCCACGATGACGCAATACTGAGAATACTACTGATCTATTGATGGAATCGAAGGCTTTCTTGAAGACCACAAAGGTAATATTTAGGGAAGTTGGTAATCCTTACAACCTTCCATAATTCTTCTCAGGATGTGTTTATGCTGTGAACAACTGCGCCCTGGTCTAAAGCCAGCCTGATTCTTTCTCAGCAAGGGATCTACATGTGGTAAAATTCGGTTAAGAAGGATCTTATTGTAGACTTTGGCAGCTATTGACATGAGCGATATACCTCTATACTTTGTCATCAGAGAATGTCACATTTTTAGGCAATAGAATTATAACATTGGTGAGCCACCGACGTGGAGGAGACAGAGTGGTGTAAACTTCAGAGCAGAATCTATGGATGACATCAATCATTTGATCACCATCTCCCTAACTAGCCTCTGCTGTAATTGCACAATCCAAAGCTGCTGCTTTGTTGACTTTCATAGCTATTATTGCTTTGGTAGTCTCCTCACGAGTAAGGCCGGGGCTCAACACACATGGGAATATCTTGTTCCGCTGGAGGCGGTAGTTCGGAAGGAACCACCCCGCTTTTATTGTTCAGTAATGAACTGAAGAAACTTTTCTAGGGTATATTGTTAGAAAAAGTTAAGAAAGACTAACTTACTCTAAAACCAATAATATCTTCAGCTGTTTGGAATCCATCCCAACGTATATGAACCTCGGTAGCTTTCTGCCCCTCGACTTGCAAGATTTCTGAAATGGAAAGTGCACAACAAAATACATTACATTGCGATGATTTATACTGCATGAATGCGTATCTCGAATTCGATCGCAATCTAATGCGATGTGAAATTTGAGGCGATCGCGTGTGATCCATTGCAGGTCACTTGATCTCATGGCTGCGAGTTCGAGCCCCGCTGCGACCAACGTGTTTACGTCCCTGGACAATACATTTAAGACACGAGCGGGTAGCTGTTACGGGGATTATTACAATCTACACTCTCAGAACAGGTATTAAATAATCATGGGTTAAAAGAATGTTGGTTAAAAAGTATACAACATTGGTTAAAAATGAAGCGTTGGTTAAAAATTACTTTTAATACTGCGTTGGTTAAAGAGTGAAATTATGATTAATTTTTAGTTTATTCAACGTTGGTTAAGGCATCATAATTTTAACCAACAATAGGTCATAACAAGATTCCCGCCAAAGAATTTCATTGGCGAGGAAAATATTATGCGAAAATAACACGATTGATTTCATATACATATTCTGACGTGGTCTAAAAATTGCGGCCACTGTTTGAAGTTATCGCTTCCCGGCCTCGTGGCTAGGATCTTGTGCCTTGTCCTGTCCCTTGTTGGTCCTGGCCACGGGTTGGCGCCAATATTGAAAGCCAAAATCGGGCCAATGAAACATCAATATTGTAATGTTGTATGGGTTAAAATTTAGCAAAAAAAATAAAAGTTTAACCAACATTTTTTAACCAACTAATGTTGGTTAAAACATATTAACCAACAAATGATTAAAAATTGTAACCAACCACAGGTTAAAGTTTAACCTTTGTTCTGAGAGTGTAAGTACATGTAGCCACCTTACACTCTCAGAACAAATGTTAAAATCTGTAACCATGTTGGTTAGAATTTTAACCAACGGGAGGTTACCAGGTGAACCACACAATTGGTTGGTTAAAACTGTAACCAACAGCTGTTGGTTAAACTTTAACCTGTAGTTGGTTACAAATTTTAATCATTTGTTGGTTAATATGTTTTGACCAACAGTGGTTGGTTAAACTTTAACCTGTGGTTGGTTACAATTTTTAATCATTTGTTGGTTAAAATGTTTTAACCAACAGTAGTTGGTTAAAAAATGATGGTTAAACTTTTATTTTTTTTGCTAAACTTTAACCCATACAACATTACAATATTGATGTTTCATTGGCCCGATATTGGCTTTCAATATTGGCGCCAACCCGTGGCCAGGACCAACAAGGGACAGAACAAGGCACAAGATCCTAGCTACGAGGCCGGGAAGCGATAACTTGAAACAGCGGCCGCAATTTTTAGACCACGTCAGAATTTGTATATGAAATCAATCGTGTTATTTTCCACCCCTGGTATAATGTGCCCATTATTGGAACAATATTGGTTGCCAACATAATGCCAATTGAAGAGCGCCAATGTAAAACCAATATTGGTCCAATATTAACTGGCAACATGATGTCAATTGAAGAGCGCCAATGTAAATACCAGGGGCGGGAAATAACACGATTGATTTCATATACAAATTCTGACGTGGTCTAAATAATCTGCGCAAAACATTTTCCTCGCCAATGAAATTCTTTGGCGGGAATCTTGTTATTACCTATTGTTGATTAAAATTATGATGCCTTAACCAACGTTGAATAAACTAAAAATTAATTATATTTTTATTCTTTAACCAACGCAGTATTAAAAGTAATTTTTAACCAACGCTTCATTTTTAACCAATGTTGTATACTTTTTAACCAACATTCTTTTAACCCATGGTTATTTAATACCTGTTCTGAGAGTGTAGTCATGTTAGTTGAATAGAAATGATTTTGACTATTTCCTGACGGCAACGTCCTAGTAATAAAAGGCACCACCGCTTTGGTCTTGATGAAAAGGTGCTATATAAATGCTGATTATTATTATTATTATTATTATTATTGTCTCAAAACTTGTCTCAAAACCTACTTGTTCCCTCAATAGCCCCGCTCTATTGTTTCAGTTTGTTGTTTCTCTTTTGTTTCTTTTCACATTTGTTTACCATCATCATGGCGCCGTGGTCTATGGTCACGCGTTATGAACTAATGAACAATGGTTGCCTCTCCTCCATGTATAAGAGGTTCAGAGGGCATGTTGTCTACGCCAAAGGATTTGCCACTTTTTAGGCTCTTTATTGCGAACTGAACCTCAGGTTTCAGAATGGGTGGGTCGTCTTCATCTGACGTGAGAATATTCTTGAGTTTTCCTAGCATAGGTTGGTCTGCAGATCTGTGGTAGTTATATAGCTCTTCTCAATATTCCTGCCAGCGTTCTGCAACTACACGTTGTTCAGTTAGCAGGTGGACATCTTTTTCTTCAAAGGCCGTTGCCTTAGAAGTTTGTGTCTTGCATGGTCCTTTACCACCCTGAATTATCTTGCTGTATTCCTTCTCTCCATGTTACTGACAATTGCCTCACAATGGTTGTCGATCCATCCTTTCCTAGCTATCTATCTTAATAGCGTGCTTGATGTTTTTATGGCTTTTCTTTACAGTTTCTTCACTTTCTCACTGCCACATTTTTGTGGTTTCAATTTCCTTCTTTTCTTACAAAGGTCAAGAAACCCGTTGGTCATCAATTGCGGCTTTTCATCCTAGCTCGTCCTAGCACTTCTTTAGCAGTACTGATAAAATGAAATTTAGGTTGGTTGTTGAAGCGTTCAATGTCTAGTTCTGTAGCTAACAGAAGGCCAAATTTGCCACCTATCTGTGCTACAACATTTGATGCAACATTATGGTCTTTCAGTTTTTCCAAGTCAAACTTGATCCTAGATCTTTCTTAAACCTAGTCAGTTTCAATTTCAACGGTGTGAGTACTAGATCTTGATCACTTCCAACATTAGCACTAAGGTATGTTCTTGTCTTTGCCAGGTCACTATTATTATGACATACCACTAAGTCATTCATGTTTTAAAAAATTGCGTACGTAAGATATCACATAAAGCTCAAACCTGAAGTAGTGGTCACTTTTATTTCTCCCACTGCGTACACTCGTCCCGTCTTTGTGTAAGCTTCAACCCTCACTGTGTATAATGTCGTTGCTGCTAGATCTGATAGAATTGTCATCGACATTGCACCATTTACTTCAACAATGTCTGCCACGTTGAGGTTCAGGGTATCTCCAGTATTGTAAAATACCTATAAGGGAACATAACAATTGCAGTACTTTTATTTTCTACTAAATTTGGTAAATTCACAGGTACGTAGAATTAACGATCAAATTGAGCAAGAAGATAAACACAAACATAACAGCATGTACAATGATATTGGAATACTTGATGAACTATACTCGTGCACATACGCTGCAATGATCATTGCCTATCATTCTGCGTACGTTTGAGGGTATTTGCGCACAATGTTGTATACTTTTATATGTGTGGCACAGTGAAATGAATTCTACGAAAATCCCCAAATCTTACTCTCATGCTGCCATGTTTTTGTTTTAATACTTGAATAATTAAATTGCGGGGGAAGGTTATCCACTACTAAATCTTGTATATTCGTGGTGAACGACCTACTTCAAGTGGAATATTACTCAAACCATAAAAAGCTACCATGTGGCATCCTCGAATATGTAATGAATAGGTTTTTTTATCGATTAGATATGTACAAAATAGTACAAGAATTTTACCTAAACTTACCCTAAAGTGGTCGATGTTCTCATCTGCTTGAAATGACTCCCAACTAATCACAATCTCTGTTGGCTTCACTTGTTTTACTCTAACGATATCTTTGGCAACCTCTGTAGCAAGACATAAATACATCAATGATCGAAAGAAAAGGTATTGCGAGCTTTGTTTTAGAATGAACCGTTATAAAATGTTCTTAATATTTATGCCAAGTAAAAAAAAAGTTTCTCATCTCTTCGCGCTTCCTTTTATGGGGCTGCTTCAATAATCTTTTTTATTTGTAACATTTTAGGTATAACTGGAGTAAAGGGATCTTCAGAAGTTATGATGTCTTCCATAGTGGTCAACCTATGTGTACAATTTGAAGGGGAAAAGGGTTCTCCTCCTTTTCCAGGCCTTGCTGTCACGCTTTAATATACGGTAAAATATGCATATTTTCATTTTTGTTGATCAAATTAAAATGCCGTCATCCTCCCTGTTTCATAAAGTTATGCATATCCAAGAATACTTATAATGGTAGATGTAGAAGTAAATCAACTTTCGATCATACTTTACCTTTAGACGTCGTATTTTCTGTCGTTGCAACCATGCCAGTTGTTGGTATAGGCATGACAGTAGTTTGAAAAGTAACTGAGGCATCATCTGTAAATGATATGAAAATAAATTGAGATTGGTTTGAAGGCTGTAGCATGGGTTGAAAGAATATGACCAAACTGTGATTGGCCTTCTTTATTTCAGAATGACACTTTATGAAATGTTATTCTAATATTTGTATCCATCATGAAAGGTAGCTTCTAAGTTTCTTAGAATGATCCCTCGTTGACGAATTGTTTTGTGGAAAGCACAAAATGGCGTCTTCAAAGAAGTAGTGTTTTTTTCGGATAGGGCTTCTCTTTGTTAACGATTTTCAACGTCGTCGTTTTTCCAAACTGCTTAGATTTTTAAAATAAAGTAAATTCATATTTGTAGATGACATTCGTATGCAACTTTTGCTTACTCTTTGGTATTCGTTCGATGCTCACTCGGGCCTTAAATGAAGTAAAGATTCTGATGGTTTATTTTTAGTCTGGATCCCGATTTTTAAAACTTCAATTCAAGCCCTAGTGAACATTATTTAAGTAACAAAATGGTAAGCAAAATTTGCCTTGGAATCTTAACTACCAATTGCATTTACTGTAACTTTTCAATTACTAGCCGTACGGACAAACGACGAATTAATTGACAGTTAGTGCACCTTAAAACACGCCAAAACCACAGTTTCTTTGAAGACGTCATGTTATTCTTTTACAAAATAAACTTCATTGAAGTAGTTATCCTTCCTGATCATAAATACCTAGAACATTTTATGCGGGTTCATTCTAAAATAAAAAATAGAATATTAGAATCCGGTCATTTACGGTTAAAATCATTCAACTAGTGCGTGACCCCTTAAATCCTATACCGATTTAGACATACGTCTATAACCCCTGCCTTTCCCTCTATTTTCTGATCTTCGCTCCTTCTTTTTCTCAGTGAGAACAACTTATGACCAGTCAGTCTCTTGCCTTTTATGCCTTGGCTTCTTGGCTTGAATGTACCTTCGAGCTTTTTAAACAGATTGGAAAGAAATGTTTGGAATTTTGTATTTGTTATATCCATTCAAGTGTATTTTTTTCTTTGTTTAAAACAGTATGAATTATTAAAGCAAGCTGTTAAAACATACCTGCATTGGCAACATTCAAAAATGCAATCAACATTGTCAATACCGTATTCATTATTACGTTTCAAGTAGACACGAAAATTGTTACGTTTGGAAGATTTCGTCGATGTTGTGGGTTGTTTGCTTAAAAATATAGAGTAAACATAATACTTGAAATAAGTCACTTGTTTTTAATTGTCAAGTCCTTAATGAAAACAAATTCCTAATTTCAATTTTAATTATTAACGACCGGGCGAATTAATTGTCGATGTCTTTATGTATGGTAATCTGACGAAGTACATAAAGGCATTCAAATCATCATTTTCCTTTTAACTAAATAGATTTACTGTTCGATTAAAACAATTAATCTAACACATCGTATAAACGTTTACAGTCATTATTGAAATTATTCAATAGTAATGGACCGTTCATTATTTATGAGGAGGGCGGTTGGGACAAACTCGCATGTTAAAATTACCTACCCCACCCCACCTACAGCTGAAACTGAAAATTACATGACCCCCCCCCCCCCCCATCTAGCTTTTTACACCCCCCTCCCCGAAAAAATCAACTTGTCACATACTTGTACTTAAAAGGGCTGTATTTTACCTTTGGAATTTTGTTAATGGATACGTTGGCAAATTCAGTTTGTGGAACGGGCAATAATTTTATGATGGCCCTTCTTTTTATTGTGTGAAATTAGTAATGGCGAGCTTAGCGAGCCAGAAATTTTGTCATATTTACACATTTTGGTGGTCTTGAGAGTCTTTCAACATTCTGGGCAGAAACGTATAATCCAGTGAAACGTTCTACTTTTGTGAGCATTGGTGCAAAGCTGAGACGAGGTGAAAAGCGCCAAAAAAGTGATTTTTCCCCTTTTTATTCTCAATTTTTTGGCGCTTGTTGGTCAAAATTTCAAAAAATAATAGATTAGGTTTAAAAAAAGAAAAGAATAGTCTCTAAGTTAGTGTCTTTACATCATAATCTAGCAATTTCGTAATTTTTTACTCAAAATTATTTTTGTTAGCTTTTTTGAAGTTTTTTGGGTCAAAATTTGGATTCTCTGACCTAATTTCTTTCTAAAAATGTATAGTTTTATATACATTTGAGTCCAGTGGCGTATCTGGGATTTTTTTCCAGGGGGGACAAAGGATATTTTTTCGTGGTGAACACCAGTTCGACCCGACAGAAATGTTCGTAAAAGGTTGCCCCAATTTTTTTCCCAGTCAGTCACCTCGTGAATTTCAGGTAAGTGTGTGTGTGGTGTGGGGTGGGGGGGATGATCAAAAAAAAATCGCCCTTCCCCCCCATTTTTCCTGGTGGGTAGGTTTGAATTTCCTGCTGAGCACCTTCAGGGGGGGGGCACTGTGCCACTCCTGCCCCCCGGCTGTTACGCCACTGTTTGAGTCATAGTTAAATAATTACAGCACTCACAAAATTCAAAAAGTGACTTCCTTGAGTCCCCCCTTATACCAAACCTTGCAGCGGTAAATGTTTTATTTATTCAACTGGCTATCAACATCAAAATATGTTTGGTATATGTGTATAGCTGTTAAAACACACCTGCATTGGCAAAATTCAAAAATGCAATCAACATTGTCAATACCGTATTTCATTATTACATTTCAAGTAGACACGGAAACTGTTACGTTTAGAAGATTTCGTCAATGTTCTGGGTTGTTCCCTTAAATATAGAGTAAACTTAATACTTGAAATAAGTCTCTTGTTTTTAATTGTCAAGTCCTGAATGAAAACAAATTCCTAATTTCAATTTTAATTATTACCGACCGGGCGAATTATCGTATTGTCAATGTCTTTATGTATGGTAATCTGACGAAGTACATAAAGGCATTCAAATCATCATTTTCCTTTTAACTAAATAGATTTACTTTTCGATTAAAACAATTAATCTAAAAATTATTCCATATTAAGTATTTTTAACAATTATTCTGACTACCATCTTACCTCCGACATAATATGTGCTGGCTGTGTATGCATATGAGGAAAAACGACCAGGAGATATCCCATAGACCAAGATGTAATACGACGCTGTTAGATCAGTGTGTGAAACAGTATGCTGACCTGACGTCACGTTCCCTCTCATGCAACATGTCTCTTGGTCTTCAGTTGTCAATCGGTCCCAATGTCTGATATCGATCTTGTTATCCAGGAAAAGTCCACCAACATTGTCACAGTCTGTGACGACATTAATAAAGTATTCGTGACCGAGGTAAATGTATTCAATAACAGGAAATGTTACGACGCCCGGTGTAAATGACGTGACGGGAGGTATAACAACCATTGATGGGTCACCGCGTGGTGGATCATAAGTGTAGCTACCCCTCATATATTGCACCGCCATCACAGGACGATCTGCACTTATTGTGACAATTTTGTCTTCCACAACATTTCTCTCATAAAAGCTTTCTGGTTGCAATTGGATAGTAATATTGTCAGATGTAGAAATTGTTGTTTCAACGTTCATCGAATATATTCTATAAATGAAACCCGAATTTAAGGAGAGAAAAGGAGTTAATATAAAACTACTTTTCCATTGATTTGTAGGCGTTAACTGCTCTAATATACCGTCAGCGGAACCAACTATTGCCAACGCACCAGAAATGACTGCTGTAGGCTTATCACTTCGTACCAATGTCCCTGACAGATCCTCGCCATTCTCCCCGTCAAAACGAAAGGTCTCATTCTCTCTGAGAGTTATACTGCGTGTTTTTCCAGCCTTCGTTTTGATGTTAACCAATGTATTAGGCTGGATTGAGGAAACACACACAAATGAGGTTCTAATGCTCCATGTATAATATGATGTGACATAATATTCCGTACCGAGTTGTGAGTTTGAATCAATAGACTACAAATCCATCTCCACTATCCGAATTATTATCTATTGCATGGACAGATACAGTCCCTTCAGATCTGATAATTATCGTTTTGTTTTGTGGTCCATCATGAGGCCCTATCCGTATGTCTGATATCCCAACAGTGCCACCGTAAAGCTCTATAATAGCAGGTGAGGAACGAGAAACAGTGTTGCTAACCCCATAGCCAGTTGACGGGTAATCTAAAGTAGTACGAAGGTTTCGTGTTGACGAGGTTGTTATATATACTCTAGGCGGATCAATATGTAGCATAATAGGAATGGAAAAGACAAATTCATGGGTCCACCACATTTCCTCTGATTCTTCACCTGTTAAATGATATAAAACAAACACAGTGGATGTCAGAAATCATACGTATGATAGCCAAATATTTGAATGGCCGGGTGTGGCCGCGTCCTGGCTTGATCTGCAGGTCAACTCTCATGAAAACAGTGCAACATGAACTTTTTGATGTCTTTGGTCCATTTCCGTTTTATACAATGTTTTCTTGCTTGAAAAACTTCTTTTCTATAGATCTCGATGTTTTCTACTTGGATATATATATATACTTTGCTATACTTCTGATCGTGTTTTCATCCAATGTTTGCGCTCATATACCCCAAATTAGCGAAATTTCCATGTCCGCGGCATAAAAGAAAATTTTGCCTTTATTAATTACAATACAAAAAGTACACCATTTTCTACAAAATATGTCCTAATTTGTAGGGAACATATATAGCGATATTCCATGGTTAGAAAATAATGCACATCTTTTACGATGTTTACCTGTTTCAATTTCATATATTTTGATCAAAGTTGTTCAAAATTAACATTTAAACATTTAAATGTAATATTTTCAAAAATCTATAGCAGCATGTCTGACCTTGAGAAGAAATCGAAATGCTACAAAGCATGCGACCTTGTTAAGGATGTTTATTATGTTGTTCAGATTTCTCCCGAACTATGTATTAAAACACACTTTTTGGTTAAAAACCTATTTGATACATATACATAGACTATGTGGTTACCGGGGTGGTTACTTGGAGCACTCGCTAGCTCTTCCCAGATCGTGTACATGGTACTTTTAATACGAAAAACGTTTACTACGTTATCGTTTATTACGTTATCGAATAAATCGATAGAGAGACAGTCGCTCTCTACGACTGTATTAAACAAAGACACGTGGCAGGCCCTTTTCGCAGGCATGCATACTCGTTGAAAGTACAGTGCAAAAAAAAAATGACGAATGGTAAGAATTCCTCATTTTTTTCTAGTAAGTAATATGAAAATTAAGCTGAATGAAAGTGAAAGTCATTATAGATCTCTTAAGAACATTGAAAATGGACCTATGATATCAGAATGGGGTTAATAATGTGAAGAAATGCAGTAGGTATCGCTAACATCTACATTGATTGCTTTGTATATACGTTATAAGCTAGCATTAGGCACTGTTGCAGTTGCCAATAACGTAATAAACAGGATAACGTAACCAACCTCATTGTCTATTCTAATGTTGGCGTCAATTCCGTAGCTTTCATGATTGATGTACTTGAGTATCATACATTATAATTTTAATATGTGGACCTTTCTATGTCAGGACTGAAACCACCTTTAATGGATAACGTAATAAACTTTTCATCATTTGATAAATATAATTGCACCATTCAACATTTATTATGTGTTCATGAATGTTAACTTGGTGTACATACATTTTTTGTGTGTATATAAAGCGCAAATGTGAACAATAGCACAACAGACATTAACAAGGTTAATGACCAGAGTGATTAAAAATTAAACTGGTAACTCTCGAAAGAGAGCTCTGAAAGGCCAATCAATTGGTTCACTGCAACTCAAGAAAATATGCATAAAACAAGACACACAAATGGGCAGAGGTTAAAAATGCCAATGAAAGTGACATAATAATAAGATAAAAGCCCGAACATAGAGAACAACATCAAAATATAAATTATAGAAAAATAATAATATCTGGAGGTCTGATGGGCATCAAGAGAACCTACACAACAAACTTGGGAACTAAATCTACCAGAAGCTGCCTGTTGTCACCTGTTGGGGCATGACCGTATCACCAGCCCAGCTGGCTACATGCTTTACAGGACCACCATCTCCCCAACCAAACATTAACCTACACTTAACCCATGACCACCATGCTATTATATGTATCAGTCAGATGTTGAAAGGACTTGAATGAAGGGTGTCATGAAAGAGTGTGAAGGCTATGACAAGTTAAGAGTTTGAGAGAAGATACTGATCCCCTCATACTGACACAATCTCATTTGTTTGCATGCTTCAATGATGCATCATGGCTATATTGCATTTGGTTCCTAATGGGGCCCTCACATGTATCCGTGTGAGCTGGGCGGCCCCTTACCGTCTTATAGAAAAACAACAGAGTCCAACACGGTGAACAATCAGCAAAACATGTCAACGGCCGCATTTATTTATTTTTTTGTCACCGGGTTCATACTGTTCTATACCGGGTCCATATCGGCCTGGAATCGGGCTTATACCACCTCCTCACCAGGTCCTCACCGGCCGAAACGCTTGGGTACCGACCGAACCGCCTTGATAACGTCATCAAACTGCCCTGTATAAGCTGAGCGCTCAAGCTCGCCGCTTCGCTCACATTCCGGGAATGTCTGTAAAATACATTTGTACTCACATGTATCCGTGTGAGCTGGCCGGCCCATTACCGTGTGACAAATTGTTGCAGACGGTGGCACACAGTGGCACACGGTGATGTCACACGGTGGGCCGTTTCCCGTCCGTTGAACACGTTGCCGGGAACTTTGCCGGCCATCCGCGCCCGGCAGGAAGTTTGACCATTCTCAAAACTCTTGCCGGGTGAGTTAAAGCGGCGGCAAACGGTGAGAGCCCGGTTTGAGTACGGTATACAGACGGCGCACCCGTTTCGCGCCAGTTCGCAGGGCGGTAATGGTAGGCGGCCACCTTACCGTCTAATAGAAAAACAACAGAGTCCAAACAATCAGTAAAAAATAACAACGGGTGCATTAATCTTTTGTTGTGGCCACCGGGTCCATAACGTTATATACAGGGTCTATACCGGGTCCTCACCGGTCGGGTACCGGGCTCACCGTCCTCATACATTTCTAGCTTAGCGTTCTTACCGGGTGCATAACACTTCCTCACCGGGTTCTCGGTCCATACCGTTCTACACCGGGTCTGTCCCGGGTTCTCACCGGCCTTGTTCCGGGATCACCGGCCTCATACAGTTCTAGCTTACCGTTCTCACCGTGTCCTCACCGTGTGCATACCACCTCCATACCGGTTCCTAACCGGTCGAAACGCCTGGGTACCGGCCAAAACGTCTTGATTACATCATCAAACCGCCCTTTTCAAGCTGAGCGCTCAAGCTCGCCGCTTCATTTGCATTTGAATTCGTACGACCAACATCTATAATACTCTCTAAATGTGAAAGAGCTAAACATCACTCTTTCGAGAGCTTTAGGAGGGACGGCTCTTCTAAGAAGTGAAGTTCACTCTTTTCAAAGTGATTTGTCACTCTTTTAAGAGTGATTTCCACTCTTTTCAGAGTGATTTTAACTCTTTTTAGAGTGAAAATCGCTCTTTTAAGAGTAAACTTCACTCCCAAAAAAGAGATGTTCCTCCTACATGTCCTAGAGTCCTCGAAAGAGTGAGTTTTAGCTCTTTTACATTTAGAGAGTTGCAACATGCCTGCTGAGAGTCCGTTCCGCGAACGGTTACTAGGCTGCATGCGGCCATTCGCAGTCCGTCGCTAAGATGGTCGACGTCCACCACCGTCCATCACCGCCCTGCGAATGGGCGCGAAACGGGTGCGAAACGGGTGCGAAACGGGTGCGAACGGGTGCGCCGTCCTTATGCCGTCTTCATACCGGGCTCTCATCGGTCGCCTCCGCTTTTACTCACCCGCCAGGAGTTTTGAGCATGTTCAAAACTCCGGTGGCCGGCAAAGTCCCCTGAACGTGTTCAACGGACGGGAAACGGCCCACCGTGTGTGCCGCCGTCCGCACCCATTTTTCACACGGTAAGGGGCCGCTCAGCTCACACGGATACATGTGAGGGCCCCATTAGCAGTGTTAAAAAAGCCCACCCTAAACGTCAAGTACCCTTGGTTTCATTTGTTAATAAATTTCATCCACACTAAATAGGGACTATATAACACTCAACCCTGTCAACCAATTATAACAGTTGAAGTATAACTGTTGCCAATTATCTATACGCTGCCTGTGACAATTTTGAAGACATATACCTCCCATAGACATATCATGGCAGAAATTATTTACTACCATTTGTCTTTGCGGACGGGCGTATGTAAAAGAGTCCCCTCACTCAACACCTTATTGACTAACACGTGTACACCATGACCCGAATAGCCCATTGTATACCAGCATATGGTTAAAGGTATATTATGTGATCTTTCCAGGGAACGCCCTCAACATCGAAAAAAATTGAAAGCAGATTTTCTTGCAGATTTACATTTCTGATCATAAATCGTACATACATTCTAAGTTACAGGGCGATACGATTCTTAATTACTTCAAAATCATGGTTTTAGAGTGAAAATAAACTGTCGGGATAACACGACACTTTATATTTTCACTCTAAAACCATGATTTTGAGGTCATTAGGAATCGTATCGCTCTGTAACTTGGAATGTATATACGATTTATGATCAGAAATGTAAATCTGCAAGAAAATCTACTTTCTAAAAAACAAATCATGAATAGAGCTCTCTGGAAAAGATCACATAATATGCCTTTAACTCTCATAAAAACAGTGCAAAATGAACTTTTTGATGTCTTTGGTCCAATACCGTTTTATACAATGTTTTCTTGCAAGAATTTTTTTTTTCTGGATAGATTTCGATGTTTCTATTTGGACATATAATACTTTGCTATACTTCTGATCGTGTTTTCTAATTTGCGCTCATATACCCCAAATTAGCGAAATGTCCATGTCCGCGGCATAAAAGTAAATGTTGCCTTTAAGAGTCAGTTTGTGTTATTTTTTAGAATTGATTCTATTCTTCAAAAAATATATTTTTCTCATAGCTTGTGTATTTAACAACCAGGGTGACTTTCAAAAAATCAAAAATCGACCTGTTGCCATGGTAACCCACCAAAAACCAATTTGGGCCATTTTGGACCATATTTGCCCTGAAATTTACTCAAAATTGCCTTTTGTCAAGATCTCACCATACCAAAACGGAATAATACTGGAACCTTCCAATACAATCACCTCAAAGGACAACTCTTCCCCTACAGACTGCATAGATTTAAGGTAAATATCTTACTTTTAAAGGTAAATGCTAAGTATTTAAAGGTTGCCTATTTTCAGTTTTGAAATAAAGGCGATTTTTGACCAAATGTATTGCCTTAAAAACAATTCTGCCAGGGGTACCAGAAATTTGTCTTTGCTGGTGTGAGTAGTTAAATGTATTGCCCTTTCAAATCTGTAAACAGTAGCGTGGGCAAGAAACAAAGGAATAATTAAGACCTGGCGATATGGCAAATGGTCCCCCCTGGTTGAGCCGCGTGGGCAAGGTACAAAGGAATAATTAAGACCTGGCGATATGGCAAATGGTCCCCCCTGGTTGAGCCGCGTGGGCAAGGTACAAAGGAATAATTAAGACCGGGCGATATGGCAATTGGTCCCCCATGGTTGAGCCGCGTGGGCAACGAATATATTCCGTGATTTTAGTACAATATATTTTATTTTTGATTTTGATTTTTAAACAAAAAACAAAAACAAAACAACTAATCTGAAACAACCAACGAAACAAAAAACGATCCCGATTGAAAGCGGAACAAGATTAATATGGGAGGGTGGGAGTGGTTTTATTTAACAACAGATCCTCATAGTATGGAAACACAGAGCGAATGAAGTACAAAATGTACCAAATGGGCATAGCAAAACAATCAAACAAAGGGCTGCTCGCGGGCAACCGGAAGTAGCCGTGAATGGTCAAACGGTAACCAAGGACGCCCACAATTAGATGACAATGACCATTGACAATTACCGCTTCGGTGGTTAAAAGAGTTTGGGCTTTATTGAGCCCAAACTATATTACCCTTAGACAGCGGGAATTGAAAACACAGCCAAAGACAAAAATAGATTATATAGCCCTGAGGCTCCATACTAATTAGATTTTATTATACAACTATATTTACATAAGTTGAATAGTTGATACTTAATTTAGCAGGGGCATCAGCCCTTATACTACAATAATTACATTGATAAATATTTTTAAATGTTTGGCCATACAAAGGATACGAGTACAAAAAAGGATAATAATACACAATTATCAAACCATAATTGGGGGTCCTAGTGATATACCTAAGGGACATAAACTTAGAGAACAGCTCAACAGAATTCCAATTATTTTAAAAGATGGTTATAACTTTTAAATAAACTTGGCCTAATTTATCAATGCTTTCTTTCAATGTTATTCAATTTGTAAATCATCAATTTGAAATATAAAATAATCAAATCTGAGGGGAATGGTTAAATGGCCAACAGCCCTACCACCGATGAAATCTTATCAAGTGATAGTTTCAGAAAATTGATTTTTGCACGGTAATTAACTAGTTGAACTCTAAATGAGTTGGCCTAATTAATATAATACCAATTATAGGATGAAGCAGTAATACATTTCTTTTGACTTCATAATAAATTGAATAACTTTCTTTTACCATTTATAAATATTTCTTATATTAAAGAGAATAATTGGGATTTAAATCCCTGACTTTTTAAAAATTTCTCCAAACAAGGCGACATTGAGGAGACTTGACTATTCCCCCTCCCCTTTTTTAAAAGGAGGTAAGGGAATCGGACCTAATATAAGAATCATAGCTCTTAATTTAATTTATTCTAATCCTTAGGATATGCGAATACATCAGGGTTGTCACTGAAAAGGCAAAGTGCTGACTCTAAGTGAGACCTGAACACAGGTAAACCTTCATCATTCAAATGAATACCCTCATATCTGTAAAGATGTCTAGTGTCCTTATTAAAAACTTGTAACGACGGATCACGTGAGTGTTGGGCATGAGTAGCAAACTCGGTAGGCGTGCTTATTGATGTTACGAATGCAATTGCTACCAGCACCGCGACGATGTTCCCGGTTAAAATGAAACCTAGGGAATATCCAGGACCAAATGATCCTGGTAAGAGGGAACAAGTTGGGGTTGTGATTAAAGGAGTTGCAATTAAATAAGCAGAACATATTCAAAGCGTGACTTGAACACTCAATCTTATTTTTCATAACTCGAAACAAAGTAGGGCTAGTAGAATACATCCACTTTTATGTTAAGAACAAACTTTCAAGACTAACCATGATAGCAGCCGGCTGCGAACAACTCGAAAAACTCTGTGAGAAAACGAGAAACATAGTATTTGGCTCCAAGTGCTTGCTATCCCGAGCCAATCCGGGGGTTGAAATCTTAAGTATCGCCAAAAGCAAATATCCCAATCTTTGATAATTACCAGCAGTTAATAGTCTTAACGTAAATTGTTAAAAAGAGAACCGTATTCAGAATTGTGAACAAGATCAACAATTGCCCTAATTGGTTGGGCTTAAGACAAAGCAATCTCAGGCGAAAACCTAAGACGGGGACTTTTTTGACTAAGGATATTCGTTCATTCATAACAAGGTTTATTAAAATAGACCATAGAAGTCATACTCTAAATTGCGGCCAGTATACAATACAACAATATCATTATCAACAATATACAATGTATACAAAATATAAGTAAATAGACGAAAATACACATCATACTAAATGTTCAAAGTAACCGCGCCAAATTAAAAACCATAGAAATGCAAACTGAATTAGCAATATTGCACATAATATACTAAGTAAAAAGCAATGAATTAAGGCAAATTGGAGATTGGAATGCATTAGGCCTACTACTCAAAACCCATGCTATTCCAATTATAACGAGTTGTATTGCACTTTTGAGTTGACAGTTTGTTAGCACCACGCAGATTTCACAGTGTACACATTGTGATTTTGCCATGAAGTAGGTTATTCATAGGACCATCCCAACAATAAATTCATTGCTATGATGGATTGTGATATGGGCAAATAAGGCCTAAGAACCGCACGTAGCATTAACATTGCATTGATCTATGTCACCATGTAAATCTTTGTATATAATTCCTGTTTTATAATATAAAACATTGTGTAATGAATTTGGACGCATTTAAAATAAATGAAACAAAAATATATGTATACAATACAAATCATATATTTGCTAAAGCGTATTAACTTGTAAAGCCACAATATGTTCTGAACACCTGCTTAAACTTTATCAATTGTTTTATGAACCCAAGAGTTGTTTGTATGCAGACGTTATTGTTAGTGTTGTTAATCAACGTGTTATCAATAAACAAAAACGTTGTGTAAAGTTATGGGATACATTTGTCGAGAGGGGAAATGTATGAATTCATGGCACTCGACAGGCTAGACATCACATGAACACACATTGCAAAATTTGCCATAGTACAGTTATAATAAGACACATTGTATTTTCTCCGGAAGAACCTGATTCTATGAGAGATTGAAGACTAGAAATGAAACAACTATAATAGTAACATTATGCAAATACTGGATGTGAAGTAGCACTCGAATGGCCATTGGCTACGGTAAGTAAGGCAAGTATCCGTTTTTAAATTAGATTTCAGGAAAAGTGTGTTACCGGTGGTAATAGCTAATGCAGTAACCACTATGGCTACTTCTGTTATCCGTCGTCGATTTATTTGATCATCGCTTATATAAACGTCTATGACAATAATCATGACATTAAGCTGGGCGAAACAGATGCCGTATTGTCAGCTATGATGTCCGCTGTTCCCGGACACTGGTCCTTCACAAATGTTAGTTGAGAATAATACCACAGTTAGCGAAGTTAAAACAATGCCATGGTTATAATGTTGCCAACATACAGATCTTACGTACCATTGATGAACCACAGTAGACGATAAGTAGTGGTATCCACTTGACATGTTGAATACACCATACCAGATTTAATGTTTCACTCATCTAAGACCAGAGATACGTTGGCGTGAATAATCTTGTCTTAATTATTATATTGTTTATTGACAGTTAAAAAGAATATTCCACACCAGCATTAGACCCATGGGTGAAAGCAGCAACGGTAGCCGACTAGTTCTGCCATGGTACTTGTCATAGTCTTAGGCGTGTGTGTCTTTATCATATTATAGCTCATCCCGGAACGGAATGGAACGTTGAAGCCAACGAAAATTAGCCCTCACCATGCTCACGGCAGCCATGTGTACTATAGTCTCAACTCCTGAAAGAGAGAAAGAAGAAAAAGCAGAAGCAGATCCGGAGAGAGTACATTCTTTTATAAAACAAAAACCCTCATTCATCTTTCCGCGATAATTGCAATAACTCCGACAAGGTCAATAATAAAACACATGCATTAAACTACACCAAG
The DNA here is from genome assembly GCA_035610835.1 of Ophiura sarsii. NCBI lineage: Eukaryota > Metazoa > Echinodermata > Ophiuroidea > Amphilepidida > Ophiuridae > Ophiura > Ophiura sarsii. The sequence goes on along the minus strand of CM069451.1, from coordinate 1,386,792 downwards.
ATCATTCATGATCATCAACAATAATATTGAGCATTTCATTTCTAAGCACCTCCTTGCGAGTTTAGAAAAGGGTTAACAAACAACCCGAATACGTGATAACGTCATTTGCGTAACATTGTGGCGGGACCTAACGTGATAACGTCATTTGCGTAAAAACATAAATACGAACATTGTGGCGGGACCTAACGTGATAACGCCATTTGCGTAATTTTTTTTAATATTATTTTTAAAAACAAACAAACAAACATAAATACCAACATTGTGGCGGGACCTAACGTAACGTGATAACGTCAATTGCGCACAAATATAAATACCAACAATGTGGCGAGAGGGTTTGTCTCTCTGCCTATACTACATATAATTGGAGTAAACGCTAGGGTATTATAAGGGAGTGTTCATAAATACTTTGGTGGGGGGGGTTGGAAAATATGAGGGGGGGGCCAACCAAAAAAAAGGTTCTTAAAAGGGGGGGTCAGGGAAAAAAGTGCTTGTATAGGGGGGGGGTCCAAAAAAAAAGGTTGGTATTGTTTACAGCCAAAATGTATCTCAATCGTGACAAAAATAGGTGTAAAGTCAAAAAAATTCGCGCGCTACGCGCGCTTATCTTGACTCATAACAATTTTGTTGGTTCATTTTATTTCCCGCCCCCCCCCAATATCAATAACCTATAGAGCTACGCCACTGGAACCTAAAACATTTGAAGATGAAGAGGATGCAGATAAAGAAGAAGAGGAGGACATACATGTACCACAGCGATCACGAGTGTCGGGCAGGATTATAAAGAAGAAGACCTACACTGATTTTGTTTGACTTTTCAATTGTGTTATATTATATATCTCTAATAAATAGTTTGATATAACCCACCTACCATAATAAAAGTGATTGTGACTATGTCTATAGGTTTATATAGAATGTTGTTATTGTTTCTGTTATATAACGTGAACAGACGGGGGGGGGGGGGGGGGGGGTCAACACAAAAAAAGGTTCTTGAAAGGGGGGGTCAAGAAAAAAAACCACCCTATTTGGGGGGGTCAAAAAAAAAAAGATGTCCATGGCTCAATTGTTTCCAACCCGCCCCACCAAAGTATTTATGAACACTCCCTAATACAGTAGAACCCATATATTTGTCAGAACGTAGACCAAGCAACCAAACCAAATGTATGGTTTAAACTGAAACTATGTTAGTATCAGGTTTTTAATGGACAAAATATATATCATTAGTCATTGATATAATCGCCTGCAATATACTGATTATAACATACATGTATAACATAATTATAATTGAACAACCCTGATATGTATGATCAGGAAGGTGTTATGATCATATTAATAGATAATTATAAGGCCTATAGAAGGCTTAGCACTTATAAATCATGAGATTATGACATGCCTGCAGCGCCGTGCGTAAAATCAATATAGCCATGATAATGTGCGCCATTCACCCTGTTCAAGAGGGATATATTCTGTCGATAGTCACCAATAATCCCCCAGGGATTCAATACCAATGGCGTAAACAATGTCCTCATTTCCGCAGCATGGTTGGTAAGCTCTATTATATCATGAGGTTATTGAGTTGTAAAGTTAATATGGCGAAGTGGGGGTGGGGGGGGGGGGCATATTTAATAACCGAATTATAATCGGCGAATCGTTATAACATAAGATACATTAGTTATCTAGTTAAATACATTTGAATCACGATTTTTAATTTAACTCACCTATTTTCAGCTTTGAAAATCAAGGTGATTTTTGACCAAAAGTATTTGCTTAAACATCTGCTTTTCAGGGATGCCAGAAATATGTCCTTGCTGGTGTAAGTAGTTAGATGTATTGTCCATTCATCTGTAAAAAGTAGCTTGGGAAAATGATATTCCTAAGTACAGTGTTGCCAGGAATAACAGCCATTTTTAAATCTAAGCATTTTGACTAAATAAGGCTTTTTAACCATATTTGTTATAAAAGCATGTGTTTTTTCAATGATATTCAATCAAAACATATTCTAATAACTCAGTTACATTCTTGTGGTTAATTGCAAAGGGTAATCTGTAATACAACATTTGACATGTTGCCATGGTAACAACCAAAAACCAATTTTGGTAATTTTGGACCAAATTTGCTCTGAAACGTACTCAAAATTATCTTATATCAAGAACTGACCATACCAAAACAGAATAATACTGGAACCTGAGAATACAATCACCTCAAAGGACACCTCTTACCCTACTGGCTGCAACATTTATGGGTGAATATCTTATTCTTAAAGGTAAATGCTAAGTATTTAAAGATTGCCTATTTTCAGTTTTGAAAATCAAGGTGATTTTTGACCAAAAGTATTGCATTAAAAATCTCCTTTTCAGGGGTACCAGAAATATGTCCTTGCTGGTGTAAGTAGTTAGATGTATTGTCCATTCAGATCTGTAAACAGTAGCTTGGGCGAATGATATTCCTAAGTACAGTGTTGCCAGGAATAACAGCCATTTTTAAAAATAAGCATTTTTACTAAATAAGGCTTTTGAATCCTATCTGTTATAAAGCATGTGTTTTTTCAATGATATTCAATCAAAACATACTCTAATAACTCTGTTACATTATTGTGGTTGTTTGCAAAGGGTTATCTGTAATGAAAATGTGACCTGTTGCCACGGTAACAACCAACGAGAGCATCAATGATGCAGAAGCTCACTACAAGTTGAGAATTTGTAAAGATTCTGATTCATAAAACATATCTATAATATATAAACCACTTTAATCTGTCCAGCATATGACAAATTATGTAAAGCTCAAATCCATATTATACCTTACAGGAAACAAGAATTAGATATAGACCCTACATGTATATTATGCATTCACAGTGTAAGCAAATTTGCCCTTCTATTATATGCTTCGGTTGAGATTACATTGTGTCATCTTGGACTGAATATACTATAATAGTGGCATATTTGTTTTATGCTGTACAGGTGATATGAGTCAGCATATTACTACCAATTATTTGGATTATTTGAAAAGCCACACAAAACTGTGTGTTAATTATAGTTGCAGAGTTTTGGATTGATTCTAGAGCGAGAATACATCATAGAAAAATGAAATCAACTTTAAATTTGGTACAATGTCTTATCATGACTTTCTATTTAATTTCAATATCAGAGCTTCAGTCTTTGCATAATTAACTAACAAATGTATGGCCATAAAAGAAGAACAAATTGTTTTTGCATAATTTAATAATTAATTTTAAAAATGTATGGCCATTAAAAAGGTTGTGTTTCGTGTACAAAATTATTACTTAAAATACTGTGTAAACAAAGGGGCAAAAAGCATTTTGACCAGAAATATTTAAATAATTGTATTTTACTTGGCCTACTGAGACACATTGTTTTAAGATTCATGGCCATATAATATTTTTATTTTGTTTACAGAAACCTATTAACATTACACTTTCTTCTGCCTTCACGCAAGTTACGCAACGTGCAATAGTTCTAATGCAGCTTTTGATTATCTTTTGATTGTGTTTCTTTGCGTGGACGCTTTGGTGGAGGAACTGCCGTCTCTGTCTCTAGTTCAACCGCAACTGCAGGCTGTCTACAGATGTTCCGAAGAGTTATTGGTGGTAGCTGCTTAGAAAGAGTGGTGACGCCAGGTTTTAGAAGTTGGAGTTCCATTAAACCCATTAAACATTTGACACGGTTTCCTGTTCTTCCCTTGCCATGTGGAACACACAAATGCTTCAATCCTCTCACGTTCCTGGTCATTTTCTACAGCTGCATGAGCGTCCACAGCTTGTCTTGGTCATCACCTGATAATGAGAGCAAACCAAATACAAACTTTATTTCGAACCATGTCAAGTTATTTAAACGCAAAATGTGTTCCTTATTTTGTTCCATTTTGAACTTATTTGTTTCTCTCCCTCCACCTTCTTTTTCTCTTTCATTTGCTTTGTTCTTTTATGTTTGTTTATAAATTTCGAACAATGTTATTTATTGGTTGAAAAATGGGCTGCTGTTGTTCCCTTTTCCTTATATTCTTCCGTTTTTTAACTATTGTTTCTCCCCTCCTCTTTCTCCATTTATGTTTCTTTGGGTTTGTTTATATTAACACGTTCTCCATTTATTATAACATCAGTGTCATCTTGAGAATATTCAACAACAACAAAAATGAAAAAATGAAAAGAAGAAGAAAGAAATTGAAAAGCAAAAACAAATTGAAAAGCAAAAAAAATTGGAAGAAAAATAACCATTTTCTTTTTATGCGGCAGCCTAAATGGATGCACGCGAGGACGAGAAACTACTATATTTTTTATTTGACCTAATAGAACAATAAGGGGGAGGGGGAATATTTTAATCCAAACCGGCCCGAACAAATGGTTCACACAATGGGGAAGGGCATTTTCCAAAAAACGATGGTAGGAAGGGCACAATTTCCGATAACGGAGGTAGATGCGGGGATTTTTACAAAATAAAAAATAATTAAAGGTAAGTCCTAATAATATTAAATATAATAATAGGGGCCTACACTGTACACATGCATCGGGAGTTTGCATAATTTTCATAATTTAAATTACCAATACATTTAAATTACCTGTAGGTAGACTGAACAGAATCCAAGTCAACAATGTTACTATTATCAGAATCAGAATCGGATTCGTTTGACTCAGTGAAATAGTTGGACCGCTGGCCGCTCTCTCCAGATTGGCATCGCGAAAGCAAACTTAATGCCTCCGCAACATCGTCCTGCTTCTTTTTCGGCATATCGGTCGATTCATTTCAACTAAGGATGTTTATTTAAACACCAATTTGTATTTGAAATCGAGCAATAATTATATAAAAGGTGATAATCCGTGAAGTTCTAGCATCTATTTTCACTGTAAATCGAAAGTATTAACAGTGGAATGAATAGGCTCGGTAAATCACGGGTTCCACAAACTCAGTAGCGTGTGCGCGATTATAAACTAGCATCAACAAAATAGACGGGGTCATTAATTTTATTTTTAGCCGACCTGTCCCGGCAGCTTGGGTCATCGCGGACCAATCGGATTCGTTGAATCAGAAATGATCAATATTAATGACATACGATGCATAATTAATTAAATGTTACCATATATGGCAAGAAAGGAGTAAACCTTTGAAACTGTAAAGTGGCACAACATCGATTCTGGGTAGCTCTAGTTAATTGTCCATATCTCAGGATTGACAAATCCGAATCAGATGAAATAAGCAGCATCTGAAAGCCAGGTGTTTAGTCTTTTAATATGTGTAAACATCATACACCAAATGTTAGCCGGTATTCTGTCCGAGATATTGATGTTTATTACGTTACCTGCGATATGTAGAATAGCAAAGTTGTTCAAAATTACCATTTAAACATCTTAATGTACATATTCTGAATCTAAAAGAACATTGGTATTTGAAAATAATATTTTCAAATTTGTTTAGCAGCATGTCTGAATACTGGGAATACTCGTTGAAAGTACAGTGCGAAAAAACACGACCAATGGTAAGAATTCCTTATTTTTTTCTTGTAAGTAATATGAAAATTAAGCTGAATGAAAGTTGAAGTTATATAGATCTCTTAAGAACATTGAAAATAATAATAATAATAATAATAAAACCATACTTATTGAGCGCATAACACAATTTAAAAGTCCCTATGCGCTATCACAAACAAAAAAACACAGTAACATGAGTAACAAAAGACGAAACAAAAATAAATTAAACATTAACATTAAATAGGTAAGTTTTTAGCAATGATTTGAACTGTTCAAGAGTTTTGGCGGATTTAACATGATATGGTAAATTGTTCCAAAGTTCACCAGAAGCATCTTGAAAAGAACGGCGACCATATGAAGTAGAAGGTGAAGAAACATGCGCAAGAAGATATTTTGAGCCAGAACGAAGATTGCGAGTGGGCTCGTATTGTTGAATAAGATCTTGTAGATACATAGGAGCTAAAGTACGAGTACATTTAAATGTTATTAGAAGAATCTTGTAAATAATGCGGGATCTGATCGGTAGCCAATGTAAGTCACGAAGGACGGGAGAAATGTGACAGCGAATCTTAGACAGAGTAACAAGTCGAGCAGCTGAGTTTTGAATCCGTTGAAGTTTTGAGATTTGCGTCTCAGGGAGGGCATATAGTAAACTATTGCAGTTATCAAGTCGGCAAGTCACAAATACATGAATAAGTCTCTCAGTTGTTGGCTGATCGAGATAACGCCGGATTTGACCTATCTTATAAAGAGCATGAGAAGCCGCACGACAAATGTTGTTGACATGAACATCCATCATAAGATCGTTTTGAAGGATAATGCCAAGGTTGCGGGCATTGGAAGCTGGCTCAATATGAGAATCATTGATTTTTACTGATGAAATCGTAGAGTTGTTCCTAAAACGGGATGTAATATGAAGAACTTCAGTCTTGTCATCATTTAATTTAAGGTCATTAGCTGTGGACCAGGTTTTGATATCTGTTACACAAGCTTCCAGTCGCGAGATTGCACCTACTCTGTCATCATCATTTTTTAATACAATATATATCTGAGTGTCATCAGCATAAGTCATTTTGGAGATGCCATGTGAATCGATGATATCTTCTAATGGAGATGAGTACATTGTGAAGCCTAAAGGGCCAAGTACTGACCCCTGAGGAACACCCTCTTTCGGAACATGAACCGATGACTCGCGACCATTTATAATGACAGATTGTGAACGGTTGAAGAAACCCTCTAACAGTATTTGGTGATTTATGGTGTCAAAAGCAGCCGAGTAGTCCAATAGAATGAGAATGACTTCATGACCCTTGTCAGCAGCGAGAAGTAGGTTATTATAGACACAAAGAAGCGCTGTTTTTGTGCTATGGTTACACCTATAGGCACTCTGCATTTTTCCATAGGTTGTTCTCTGATAAATAACCTTGAATTTGGGTGGTACATGCACGCTCAACAGTCTTGGCAAGAAACTTAAGATTAGCAACAGGCCTGTAGTTTTTTTAGAATTTCACGATCCAGTTTAGGTTTCTTGATGAGCGGTGTGATGTGAGCATGTTTCAGTGCATCAGAGAAATGGCCTGCTTCCAACGAAGAGTTGATGATTTTAGTGATGATTGGAATGTCGAGTTCTGGTAGACATTGTTTCAGAAGCCAAGTTGGTATTGGATCCAATCCACATGATGTAGATGGCAATTTCATTATGATTTTTGTGACTGATTCTTCTGAAAGTGTGGCAAATTTGGATAAAACAGCACTGGTGGATTCAGAAAATTGCACAGAGAGATGACCTTTAGGAGAGTTGTGGAGCTCATCCGTAATACGTTTAATCTTGTCGGCAAAGAAACTAAAAATGGACCTATGATATCAGAATGGGGTTTATAATGTGAAGAAATATAGTAGGTATCGCTAACGTCTACATTGATTGTTTTGTATAATATATGTTATAAGCTAGCATTAGGCACTGTTGCTGTCGCCAATAACGTAATAAACAGGATAACGTAACCAACCTCATTGTCTCAGAGAATAATTTCATCAGGAATCCAAGGAAGATTAATAATAAAATTTCATAGAAAAATTCCAAATTTGAACTTACTTTTCCAGACAGTTTCGACGTCCGTTCGGATGTCTTTATCAATGGTGTATGACCGCTGATCCAGTGTTGCCAGAAGATGTTGATTTTCTGGTGACGTCACGTGTTGATTTTGATGACGTAATCCGGATCAATGGGTCGTACAGGTGACTAAGTTGGTAGGCCCCCTCGTCGCCATTCATTAGGTGCTGTTTCATGTCATTATTGGCTTTTCGACGGATCCAAATGGATTCTCTGATCCATCTGGTATTTCTGGCGTCGTCCCTCGCGAGAATGTTTGTATTGTCCCAATTTATTAAGTGGTTTTCCGTAGCAGCGTGGTCTGCGATGGAAGACTTCATCTCTATGTTTTGAGAGTCTTTCCTTGCCGTGCGGGTGAATTTGCGGTCGGTCATTTTGTCCGTTTCAGTTTTATGTTCCTTTTTGCGGGTGCCGAACCGGCGGCCTGTCTCGCCTATGTACGTCTTGTCACAGTTCTGACAAGAGATCTCATAGACCACGCCTGCTTTGTCCTCATTGTCCTGTTTGTCTTTCGCGTGCACTAATATATTCCGGAGGCTGGTGTGTGGTTTTACTGCAGAACCTATGTTGTGTTTTCTGAAGATTCGCTGAACCTTTTCCGTGACCCCGGCTATATACGGTAGAGTGACGTTAGTTAGAGTTTTGTTCTCACTTTTGGCATTTTTACTGTCCTTTTTCTTAGGCTGTTGTCTCGCTTTCTTTACTTTGTCAATCGACCATTGCGGGTATCCACATTGCTTGAGGGCTGACCTGATGATTTCTTCCTCAGCGATCTTGTCTTCTGGTTCTGTGACAATTTTGTCTTTCCTGTCTAACAAAGTGCGGATAACACCTAGTTTGTGATGCAGCGGATGGGCCGATTCGAAGTTCAGATATTGGTTAGTGTGTGTGGGCTTTCTGTAAACTAGGAGCTTCACACTGCCATCTGGTTTGCGTACGATGAGTGTGTCCAGGAACGCTATTTTCCCCTCCTGTTCTTTCTCGTATGTAAACTTGAGATTACCGGTCTCGTCGACATTGTTGAGATGGTCCGTGAGCTTGTCTTCGGTGCCTTTGTTTACAATTTCCAGGATGTCATCCACATACCGTTTGAAAAATCTAGGTTTGCAGTCAAGCGGAGCTGTTGCAATAGCTATGTCCTCTAAATGTTCCATGATGATATTGGCTATGATGGGGGACACCGGGCTGCCCATCGCGGTACCGAACTTTTGACAGTAAATTTGCCCTCGCGAAGTGAAATAGGTAGTAGTGAGTATAAACTCCAGTAACTCAACAATATCCTCGACTGTGAGATTAGTTCGTGATTTGAGAGTGTCATCATCAGTAAGCCTTTGTTTAATGACCTCCAAAGCTTTCTGGATCGGCACATTGGTAAACAACGCGATTACATCATGCGAGAGAAAATTCTCATCTTCTTCAATGTAAATTTCAGTCATCTCCTCCGCTAGGTCATGCGAGTTCTTTACATGTCGTGGAGTGTTGCCTACTAGAGGAGATAATATGTCTGATAATGCGCGTGAAGTAGCATATCCTATTGATCCGGTGTAATCCACTATAGGTCTCAGCGGTACATTCGGTTTGTGTATTTTCGGAGTGGCGTAAATTCGCGGGACATATTCCGTGGTTGGATATAGGTGCTTGTATTGTGCCTCATCAATTTTGTTGTCTTTCTTAAGTTTGGAGAGCATACCGATGAGTTTACGCTTGTACTTTGGCGTTGGGTCCTTGTCTAATTTTTGGTAAGTTTTTTCATCAGCTAACATTGTCTGTAGTTTTTTGTCATAATCCGTTTTGTCCATGATAACGACTGCTCTACCCTTATCAGCTCCCATGATGAGAACATCCTTGTTTTTTGCCAGATTATTAAGGGCCTTACGTTGCTTGCTAGTGACATTAGACTTCGGTAACTTAGCTGACTGGAGCGCTCCTGTGACTTTCGCTCTGACAGTAATTCGCTCGTTCTCCGGTAGACTCCAACAGGCCTTTTCTGTAGCAACGATAAAATCGTCGATCGGAATTTCTGTGGCGGTAGGGCTGAAATTAAGGCCCAAAGCGAGTACATTTTGCTCGTCCTTGTTGAGCCGTACCGTATATAGCCGGGTCACGGAAAAGGTTCAGCGAATCTTCAGAAAACACAACATAGGTTCTGCAGTAAAACCACACACCAGCCTCCGGAATATATTAGTGCACGCGAAAGACAAACAGGACAATGAGGACAAAGCAGGCGTGGTCTATGAGATCTCTTGTCAGAACTGTGACAAGACGTACATAGGCGAGACAGGCCGCCGGTTCGGCACCCGCAAAAAGGAACATAAAACTGAAACGGACAAAATGACCGACCGCAAATTCACCCGCACGGCAAGGAAAGACTCTCAAAACATAGAGATGAAGTCTTCCATCGCAGACCACGCTGCTACGGAAAACCACTTAATAAATTGGGACAATACAAACATTCTCGCGAGGGACGACGCCAGAAATACCAGATGGATCAGAGAATCCATTTGGATCCGTCGAAAAGCCAATAATGACATGAAACAGCACCTAATGAATGGCGACGAGGGGGCCTACCAACTTAGTCACCTGTACGACCCATTGATCCGGATTACGTCATCAAAATCAACACGTGACGTCACCAGAAAATCAACATCTTCTGGCAACACTGGATCAGCGGTCATACACCATTGATAAAGACATCCGAACGGACGTCGAAACTGTCTGGAACAGTAAGTTCAAATTTGGAATTTTTCTATGAAATTTTATTATTAAACCTCATTGTCTATTCTGATGTCAATGTTGGCGTCAATTCAGTAACCTTCATGATTGATGTACTTGAGTATCATACATTGTATCCTATGTTATAATTTTAATGTGTGGACTATCTTTGTTATGACTGAAACCACCTTATAATGGATAACGTAATAAAGTTTTTATCATTTGATAAAGATAATTGCACCTTGTCCACTGTGATTCAACATTTATTATGTGTTTATGAATGTTAACTTAGTGTATACATATTGTCTCACTTACTGACTCAATCTCATTTGTTTGCTTTCTATAATGGTGTATAGTTCTATGGCTATTGGATAACGTAATAAACCAATACGTATAATTGTGTGAATAAATATGGTATACCTAGCTTAAACAGCTACAATATCTTTCATCAATTTTGTTTTGTTTTTGTTATCATTATTATACAAGAATATGGGCTACAAAGTGCAAACAACTATAATGGTAATACGTCAGAACCAAATGCAATAGTGGAGACAAAAAGGTCATCAGAGGGGGACTACTCGTTATTCCGAAGGTCGTTATTCCGAAGGGTCATTATTCCGAAATAACTGTAAGGGTCGTTATTCCGAAGGGTCGTTATTCCGAATTGGCAATAAGGGTCGTTATTCCGAAAATATAATGAGGGTCGTTATTCCGAATATAAAATAAGGGTCGTAATTCCGAATATAAAATAAGGGTCGTTATTCCGAAATAAGCAGGAGGATCGTTATTCCGAAGGGTCGTTATTCCGAAAATACAATAAGGGTCGATATTCCGAAGGGTCATTATCCGAAATAACTGTAAGGGTCGTTATTCCGAAGGGTCATAATTCCGAATTAGCAATAAGGGTCGTTATCCGAAAATACAATGAGGGTCATTACTCCGAAGGGTCATTATTCCGAATTAACTGCAAGGGTCGTTATTCCGAAATAAGCAGGAGGGTCTTTATTCCGAAGGGTCGTTATTACGAAAATACAATGAGGGTCAATATTCCGAGGGTCGTAATTCCGAAAATAAAATAAGGTTCGTTATTCCGAAAATAAAATAAGGGTCGTTATTCCGAATATAGAATAAGGGTCGTTATTCCGAATATAGAATAAGGGTCGTTATTCCGAATATAGAATAAGGGTCGTTATTCCGAATATAAAATAAGGGTCGTAATTCGAAAATAAAATAAGGGTCGTTATTCCGAATATAAAATAAGGGTCGTAATTCCGAAAATAAAATAAGGGTCGTTATTCCGAATATAGAATAAGGGTCGTTATTCCGAATATAAAATAAGGGTCGTAATTCCGAATATAAAACAAGGGTCGTTATTCCGAATATAAAACTAGAGCGGTTCTCGGCTTTCGCGGTTCAACTAATTTGTTACTTTCTGTTGACATTATTATTTATCAAATTGTAAGGGGCCTGAGCTTTCGATCCTAGCAGAATATTTATCAAAGGCAGAATGAGACAAGATACATACAAACACTTATATATAAACATAGGTACCAACAAGAAGGACAAAGAAAACAAAGGACAGGAAGCAAACAATAGAGGGGGTTTAAAATCAACAACAAAAGGGATGTCAGGAGTGGGTAAATTAAGTGGATTAGTGTAACACAAGTAAAAATTATAAAGATGATAAGAGAGTATTATTGTCTCATTCTGCCTTTGATAAAGATTCTGCTAGGATCGAAAGCTCAGGCCCTTACAATTTGATATTTTAAATACAGGCTAGTGTTGTGAATAAGCAGTTTCCAGTAGCTGTTTTTAAACGTTGACATTATTATTTGGAAGATATATGATATTATATAAGTCACTACAATTAGGTTTCACAAATCTGAAACATATTTTATTATTTAGGAAATCATGACTCTAAGCATTTGTATTTGAAGGATGGAAGTACTTGAACAGGCGCGTACGCAGGGGGGAGGGGGTGTTTTGGGTGTGAAACACCCCCCCCCCCCCCCCCCCCCCCCCCCCCCCTTGGGTCTGTCCTAAAAAATAAAAAAGGGGAAAGGAGAGGAAAAAGAAAAGGAAAGGAGAGGAAAAGAGAGGGGAAGGAGAAGGGAAAAGAGAAGGGGACAGCGGAGACATGGGAGAGGCCGCTATGGCGTACCCAGAGGGGGGGGGGGGGGGGGGGGGTCGAGGGGGGATCATGCCCCTCCAATATTGACTGTATGTCGGTTGAGATTGCTTAGTGTCGGTTCATTTGACAAGAGGAATCATGGAATTATGATGGTCAAAAGTACACAAACGGAACAAAGATTCGCGCGCTACGCGTGCATAAATGTCCCAGAAATGGTTTAAAGCAGAAATGTACCTCGATCAGAGAAATATAAAGTCGAAAATTCTCGGTTGGTCCACTATTCTTCCCCCCCCCCCCCCCCCCCTGAAAAATCTAGTTACGCCACTGGGCAGGGGAGAGAAGGAAAATAAAGCCTCGTTGACTGTCAATGGGGAACGGGAAGGGAAAGAGTAAGAGCAAAGATTAGTATCGGGGGGGGGGGGGGGGCGACCAATTACCCGACGCACCTTACCGGCTTCAACATATCATTGCCAGCGGCGCCGTATAGCATGCTTAAAAAAGGTTTGTTTACATTGCTAAGACGACTGGCGAACTAGACAAAGTGGGGTAAAGTTCCAACGCCTGGGTTTTTTCAAACAATTTACGGGCTTTATCAGCACGTGTGTGTCAACCGTGGGAAGACTAATTCGAGGGAAACCCCCGTGGAACCCTAGCTGTCCCCCTCCCTGTTTGTAACCCTCACCTCCCTATTTGTACCCCTCAGTGAGTGTTACAAACAGGCGGGTACAACTAGGGTTCAAGGGTTGACCACGTATTAAACACCCCTCAAAGCCGAAAAGTGAAAAGAAAAATAAGAAAATAGGAAGGGAAAAGAAAGATAGATAAACTAAAAGAAACTTAATTGAAGAGATTTAATATTAGGCGTCGATGCTTTTTTCTGTCTGTCTGTTAAACTTGAAAATGAGAATTACCCGTGTCAGGTGACATACATTGAACCAATGAGATCGCCGGTAAACCAATGCCTGCGGATTAAGTTAGTGTATATTATAATGGATGTTTTATGGTTGAACTCAGTCAAAAGTATTAAGATTTGGTGTTAACACATGAGTCACTGGTGAGACATTTCAACGTTGAACTAAGAATAAACCTGCGATAAGTGTTCAAAAATATGCAAGGAAATGCGTTCTTTTCAACCGTGAATTTCAAAAAACCTCTGGCGTCGAGGGGGGATACCTCCCTCGAACTCCCCCCGGGACACGCAACCTGCAATAAGTTGTCAAAAATATGCAAGGAAATGCGTTCTTTTCAACGTGAATTTCAAAAAACGGCTGGCCTCGAACTCCCCCGGGACACACAACCTGCAATAAGTTGTCACAAATATGCAAGGAAATTCAAAACCGTGAATTTCAAAAAACTTCTTGGGTCGAGGAACTCCCCCCCCCCCCACCCTCCCCACCGGAACACCCAACCTGCAATAAGTTTTCACAAATTAATATGCAAGCAAAAGGGTTCTTTTCAACCGTGAATTCAAAAAACTTCTGGCAACTCTCTCTCTCCCCCCCCCCCCGGGACACGCAACTGGCCTGCAATAAAGTTGTCAAAAATATGCAAGGAAATGCGTTCTTTTCAACCGTGAATTTCAAACAATTCCGGCGTCGAGGGGGATACCCCCCCCCCCTCGATCTACCCCCCGGGACATGCGTGTCCCGAGGCATGGATAGTTAAATAATTATATTAATATTTCTAAAACACCCCCTTGACAAAATCGTGCGTACGCGCCTGTACTTGAATATTACATGCAATAGCAATGTAATTAGCGCATTAGAATTTATGCTTAGATTTTTAAAAAATGATGGCAGGGGAGAGCGGGGAGTGTTCGCCCCATTTTCATTTGAAATGGCCTATACACGTTAATTTAAAGATTGAATGGACCTATTGACATTACATGAAACAATCTCAGTACCCTAGTCCTTACTGTAAAGGAATGAGTAAAAATGAAGACAGGTGTCAAGAATGGTGAACTTACCCCGACCCCGGTGCGCCATGCCGGGGCAAGTTCGCCATGGTCTCATAATTAGGCTTCATAAAGTAGTATGTATCAAATAGATATAAACATTTGTTATGCAATGTGATTTTCTTCTAAAATAACATTTAGAGAGTCACAATTTAAATTTTTACGGAATATACTCGTTTGAAATTTTAAAATTGTAAAAAATACCACATTTACAAATATTATTTTCTAATTTCAGTGCTACTCCATTCCAGATAGCTATTTTCATAATAACCATGCATGACCCACATACAATGACAGGTCGATAACTGCATCAAATCCATAACCTATCCCATGCCTACTAATGATGATTTACATTTAAATCGTATGTACGAATATCTTTAGAAAAAAAATCAATATAAAAAAAAATCCACTTTTGTGATGTGAAACTGGTTTTAGATGATAATTTGACAAACATTATAAGGAGATCAGCCAAGATACCATGGGAAGATCGCCACAAATAGGGGAATATATTGTGTGTTCGTCAAACTCGACCAGTGGCCGCAATGATGAGAATCATGTGGTGGGCGAATCTGCCCATAGGGTGTACACTCCCCGCTCTCCCCTACATTTAACAACATGATTGTCTATTGTGATTTTAAAAACCTGTTATATGGACTACTCCTTCATCTCCTAACAGGGCCCTTGGAAGTATATTTTGTATGGGGGTGCTGTAAATTTGTAAGTCTTCACTTTTCGGCGTGGGTCGAGGGATCCGCTTAAGGGCCGCTGGTGGGGTCCAGGCTTCGCGGGGGTTCAGGGGTAGGAGCCCCCTGAAGCTGTTGGGTTTTAGCATGTTTGAATGACCTAGAAAAGCTCTCCTTGCTATGAATATTTACATTTATTTGTAATAAACTTTGACTTGGTTCAGAGACAGCATGGGGTTCAGGGGGCGAAATCCCATGAAGCTGTTGGGTTTTAGCATGTTTGAATGGCCTAGGAAAGCTTTCCTTGCTATGAATATTTACATTTATTTTTAATAAACTTTGGCTTGGTTCATAAATACCCTAAAAACGAGAGACACTAATGAACGATGAAAATGTTACATTAAAACTACAACGCGCACGAAGCCTGCAAAAATACCAGTGTTTTAACTAAAATGGTTCTGAAACCATCTTGTTATGCTTGAATAAATAACATTGAAACAAATACATGCGAAGCGCGCACAAATGACCAGTGTTTTAACTAAAATGGTCAAGAAAACGTTCCTAAAGCCATCTTGTTATGCTTGAATAATAAAATATTGAACACAATTATGCACGAAGCGCGCAACAATTCCCAGTTTATCTAACTAAAATGGTCCAAAAAAAAGTTCCTGAAGCCATCTTGTTATGCTTGAATAGCTAAATATTGAACTAAATATGGGGCACTAAAATGGTCCAGAAAACGTTCCTGAAGCCATCTTGTTATGCCTAATTAATTCAATAATGAACATAATTACGCGCGAAGCGCGCAAACATTACCAGTGTTTGAAACCATCTTGTTATGCTTGAATAATTAACATTGAAACTAATACGTGCGAAGAGCGCAAACATTTCCACTTTTTAAATTAAAAAAATGGTCCAGAAACGTTCTTAAAGCCATTTTGTTATGCTTGAATAATAAAATATTGAACATAATTATGCGCAAAGCGCGCAAAAATATCAATGTTATGTTATGAATTTTTTGTAAAATTCCAAAATGGAAACTTACTAATTTTTCCATACGGGTTTCAACAATATGTCTGTTGTCTTCCTCAGTGGATTGTGTTTGACCCAGAGCTAGTGTTTCTAGTCTGTTTCTGATGACGTCTTGAGCATCTTGTTATGCTTGAATAATTAAATATTGAACATAAATATGGTGCCCTAAAATGGTCCAGAAAACGTTCCTGAAGCCATCTTGCTATGCTTGAATAATTAAACATTGAAACTGACGGGCGAATCGCGCAAAAATGTCCAGTTTTTAAACTAAAATGGTCCAGAAAACTTTCCTGAAACCATCTTGTTATGCTTGAAAATTAAACATTTAAATTAAACTAATATTTTGAAGCGCGCGCAAAAAAAAAATCAAGTTTATCCATCTGAGACCGATCTTCCAACCACGTGACTCAGCCGTTCCATTGACTGGGAGAGGAGGCTATTTTCTGACAAAAATATTGATGGAATCAGTAGAGTGAAAAACGGCCATAATAAAAAATAATTATGTTACCCACCTACTTTTATCATCATAACCCAAGTTGTGCCATGAGAGTCAGTTTAATTGACGTTGCAAAGACAGGTAGCTTTCCCTTCCCAATTTCTCCATTTCAAAAAATGCTTTCAATTTGGCAAGCACTGGCTGCATCTCATCTTTAATGGTCTTATTTGGTGCCATTTTAAGCTATACTGTACTACAGGCCTCTATATGAACAGGTACATGTAGAGTGATAGACCCCGATGAAGACAACCTTTTATTTTACAAGTCAGAAAATAAACTATTTAGTTTGTCAACGTTCAAATTGTATTTGAAAATAAAAATCGTACCTTTCAATATTGATACCATATCATTGTAAGCGTATTTGTTTCTTTCTATACTTAACAAGGAAATCTGATTGATTCGGACATGCAGACAGAACATATAATAGGGATACGGAGTTTCATATCATTTTACAACTATTTTATCTTACTATAGGCCCGTCCACCTTAAAAATTAACATTATTTACTGTTGGAAACATTACAAGATAACAAATAAAAATTAAATGTGGCCTCCTACATTATGCTAAATGTTAAAAGTCCATTACTTTCGATCTTTTTCAGCTTTGTGATTTTATTCATAGGCCGAAATCACAGGTGACGATTTCAAAACCTTTTGATTTCAGATAATGCGCAAATGGTTCGATATTTGTCTCTCTTTGAATGGTACACTAGACGTAGCTGGTGTGTGCATGCGTGTGACGAGAATAATATGCATTGAACAGTGTTGCGTGTTTTTGCACAAGGCAGCTTAATTGTTTCAATTCACATTATAGATGAGGTTCGACGGAGGTTGGAATCAAAATGGAATCCTTCGACAACTAGCAAATAATACGCCAGAAGCCAGCACATCTTATTTTTGCTCATCTCCCTGCCCATCCGAGCACCAAAGATCGCTCTTCGATGAATTCACTATAATATTGGACTGACACTGTATATTTTTTCAAACATCTTAAAATCTTAAGGAGCACCCCTTAAAGAAAACATGGGGGGGTATTTTTGCTAGCTATTTGGTCCATAATATCAATATCATAATCGAACATTTTAACGGATTTGTGTTGTCTTACTACAAATTACTTCCCCTCCCTCCCCCCCCCCCCCCCCCCCCACACACACACACCCTCTCACGTCACTGTAAGAGGTGAGAAATACTTCACTTTGGTATATTAAATTGTTGTGTAGTGTATACCAGTTTTATACCAGTAAACTACCCCTTCCCTTTCCTCCAGGAAAATGGGGGGGGGGAAGATTTTTGTTTAGGGCGGCATGAAAAAATGATGCGCGCCAAAGCGCAAAATATTTCCACTACCCTCCCGCTTCACGTTTTTCACCCGTGTCATTTTACGCTTAAGGGGTGTGTGGACTCTCAGGTACAGTCTCCGTAAACTGCCGTAACTTCTTCAATATTCATTTAATCTTTATAAACGTATAGGCCTACAGTTTTTTGCAGAAAAGGGTTCAATCAATCCAACCATGATAATGAAATTGACCATTTTGGAAAAAAATATAAAAACACGTTTTTTGACCCATTTTAGGTTTGGAAAAGATAACTCAAAATATATTTTGTTAAATGTTGTCATACTAGTTTTATGATAATCCTGATAACATTCCCCAGGAGCGTTTTTTTATATTTTAATATCTTATTTATTTTTTGAGTTACAAACCAAAAAGTGTGATTTTTGGCACTTTTGGTTTTAACATTATATTGGCCTCCAGACCCACCAAATATTCGAAATATGTGGGGGACGTTAAAAAACATCATACTGGACCAAAGTTTTAATACAAAAACAACCCAAAAACAATTATGTGGGGGACGTTATTATCATACTGGACCATTAGTGTTAGAAATGCAATTTTTTTCTCGATCCGCGCGCATATTAATTTGATTATTTAATTATTTAAGCTTAACAAGGTGTCTTCAGGACAGTTTTTCCATGACCATTGTAGTTAAAACTCAAAAAAATTTGCGCGCTCCCCGTATATTTTTTCAAAAATCTTAAAATCTTAGGGGGTGTTATGTAGTTCACTCTTTATCTCCTATCTACTGATAACAGTTCATGTATTCATCTCTTTCAGCGGGTGGGGGGGGGGGGGGGGGGGGGGGGGGGGGGGGGGGGTGATGTAGACTTACGGGATTCCGAGGCAATGTTTGAGAGTAATGCTAAGCGGTGGCGAAGATGGAGGGAATTAGAACTTGAATATGAAATGATCGTCTCCACGCGGCGACTGGAACCACAGAGACTCCTGAACAATAAAGACGCATGTTCTTCTGACATTAGGGACCGTTCATTATTTCCACCGGAGGGGGGGGGGGGGTCACACGTTTTTTCCTAATCAAGAGGGGGGTCATACTGCTTTTTACAGTTCAAAAGCTAATATATTTACGCGCTACACGCGCATACGTTGTGTCTGGTTGGCTCACTTTTTATATCTCGCCCCTCCAAAGAAAATTCTAGCTACGCCACTGATCAAAATGATAACATTTTGACACCCTCTCTGCAACTACAATTGTGCAGACCCAATGAGCTTCCAGGTACCCACCAGGAGTCCTTATTTTTATGTGGGGGCCCTGACCTTGACTATCATCCAGGGAATTGCATCAACTTGGGGGATTTAGGGTTTTAATTAGCTTAATGTCTTATTGTATTAAATCAGCCCTTTTTGTACAGCAAAACGTCGATATTTTTATTTTTATTTTGATAGAGCCGTAAACAGCATTTTACCGTAGATAGTGCCCCCCCCCCCCCCCCCCCCCCCCCACAGCAGCACGCGTGATAAATAACGCAAACGTTTACATAGAGGGCGTTTATATGAAAAAGTGCAATGAATAGCGAGGGTATTGTTTTAGAAACAACAATAATGGTATTTTGTAATGTTTATCTCAAATTCTGAAGTAAATAATTTAAACAAATCGTCCAACACTACTGTGTGTCCCTTGGAAAAGGAGGATCGGACCTTGTGCACAGTGATGAATAGCTGTAGTACCGTGCTTCTTATCTCTTTAGGTATATTAGTCTCAGGTATAATTATACAGGGGGTCTAAAAAAACCGTGCACGTGTTACCCAGCTTATTGACCGTGAACTTTTAGAATTTGGTGTAATAATTGTATGCATAGTGATAGCCATAACGGTTAGCTTTCATATTCCGTTTATTTCATCTGATTTGGATTTGTCAACCTTGAGATATGACCAATTAACTAAAGCTACCTAAAGTCGACGTTGTGCCACTTTACAGTTTGCAATGAATAGAAAGGGTTACTCCGGAGAGAGGGGTTGTTACCACGGGTTACCA